>VZSE01008763.1:459870-772896 GCA_013398275.1 Promerops cafer
CCCCCCCTCCCCCGCCGGCCCCCCCGGCCCCTAGCCAGGGTCTGGAGGAGTCTCCAGGCGGCGATTAAAGGTCGGGGAGAGGATTCTTCCCGCCGCTGCTCCAGGGCTACCGCCGGGAACGGGGGCGGACCGCCCGGCCCATCCCCTCCGCCCCTCCACGGCGAGCGGCGGCGGCGTTGGCGGCCCCGCTGCAGCCGCCCGGGAAGGGCTCCGCTGGCTGCCGCGGCCCGGCACCGGCGGCGGGCGGGGAGCAAGCGGAGGAGGGGCGGGGGGACCGGCTGCATCGCGCGTGGAGGAAAATCTCCTTCCAGGTGGCTGCACAGCTGCACTAGAGCTACTAGCCGGCTCCAGGGGCTAGTGATTTGAGGACTGTTGCTTCCATCCAGGGGCCTCGAATGGAGACCTCATATCCAAAGGATCTGGCTGTTAGAGAAGCTGCTTTGAATACAGGGATTTCCAAGTGCCCTCATTTATTGTCCTAACAGTCTGACCAGCGCCTAGAAAGCATATTCTGGGGTGAAAAAGTGAAGGAAACAATAAGGAAGCAAAAAGGTTTTCAGTTAATACTGAATATCACAAAAATGTTCAGAAATTCTGCTGCCTCAAGAATGTGTGAGAATTTGTATTTTTCTTTTCCCTCTCTGTTTTAGTGGCTGGACCAGAACTGTCCCTAGATTGACTGCCTTAGCTGTAATAGGCATTTAGAAACATGGCGGCAGGTGTAGCAGCTTGGTTACCCTTTGCCAGGGCAGCAGCCATAGGATGGATGCCAGTGGCTACTGGTCCCATGCCAGCTGCTCCACGGCAGGAGAGAAAGCGAAGCCAGGACTCTCTGATTGTGCTGAATGTGAGTGGCATCCAGTTCCAGACATGGCTGGACACCTTAGAGCGCTACCCTGACACTCTGCTGGGCAGTTCAGAGAGGGACTTCTTCTACCACCCCGAGACACAGCAGTACTTTTTTGATCGGGACCCTGACATTTTCCGCCACATTCTCAACTTCTACCGTACTGGGAAGCTTCATTATCCCCGCCAGGAGTGCATCTCAGCTTATGATGAGGAGCTGGCCTTCTTTGGCATCATCCCTGAGATCATTGGTGACTGCTGTTACGAGGAGTACAAGGATCGCCGGCGTGAGAATGCTGAGCGCCTGCAGGATGATGCTGATACGGATCATGTAGCTGAGAGCTCCCTACCCTCAATGACAGCTCGTCAGAGGATGTGGCGGGCCTTTGAAAACCCACACACCAGTACCCTGGCTCTGGTCTTCTACTACGTCACTGGTTTCTTCATTGCCGTCTCTGTTATTGCCAATGTGGTGGAGACAGTGCCCTGTGGGGTAAGCCCGGGTCGCATCAAAGAGCTGCCCTGTGGAGAGCGGTATGCGGTGGCTTTCTTCTGTCTGGATACTGCCTGTGTCATGATCTTCACAGTCGAATATCTCCTACGTCTTCTGGCAGCTCCTAGTCGCTACAAATTCGTGCGCAGTGTCATGAGTATCATTGATGTGGTGGCCATTATGCCGTATTACATTGGCCTGGTGATGACAGATAACGAGGATGTCAGTGGGGCTTTTGTGACATTGAGAGTCTTTCGTGTCTTCAGGATCTTTAAGTTTTCCCGCCACTCGCAGGGTCTGCGCATCCTGGGCTATACGCTGAAAAGTTGTGCCTCGGAGTTAGGCTTCCTCCTCTTCTCGCTCACAATGGCCATCATCATCTTTGCCACAGTCATGTACTATGCAGAGAAAGGTTCATCAGCCAGCAAGTTCACCAGCATCCCTGCAGCCTTCTGGTACACCATCGTCACCATGACAACACTGGGGTAAGTGCAGCTGGTGTTTGGTTACAGCCAACATTTCAACAAGTGTATTGGCACGAACAGAAAATACTCAATTGAAAAAAAAATGGTGATAGAAAAAAATGTGAGGGTAAGTTTTTTGTTCCAGAACTTTAAGAATACAACTTGTGACTTCCTTCTAGATGTTTTACATGTTTAAGAGAGTTAACAGCATTGCTGAAACTAAAATAACCCAAAACCTGAAAAAAACCTAAAAAGGCAAACAACAAAACAAAGCAAAAAAATCTTGAAACTGGTTGGTTCTGGACAGCGAATTTGGAATATTTTATGAGTATGTGTGAGTTATCACTGGATTTTTAATGGAGTATTGTCTTTGCTGGCAGGACCTGTTACAGTGTTGCTAAATTATTGATATTAATAAGGAGAACCGAAGTGCTAGCTTTTAATTTGATCAGTGTGTGGATCTGCCATTTTGTTTTAAGTCATGTATTGATGTAGACCTGGATATTGAGTTTGTTATTACATGAAAATCATACCTTGTCTTTACAAAAAATTATATCTGTGATTTTATTTAAGACACTGAACACATTTCCTTTGATTTTCATGGACCTATAACTTTTAAATTATGAGTGTCAAGCAACACTGACTGGTGACACACTCTGGAAAATGATCTGAGGAAGTGTGAGACATATGACACATCAAGCATGTGTCTTTAAACATAATTCTAATGGCAATACAATTTCTTTCAGAGAAGACGGGTTAAAAAGTGTCACTGTTGACATTAGAATGCAATGCAGTTTAATGGAAAGATGAGAGAGAGTATTATTTTATGAAGTCTCTGATACCAGAGTCTGATTGTATCAGCTGATTCTCTGCACCAAGTTATGAAATTCATTTTTTCTGTAATTACAACAGGGATTTAGAAGGTTGACTAATTTGAGATGACAATTTTTCCCTATTCTTAATTTTGAGTTGTATGGTACCATCTATGAAACTGAAAATTTGTTGACTCATTACAAACTGATTAGTTATTTAATATTTACAGATACTAAATGACAAAGTTAGCACTTTCATTAAGGCCAAGCCCATCATTTTATTAGAATTTTGCCATGTCCTGTTGGGACTGTTGAGATTTATTAAACATGTAAAACTTTTAAATTTAACAAAATAAAAATGCATTATTAAAGTATTATAAAAAACTTGATTTATTATGTGCAATAGTAATTTACTTGAGAAACACACATACAAAATATTGAAAAAGATAAAAGGAATGTGTTACACCACCATTTTTTATACAAGGCTTTTATCTTCAGTGTGATATAACAAATGAAGATAAATATAGTGCATAGTAAATATTTCATACTTCTTGTAAGGGCAAGTTATGCTAAAAAGGAGTGACAAGAGCTTTGGGGATTTTAACCCGCCTTTTAGGTTCCTGGGTGGTTTTATGGTTTTCATTTTCTGTTGCTGGTGACAAATGGAAGGGACCACTTAGCAGAAGAAACAAGTTAGGCATGCTAACTATTAGATCCACATTCCTGTATTTTCTGATGTTGATATTTTTTACCTTTTATTTTTAATTAGAACAGTGATGTTTTCAAGAAAGAATTGACTGACATTTTAATAGAAAAAAAACAGGAGCTGGTGTATAGGTTTTTTTGTAACAAAAGGTACTTTCTGAGTAAGTTCTTTCCATGCTCATGCACAATGTGGAAAGTACTTGTCCATGGTACTGAACAGAAACTTTTCTTGTTTTATGCCCAAATTGCAACTGATTATATGGTATCACAACTGGTGTTAATATGATTTGTTTGTTTCTTTGGCACTCACACATACACACACACACACACACACACACACACACACACACACACACACACACACACACACACACACACACACTCTCACACACTCACACACACACATGAGTATTATTCTGTAATTCCAGGTTTTGAAGTATTACTCTGAGTAAAATCTTCAAAAGTACTGCTGTAATTTGAACATAATTTCAAATCTCTTGGAATAGAACCTAAGAACCTGTTTTTAAGTATAGAGTGACACAATATTTTGGTCCTAAGTGGAACAAAAAGGGTTAAAGAGAATCCTCTCATGCTTCACTCCTTTTTCAAGGTAGTTTGAACAGAGAAAGTTTTGAGCAGGTTGAAAAGAGATCCAAAGTCTTACCCTCAGGAGTTCAGGCATGATATACGTTCAAATATGACAGACATCTCCAATTTTTATGAAATCTTTTATCAGTGCATTAGCTAGGTTATGTCCTTTTAATAACATCATAATAACCTCATAAAGATTATGTTTAAATGTTAAATATATATATATATGGATAATTTAAATAAAATTAGCATTATAAAAGATTTGAAATCTTTTTAGTTGGTGGAATAATTACGCAAAAGGAGAGGGAAGTTATAGGGCAAAGCATCATGGGTCAGTGAAAAATAATTGTAATTAGTACTGATACCTTTTCTATGTGCTGAAACTTACCACCTCTTTACTAATATAGAACTCCTGTTCATTTTAACTTTAGTTTTAGCTGAATCAGGGATGTATAAATGGACTTGATAGGAACAACTTCTCTCTTTCGGAAACAAAGCTTGATGAAGTCTTTATGTTTTAAATGACAGTAGCACACAGCAGGTTATATGAAATACTACAAAAATTCATGAAAGCTAATAGTGAATAATAGATTAACATAAAATTGAGTTTTTGAGTCTTGGTGTCATTGTCATATTTTTCTAGATAGCAAGAGTATTGAGTAAGCGACCTTTGCAATTTGAGGAGTTATTACCTTGGAAGCAGAGCTATATTTCTCAGTTCTGCATGATTGCTGAGCAATTAAAGTGTCTTTAAAAAACATAGATTACATTTTCCTTTGCAGAGTGCTAGTGACTTCAAATATTACTATATTTTTGCCTCCAAGGATATCCCAGCTATTAACTGCTCTTGACTGTTCAGCTCAAGTAGTACATGTACATGGAAATGTTACATGAAAGAGCGGAAAAAAAAATGAAAAGAAGGGAAGAAAGGAGCAAAAGAAGAAAGAGAACATGAGAAAGAGATAAAGGCAGAGAGAGAAAGAGAAGAGAAAGATGCCTCTGGAAAAACAGCATGCACACTTCCAGAAACTGAACTGTCTGATTTTAAACTTCAAACTAGTATTTTATCAGGATTAATTGTAGCCAAAGTAAAGTAGAAACAAAAAGAGAAACGAGAATAAAATTGAAAGAGGTCACAAAATATTTTATGGAGGTTCAATATAATAGTAGAAAGCATAGAGGTCAAGAATCAGGTTAGTGTGAAAGTTGACAGAGAGAAAAGCTCAAGTGTCTTGAACTGGGACTGGCAGACCTTCACAGGGGTTTGTGAACATCTACACCCATAATGACAGTTATGTCACTTTCTGCTGTCACCTTATAACACGACAATCTAATCACCTTCCATCTGCCCTGTGAGGAGCCAGCAAATGAGCTGAAATAGCTGATAAGGTTTTGATGGTGTAAGGATATTGTTTTTCCCAAGTCAGTCAGAGCTATAGTGTAGTTTGTGTTTTATGAAGATATTATACTTTAAATAAGGAACATAGTGCTCTTCTGTGAGTAGTTTTAAAGCAATCACACTGCTATATTAAAATTCTATTTTTATAGCCTTTACATTGGGTAGGTCTAGCAAGTCACACAACCCTTCAGTAGATGAGCAGAATACTTTATGAAGGGAAGCTTAAACTCGACTACTCATTTATTTGCTTTCATTGTATAAACTAGAGGTGTGTCTTTCAGAAAAGATAAAGCAACTATTTGTTTTCATTATTTGTTAATATAGCCCATAATGTGTGAGGAAACCCACTTAAGATATGTCAAATTCTCTGAAGACTTTATAATAAACAGATGACTAGATGTGATAACACAAAGCCTCAAACAGTGAACAAGGGAAGAGAGCAAAGGATTTCCTTTTCCTGCACTTTCATGTTCTTTGCCATCTTCAGTCCTTTTTCCATTTTTTTTTCATCAATATGGGTATATTCTATCTATTTCTTTTTTCCATTATTTATTACATCTACCACTTCCCTTCATGGTTGGAGTTTGTCTACTGGTTGATACCTTTCCTTCCTTCTTCAAGACAAGGTTAACATTCGTAGTAAGACTCTGCTGGCTTTATTTTTTCTTCGTCTGCTCCTTTGTTGCAGATTCCAAATTCATCTTTCACTACTAGATCAAATCTTTGGTTTGTCATCATTGTCATTCATTTGACCTGAACTTTCCTCAGAACAGATTTTTTGTTCTGACCTTTGTTTGATAGATTTTTCCTTATGAGCATCATAAAATTTCCACATCATCACTTTTTTCTCAAATGCCACACATATTCTCTTTTCTCACCACTGTGCCATTTTCAGTCTGTTTAGTTCCTTATAGTCTCTGCCTTTTAGTTTGAAATAATCCATATCTTCCGAACTTTTATTAAAAAATTGAGTTTAATAAAATCTGACAAGAGAGAAAAAAATTCAAAATCTTTGTTTTATGAAAAATTTCATTAAAAGTTTGGATATATTCTTATGATTAGTGTTACAAATGTAAAGATTCACAAAGTTAGAGTATTATTTCTGTATCTTGTATGTACATATTGCTCATTCATTTTTTGTTTGATATTTTCAACCCTGTTTCAAATAGATTTTTTCTATTTTTGTCTTCTTATATACAACCTAGTGGATTTTGTATTTTACAAATGTGTTTGATGTCTCAATCTATTTTCTCTTCACAGCAGAGACTTTTAGCCTATATAACAGAGGAGGGACAAAGTGTAGTTGTGATCACCTTCAAAGTACATTACTAGATATTCAAAAAGGGCTCCAGGGAGAATCTGTTATACTAAGGGTCATTTTGATAGCAGTAAAAAAATTATTTGTTTTGTAACAAAAAGATTACTGGAACTGTATTTGGCTGTTGTTGCTTGACAGAGAGCAGAGTAATTGTATTCTTACGTAGTTGCTCTGGGGATCAGCTTTCCTCTTCAAAAAAATCCTGGAAATCTCTTAGAGGAAAAGGACTTAGCTTGTTTCACTCATTTGTCTTGAGCATGAACTTCCTTAGTTCAGTTATGAAGAACATGACGGTGATTCTTAATAAAAAGATCCTTCTGCTCAGGATCTAATATATTTGCTCCTTTGGTAGATACAGATGGAATTTTGTTTCCTTGTTTTTACTTTGAGACAAGAATAAGAACTATTAGATTACTGTGGACCTGGATGTAGCATAAAAATATGCTTAGAACAGCAGAACAAATCATCTTGGAGAGTAATTATGACTAGTGCCTGGTGTATTAACTAGGGCCTATCATTCAAGTAATCATCAGTGAATGCTGTCATTTTAGTAAAACTTTTAAGTGATCAAACCCCAGAAGTTCAAACTGAGTGATGACAATCCGTATGTGACTCACATCATTGTGCCTTTGTCTAAGATGAAAAATTTGCAATATAAAAGCCATGTAAATCTATGAATACAGTATTAGAAATAGTGCCTGCCTTGCAAAAAAAAATCTGGAAATGGAAACTGTATTTCTGAAGAGATGAACATAAATACCACAGAAATAAAATGACTGTTCAAAATAAGTTGAGAACATCTTGCAACTTCAGGGTGACAATTAAGTTTTTAGACATTTGAAAGAAAGTCTAGTGAATTATTCCTTTTACTTGATTTTTATGCCATTATAGTCCGTTGGCAGAATTTCATAATTTTCATTGTGGTATGCTAACGAGAGACGAATCTGGTTCATCAGAGGTTAAGATTATAGATTGTTCCAAAGAGGGAGGATACATTAGAAATACAGAAATTGTTTAGAATTGGCCTTAACAGGTTTCATCAGTTACATGTCAACAGAGCTGACAGAGTGATGGGAAAGGTTCTGTGTATTTCTGTACCTATCATTTATTGGGCAATAGATAGGAGCACAGGTTTTTCTGGAAGACAGAGTCTTTAAGACATACTTTATGTTTTTTCTGAATTGATTATGTGGTGGTTTTTGAATATATAGACAGTGCTTTAAAATTATAGCTCTATGCTGCACTTCCTGGAACAGTAATAGTCACCATGCTTGGACTTCAATTACTAACACAGTTAGGAGCTCTAATTTCTACCACTATTTCTTAATATTTTTATGATGCGTATGATTTTGATCTTCCTGAGTCTCTGGTAATGTTTTATAAACGTCTTGTTAAGTAAAAAAGCTGTGGGGATTGTTTTGACAAAAAAAATCAATTTTCACCAAAGTACACAATGAAATTTGCATTATTTTCACAGAAGAGACTTAAATACATGTGATTTGAGATGAAATAAAAAATAATGCTTTTGACTAGAGCATCTGATGTTTAACAGGTATGACTGCCCTGTAGAAAAATACTGGATACAAAAATATACTCAGGTATCTGGCATATGAAGGCTCAGGTTTAAACATGAATACCTATGAAGATCATGTGATCAATGCATAAAAAGAATAAAATCTAACAAGATTCATCTCTATTATAATTCAAATGAGACTGCACTCCTTTTCTCATAGCAGCATAGACACAACATGCATTATTAGGATATACATCTTCATGTACCTAGTTATCAGTACAGCATTCCTACTACCAAGAGTTCAAATTCTTTCAGTTAAGTGCATTGACAAAAGCTAATAAAACAGTAAAAGGCTGCTATGTCTGATTATTAAAGATACAAAGATATCAGTCATATAAGCAATTGTATTTTTTGTGTATTTAGAAAAGCACTTTCCTTTCTTATATTCCACTGTGCAGTATTGTTCCTTACTTATCTGCAGAGCTCCATCCTGAATGTCAGAGCATTAGGAGCTACTGTGTAAATGTACTTAATTAGAGCATGATTATTCAGTTACAGAAAGTGTGAGGTTGCTAAAAAACCTAGAAAAATGTTTTTAGTATGAACAAAGTAAAATTTTGCATACTTAAAGTATTTAAGAATAGTAGTTTCATCCCTGTTTTTTCAGTTTCATCTGTGTTATTGGTTTCTTTGATCTGATTGGTTTAACTGAGAAGTTTCACAGACATAGAGTTCTCCTGGGTTTATTCATTTATAGGATCCAAACAGCACAAGGAAGAATTTAAAGGCATTTATGTGTCTGGAGATGAAAACAGGCACTCACCTGGAACTCTCAGAAGAGGCTTGGGTGTTAGAAACACAAAGGAGAACAGTTGAAGCTAGGTTCCTAGCCACCTTAGAAAACAGTCTTATGTGCACAGGAGTAACTTCTAGGATCAGTATAGAATACTGTACTCAGACTTAGGGTGTGTCCCAGAGGCAGGATCAAATGCCCCTATCAGAATCAAATGGATCCTGCTAGGGTTCAAGTCTTGTTAAAAGAGAATATGCCCTATTTTTACATAGTACTGTAGAATGGAGATAAGAGTGTTGTGTGTATGGTATGCTTAGGAAAGAGGAATGACTAATTCAAGTAAAAAAGAAGGGTAACTGAAAGAATAATGTAAATTATCCAAGGGGTATATTTTTTTATGCTAATTTTCTTTCTCTGTGGTTTTCAAACCAAGAGTTCAGCCTGAAAAGATATGTAAGATATGGAACCTATGACATGTAGATATTATTAATGAAAATATTTTTAGAAACAGTGTGAAAAATTAGGAAACAATGTCAGGTAGGTGATTCCATTTTTCAAATAAACATGCAATCTGAGGATTTATTGGTTTCTATAGGTCTCTTATTTGGCATACATACAGCAAATTTGTTAAGATGTTGATGTGTGGTAAGAAAAGGTAAAAGGTAATTCTCAATTCTGACCTCTGCAAATTTGTCCCCTTCTCTGGTATGGTGGCAAACATTCTTATTTTGTGTCTACGTGATTTTTTAATGGACATTGTAGATTTATGTAGGAGGTGTGAGAAGTACTTTGCCTGCCTTTGGGTTTTCTTTTTGTGCAGTAATATGGACTTTGTAAGAAGAGTCTACAGTTCTGCTAGTTGATTTTTACCTTAATCTCTGTTCCTAAATTAAGCATATTTAAAGCACATTTTCCTGTTTTTCCTGATTCTTTGTAAAAAAATTTATTTCCTGAGGTAAGCATCTTATATCACAATCCTTTCTCTTTGAGGAAGCATTGTGATTTGTGATCTCATGATTAACCAGATGGCGTCTAGCTCAGTTTTGTACTTACTACCACTTGCACTAAAGCTTTATATCAAAAAATAACATATGAAGCAAAAAATCTCAATATTGAGAACACTTGTATATATTTTCTTTAATATGATCTATTATAATATCAGCATTAAAACAAAAATGTTATAAAATAGGTATCTGTATAAATAAATTTAGCTGTTTGATTATTGAAGATTCAGTGTCTTTAGCTAAGACTTCTTATAGTATAAAAGGCAGTATAAACTTCTAGGATTTTATTTAATTACTCTGAGTACTTTGGTAAATTAAAATAAAGTAAGTATGTTTCAGTACAGTTTTAAATCTCTTGGATTAAGAGAATTAATTTTGGATTAAGAAGTAACTGTGAACCTCCTTAACGGTATCTATAATAGCCTAATTTTATGATAATACATTAACATTCTTTAATTTATTATTATTTTGGAAAAAAAATATTTTGAGGCCAAATCCTAACTTTTTTGAAATGTGTATCCAGAGATATGGTTTATTTCTATGAATTATACTGGCAGATTCTCAAAACATTTTGGCTGATACACAGGGAACAGTCTTTCAAATTATCACTTGAAAGCTTGGACATCCAGGCATTCCCTGTAAATGGCTGAGAGTTAGACTGTGAGGTTGTGAAGGAATGGATTTAGGATGGTGTAATAGCTTACAGTCTGAATGTGTCTTTTGCATCCTAACTTACTGCTTCTTTCAGTAAGATGAATCAAAAGAGTTTTCTGTATGAGAGCACATGTAATGTGAGTGGGATCCTTAACTTTTCATTGTTGTTACTATTTATAGCACAAGCCCTTTTTATAGCCCAAAAGAGGAGTTTTATTATTGTGTTAGTGGCCTTACTTTCATTTTCTGCAACTTTTATCTCTTCCACTTGCAGCCACTTAACAATTCCCTGAGCATCCTTATCAGCTATGGGCAGCAACTACTGCACTGTGCAGAGTTGCTTAGGAACAAAATTGATGCTCTTTGACATGGTGGCTGACAGCTGCAACATGCTGGTCCCCAACTTTCCTTCTTCCCACAGAGGAATAAAAAGCAGAGAGGTTGAAGATGTTTTCCAAATCTGATTGTGAAGAGCCTGTATACTATTTTGGTTTAAGGTATCTAATCACTTCAGTGCTGGTATACAACAGGTTAAGAATTGTAGCCTTTCTATTGAAGACACAGCAATATCAAACAATCTTTAGTAACAACAATCTTTTTAAGTCTTTGTAATATGAATACCACAGTATCTTGTATCACTTCTAGAATTGAGAATTTTTAGTTTTTCCAAGCTTTTTGGTTGGGTTTGTTACTGATGCATTTGTTTACATCAGTTGATGAAATAGGAATTGAAACATGGATATCATGGACTAGAGACAGGAGAAATGGACAGAGTATATACACCTATTCTCACACACCTCACGAGAACTATGCTTGCAGCTGTCTCTTGTGTTTATTTGAAATGTATTTATGTAAAAATACAATTCAATATTGTAAACTCTAGACTGTTTGAGAATTTAGGTGGAATTCACTATTTTAGCATCTGGATGGAAGCCTGAAAGAGTACAAATTGAAGCTTTCCCACAGACAGATAGTTTAGAGTAAATCTGCCCACAGACTGGCTTAATGATTTGACATGCTCAGTATTAGTTATTTTCCAAGTGAAAGGGAAGCTCAAGTTTTATCTTATTTGCTTGTGAACAAAATAATCAACCTATAATATGTGTCAAAAGGTGCCAAGTTTTAGAGGTAAATATTGTAAAGGAATCCCCTTACAAAATGTAGTATGTGATATGTATGTTGTCCTTCTCAGACCATGTGCTACTTCTGACACCTGTCTCCCTTCATCCCATCACAATCAGATATTGTAGAAGTTGCAGCGCTGAAAGGCTGCAACCATCATCATTCCTTTAGCCTAGAGTTTCTTTCCTGTGAAGGCCCAAATTTTCAAAATTTAGTGCATTCAATAATTCCTGGGGAAGCAATGCTGCTAGTCGTGCTGGTGAGCCCTCAGCGCAGTCCAGCCTCCTGGCACACTGGCAGAGCTGTGACAGTGTCTCCCCTCCTCTGGGGCCAGGCACAGCTGCAGACCGGGGATGGGGCTGACTCGCTGTGTCTGGCACGGATAACCAATATTTTAAAATATAGACATTGTGCAACAGTGCACACACAAGATAAAATCCTAGTTGTGGGAGGGGGAGACAGGAAGCAGTTTTGTTTCAGGTCTCTAGAAGACAGAAGAGAGTGCCTGGAGTGGGCTGCCGAAATGCCTTTGGATGCAGCTGCCTTCTGGCAATTGTCTGCCCTGAGCCCTCTTCACACCGTGAGTACAGCACGATGTCTGTCAGGCAGTCGTCCATGGAGTGGATTCATGGTGGGCTGGGCCATGCAATAGGAAAGCACTTTGGGGGCTTGCAACACTTTTCCAGACTGTATGTGAGCTTTCCCTATTACTCTGTGTAGTCACAACATTTAGCGTGCGCTGCTTGCTACATCTTTGCAAACAAATAAGTAAATACAGAGCAAAGACACAGATGATTTGGAATACTGGACAGAAAAATGGATGGAAGTGTGGATTTAGACCCACATAAATGTTTTGAAAGATACTTAAAAGGCTGAAAACAGATTGGTTCATCTCTTTAGTCTCTCTCAGTGGTGTATCTTCTGCTTTAATATACTTTCTGATACCTTTTTTCTAGCTCATTAGCTATTCTCAGAGATTCCCTTGTTTTCAAAGCAAACAAATCCAAATGCAACAGAAATATTTCCTTAAATAAATCTTTAATGTTGTCTGTACATAGTTTGTTTCCCAGTCCCTGTGTTTGTGTGGACAGATATAGCTATATAATTTAGAGATCATATCTTAGGTGTGTGGTTTTCAAAAAAGACAATCAGGACATAAAACTATTTTAAAGGAGGCAAATAGGACATGCTGTACAATAGAATTATTATGGAAGAATCTGGAGGTGGAATTCCAACTAATTTCTCTGCCAGTTGCTTACTATCTCTGGGAGATATTTATAGGTTTTAACTTACTCCTCCAAAAGTTAAATAGTTCTGAACTAGTCATCCTTTTCTCACTTAGAAGGTAATGAAGAGAAGCAGGCATCTGGATGTGCTCATTTCTCAGCACTGAGTATAAATGAAATTTATTATAATTAGTGGAGACTTTAAATACCAAGTGGAAATGGATGAGATAAATCCCAAGCTCCATGGGGAATTGGTTTGATCAACTCTCCTTGTTCCCAAGTTATGTAACTGTGAAAGGTCCATAACATATTCCTTTCGAAGACCATAGCAGAGTACATGCTTGGCATTCGATGGCAATTCACACTTCATCAAAAAGGCAACATATCTGCTACATTTAAACTCAAAATATTCTTGTTTTGTGTAACCCTGAAGGCCAGTTCAGTGCTTTTGCTAATCTTTTATCCTTTTCCAAGCAACACAACAAAATTTTTAAATCTTAAAAAAGGGTATTTAATGTTTGTGCTAGTTTAGAAGCAGCCTCTAGAAATTTGAAAGAAAATTTAAGTATCCACTGTAATTTTCTGCAGGAAAGATGTCACTCTTCAAATAGCAATGCTTGCAAGTTAAGGTATGGAGAGCTTGAATAGCTTGAATACCTTCAAAGGGTTGTAAACTATTTCTGTTCTTCTGAATGGGAAACCTAAAGACCAAGCCACAAGGTGGTCTTGTTAGCTGTTTCACCACTGTTCATTTCTAAAGTGTCCCAATAGAGACAAATCAGACATATCCCCCCATTCCAGTGTTCTTCCAGGAGGTCTCAGAGCTCTAGTCTGCAGTTAGGCATTGCCAATGCATAGCTGTGAAGCAGACTGAAAAATTTAGACACACACTACAATAAATTTCAGCAGGGACACTCTGCTCATTGCAGTAGTCATTTTGATATTGAATTCAATTTTAAAAATATCATTTTCTCTAAAGCTGCCTCCAATAGTACTACAGAACCTTCAGGGCCATGACAGGGAATTATCATCAAAACTGCTTCAGAGTTTATGTCTTTCTCGTTTTCCTTCTGAACTTTGTTCACATCTCTGCAAATCATAGCAATCTCTTTGGTAAGGGAATTCTGTAATTTGGTATGAAATCCTGTTATCAACAAAGATTTGGTTTAACTCATTTTAGTTTGTCTTCATGATCTGCTTTTCCAGAACAGAAAATCTCAAATTTGCCAGCTAGTACAGTTTTATACAAGTGTGAAATAACATTTCCTTCAGTGTATTCCTTTTTTTTACTGTGTAAGAGTTCATGAAATTTTGCTCTTTTATGCATTAAGTGGCATATTAATTTCCTTTTGTGTCTGTGAAAAGAGATGAATATCTTTTATCTTCCCCTCAACTGGCCAGCTTTATCCAAATAAGTTTTAAAGAAAAAGACCTATCCTGCATAACTAATGAAACGTTGCTTATCCTTTGAAGGGAAACAGTGGTTATTTCATAATTTGGGGTAACTATTTTGGTTTAATACTTTTAAAAAATAGTTCTCTTCCCATTTTCAGTTCAAGCTAATGCTTTTGAGAAGCTAGAAGAGTGATGATGATGATGGGAAAGAAACTCTTTGTTAAGCTTCTTGCTTACTTCTAAGTTGTCCTTGGAACGAATCCTGGTATGAAGACAAGTTTTTTACATACTTCTGAGATTTGAAGTTATGCCAACCCCTTTTCTACCACCTTTCAAAACAAATTGAGAACAGGGACCTATGAAGCCAGTCTGCAGAGAAATTATTTGCCTAACTAGTTTGCTAGAGAGAAATGGATCTAGACGTTGTCAAAAACTGAGTTGTGAATCCTTCAATAAAGCAGCCTGACAGTGGCTAGTGTTCTACACCAGGGTGGAGTGGTGGGATGTGAGGTGAGAGAATGAAAATACAGGATTTATTCTGAATCCTGACAAGAAAGATACAACAACAAATCACGTAATAAAATAGATGTTTTAAGAACATAGATGAAAGAGGAGTATAGTTATCTAGTCAGTCTCATACCCCTTCAGATGCTGGGAACTATGTATTCACTTAGCATTGGATGGGTTGGGAGGATTTTACCACAGCATGCTGCACAGATCCTGTGCATGCAGAGATCTCTCTTTTGGTTCTTTGTGGTATTGCATAATTTTTATTTATTTTTGGGAATAAAACAACACCACGCAACATATCCTTCGCAATATCCTAAAGGATATTTTAATGATAACTTCTTGCTGCACTTTTAGATGATGGCAATGTTGTATAGGTGGTGTAATCAACAGGTACCGAGTTACCTGCAGGCTCCTCTCTTACAGTGATCTGGGCATGTTTATCCTGCAGACAATGTCTTTGTGCAACAGAGTACAGCCTGACAGCTGGGGTGGACATTTAGCATGGTCTGCTATACTTGCTTGGTTTCACTGTGACGTGAATCACTAACTCTCCAGTGTACTGTGGTCTTTCAGTCAGGTTCACTGCAAAGGGTTCGTGGTATGAGGTAAAGAAAAATACACTTGTTCACATGATTTCTTTACTGTAGTATACAAATTGGTAACTTCTAGTGGTTATGCTTACTGACTTTGATCAGAGAATTATAAAAAAGCTAAGAACTTTTGCAGTCACACAAAGGGAAGCATCGCTCCTATTTTCAAAAAGGAAAGAAAGAAGGATGTAGGGAACCACATACTGGTGAGCTTTACCTCTGTGCCTGGGAAGATCGTGGAGCAAATCCTCATGGAAGTAGTTTTAAAGCACATACAACACAAGGAGATATTTCAAGACAGCAAACATAGCTTTCTGAATGCAAATCGTGCCTGAACAATCTGCTGGCCCTCTATGATGGAGTGACTGCAATAGTCGACAAGGGAAGACAGACCAATGTCATCTACCCAGACTTCTGTAAGGCCTTCAGCATGGTCCCATACAACATTCTTATCTCCAAGTTGGTCAGACATGGACTTGAAGGGTGGACTTGGGGGTTCTCATGGATGAAAAGCTGAACATGAGCCAGCACTGTGCACTCACAGCCTGGAAAGACAACTGCATCCTGGGCTGCATCAAGAGCAGCATGGCCAGGAGGGCAAGAGAGGGGATTCTGCCCCACTGCTCCACTCTGGTGAGACCCCACCTGGAGTGCTGCATCCAGCTCTGGAGTCCTCAGCACAATTAAGACATGTACCTGTTTGAGATGGTCCAGAGGATGTTCACAAAGAGGGTCAGAGGGCTGGAGAACCTTCCTTATGAAGACAGTGCAGAAAGAGTTGTTCAGCCTGGAGAAGTCTCCAGGGAGACCTTTTTGTGGCCTTCCAGTACCTGAAAGACCTTATAAAAATGAGGGAGAGCGAATTTTTACACGAACACATAGTGATAGGACAAGGAGGAATGGTTTTAAACTAAAAAAGGAGATATGTAGGAGAAAATTGTTTACTGGGAGGACAGTGAGGCATGAGAACAGGTAGCCCAGAGGTTGTGGATGCCCCATCCCTGGAAGTGTTCATGCGTAAGTTGGATGGGGCTGGTCTAGTGGAAGGTGCCCCTGCCCAAGGCCAGACTGGATTTAGATGATCTTTAAAGCCCCTTGCAACCCATAATGTTCTATGGTTCTAAGATAATATCAGAATAAATTGAATATGTTCAAATAAATATAAAAAACTTTTTCCCAAAGCAACCTCTTATTTCTTCTAAAAATTTCACAATGAAACATCAAGAGCTCTTGCAATGTAAGGTAGTAGAAAATCTCTTCAGGAGTCTTTGAACTTTTTTTCTTATGTGAGACTTTGATAAAAGTAAAATATAGTTGGAAAATATAATTTATGAATTTCCTGTTTCCAAAAATACATGAATGAAACCCACTTACTTTTTATTAATTTTCTTATAGAAATGTAGAACAAAAACCTAAAATGTTTGGCTTGTTTGATTCAAATTGCTTTTGGGATTTCAGTTCAAAGCAATTTTGACTTGTCCATGTGTGGAATGGAGAATACTTTCAGAAAAAATGCTATAAAAGAACAATTTCATCTAATGGTGAAAGGCTGTAAACCAGATATGACTGGTCCATTCTTTTTTTGACTTAAAAAAACAATCATAAAAATTAATGGAAAGATATCCACCAGTGAACATCAAAGAAAAAGGATACAACTTCTGCCTTGGGCAGAAGTTACAGATTGCTGACGGTATAACTGGTGTAGTATCATGGTGTTCTTGCCTTTGCTTATGTCCTAACCATGTCATTTATTTCCAGCTACGAACAGGGCTTTAGTTTTACACTAATTCATCTGCTTCACCTCCCCCTCTCATGTCCTCAGTTAATGGAAATAACTTAACTGTGCCTTGGATCAAGCTTAGATTAGGGAGATAGTTTTTTTCCTAAATACTTTTTAAAGAATTGTGGACAATGGATAAATTATAGCTATTCCTAAGTACCTTAATTAAAAGTTCAGAGTCTCCAAGAATATCATAGAGCTTGAATACTGTGCAAACAGGAAAACAGATGCTTTAAACTCACAAGTAGTTCTTACTACTTTTACTTTCTTCAGCTATTTATATAATCAAAGGTCATAAGCTACAAGATGATGAGAACTTTTGTCAGCTGCAGAACACAAAAACTTAATAAAAATTTCAATGTAAGGTGCATAAATGCTGCAGCATCTGTGAGTCCCTGAATGCCTTGCAGGATTTAGTGCTATTCACTTGATCCAAAGCCCGTGGAAATCAAATAGTCTTTGGTTTGACCTGAGAGGGCTTTGCATCAAGCTTTTGTATAAAAACCTCTAGAAAGATATTGACCAGGACAACAATTACTTTCTTGAATTATGTCAAACTCTAAGGATTTTTTCCCAGATCCATGGGAGTGTTAACAGGCATTCCTCCAATACGTGTATTGCTCTCAGTACCTCATGCAGACAGAGGGTGAGAAAAACAAATGATAGAGTTTAATTATATGTATTTGAATCATAGTTTCATCAACAGGAAAACAGTAAGATAGTACATTGCAACTTATGATGTAATAGGTTTATCTATTTTTGTCAGGAAGATCTTAGTGGGAAGTAAATGATACAGCATCTCCTCTGCTAACATAGATGTTGAGTCATAGATGAGACCCCACCTTGAGTATTTCACAGAAATGGTCATAATCAACACTGGAGTAGAGAATTTGCTCAGAGTTTCTAAAAGCTAAAAGGGGAACAAGTTGACATTTTTTTCGTTAGCTTATCAAAAGCCTTGCTAACTCACAGAAGCTTTCAGGCAACCTTGAAAGTATATCACGCACTAATATCATAAGAGAACATGACAGACAGAGCCTGATGTATCTAATTTTGGACTGGTATAACAGTGCTATTTAGAGCAATAAAGGTTTTATCTCTTGGTTGATCTGTTTATTGAAATAGTCAGTGAAAAATGTGCCATCTCCTCATTATTCTTCTGGCATAAAGGACATTTGAATGGATAGTTCTGCCTACATTTTGGGATTGTCCTGCTAACTGTATTAGGATAATGTCATATACTGTACTCAGAACTGGTAAAGCAGAGCCGTGTCTGGTTCGAGGTCCCTCACTACAATACCATGAGAGGCTACCTGAAACAGAGGCTAGACAGTGTTAAAGGAATAAAGCAGGTATTTATTAAAAGGCCTTCAAAGGATACACCTTGGGCAGTACAAGAGCCTGGCCGAGGCTACATCCAAGATGGACAATGGGTCACACGTTTTCACACTTTTATAAGTTTTGATCCATTTACATATTGGGGTTAAATGTCCAATTACAGCTTCAGGTTATGAAGTCTCATCCTCCCAGATTGCTCTCCTCAGTTCGCTGTTGTTTACACTTTTTGGGCCTGAAGCTGCAATGGTGTCCTTGGTTCTCAGGCTGGAAAAGGATTGTTTTGTCTAACTAAACTGTGAGGAGAACTTGCTAACACTATATATGAAGTTCAGAGTTATACACTAGTGCAGTACAGAATCTGGAAAATATGAAAGCTAAAACTTAAGGCATCAACTACAAGAAAGACATTGATGGGCTGGAGCATGTCCAGAGAAGGGCAATGGAACTGGTGAAGGGTCTAGAGAGTGAGCTGTATGAGGAGCTGCTGAGGGAGCTGGGGTTCTTTAGCATGGGGAAAAGGAGGCTCAGGGGAGACCTTATCTCTTTCTACAGCTACCTAAAAGGAGGTTGTAGCCAGGTGGGGGTCAGTCTCTTACCCTACGTAACAAACGATAGCACAGAAGCCTCAGGTTGTTCCAGGGGAGGTTTAGATTGGATGTAGGAAAAAAAAATATTTACTGGAAGGGCTCAAGCATTGGAATGGACTTCCCAGGGAAGTGGTTGAGTCACCATCCCTGAGCTGGTAAAGACTTGTAGATGTGGTACTTGGGGATGTGGTTTAGTGGTGAACAAAGAAGTGCTGGGTTAACAGTTCGACTCAATGCCTAAGTGGTCTTTTCTAACCTAGATGATTCTTTGATCCTGTATATAAAATGGGTATAAAGAAAAAAGCCTCTTTTCCCTAACAAGAATCTGTCAAACAATCAGTCAAAATGAATTACTGGCTAAGATTTATCAGCAGCACAATGGTTATTATATGGATTTATGTGCTTGCTTGCATTTCCACATATATCCATCACTCCTAGTGATCATCACACTTCCTTAGGTTCCTCCAATACATGATAGCCATTAGACAAATAATTTGTTTAATGGAAAACAAATAAACTTGCAGTTAATTTTTTTCTGATATGAGACATGAATGCCAATATTCTGAAAATCCTGTAAGGACTGAGAGAGACTAGATTTCATTCTTGGGTGTTATTCCATTTCAGAGAACATTGCAGCTTTGTTGACGTGAATGTAGTGCATGAATGACTTTATGCATATTCACAACTGTTTCCTGGAAGGAAGTGGCTTATTAAACAGTAATCATATGGCATGTGTAAATGAGTTTTGTAGATAAACATGTATCTTTATCCTTATTGCCTGAGATTGGCTGTTGACTAAAAAAGTTTTTTAACTGACATTTACTCTTCCAGAAATTTTACCAATCATCCTATGTCTGATTTCCTTTTCTGCCTGAGAAATTTCTTTTTCCTTAACTTATATGTAAATTATGCTGATTTTTCTCTGTTTCTCCCGGGTCACACACTTGAGGAAAAAACAAATGAATTTAGGAGTGTCTAAGTACTACCCCAGGTGAGACGCTCAAATATATATCTCTACTTTCAGGTGGGGTAGATCACTCTCTAGACTCAATGACTGCAACATGAGCTTCAATACTAGCTCAATTACAAAAACCTACATACATACGCCAAAAGTGTCTTCATTTTCTACTTGAATCCCATTCCAGGAGAACAAAATGAAATAGCTATGATGTCAGAGCCAAGAATTATTTCTCTTTATTCCTTTTAATTCACCCATTCAGATTTGGGGGTCCTGATCTGTTTAATGATCTCATGCAGTTTGACTGTTCCTCATTCCATTATCAAGCTTCTTTGCCCAAGGTGCTTTTCCCTAATGACATTGTGCACTCAAACAGAGTGACAGCAACTTGCTCAGGAGAAAGGTATTCAGAATATATTGACCAGGTCACCTCAGAAAAAAAATATATTCTCTTGAGGCATTATGGTTATATTACAGTAGCCTCTGTATGTGTTTTTAAAGAGTCTCAGATAAATATTTTTCTGCTAGTTGAGTAAAATAAGAAAACCATTAAAAACGCAAAACTTTTACATCTTCTGTCCTTGATAGTGCATTTAATAAACAGTGGAAAACACAACTGAAATTTTTGTTTCAATATATAAAATAATGCTAGAAGAAAAGAATGTACAGGAATATTCTGAAACCGTACTACAAACTAGTGAAATGAAATAAGAGACCCTACAGTGAATAAAACAGAAGAAATATGCTTTATGAACACTATGTCTTTTGATAAAAAAGGCCAGTGGAAATGACAGGAAACACCGTACTTGCTGTATTTGAAAAATATTGGTAAATATTTTGTCTTTTTAAATGTAGGAGTCATTTCATGGTTGTTTATTTTAATTTGCGACAGTGTTATTGATCTAATAAAAAGAGAGGAACATTTTTTACCAGTGCATTTTCTATTAAGCAGTGCCGTGCCATGTTTCCTGCGTGAGGTGCTGGCAGGGCCGGTTGGCGCGGCTTTTCCCCGAGAGCGACTCCCGGGGTGCCGGACAGCAGCGCAGCGCGCGGTGCAAGCGGCGAGAGAGGGAAGAGAAGGCGGCTCAGGCTCTCTCTGTGTAACACAACGGGGTTTGTTACCCCCGTGGGTCAGGGACCAGAAAAAGCCAGATTTCAGAGGGTCCAAGGGTTTTAAGGGTGAGGGGTAGGCGTGGTCGAGGGTCAGGGGTCCAGTATTTTCAGGGCAAGGAGGAGGAACAGGGGGGGAATTACAGGTGCTCACCCAACTGGGGTGTGGGGGTAAGAATACATTAACTGGGAACCTATGGGGGTGCAAACAAGAAAACACCTTCAAGAGAAAGAGGAGAAAAGGCAGAGAGCCACTGTACTCAGGGGGCAGAGGAGACTAAATGGTGGTCTCCTCCCACAGTACCCGTTCTGGGTTGCTGTGGGATACAACAAAGCAGTAATATAGATAAATAGGTGGAAAATGTAATGATTTCTACCAGCATTTAGGGTTGAAGACAAAGCCCACAGGAGCTAATAGAAAGACTTTCTTTTTCTTCAGCAGGTTTTAGATCAAGATTTTACTTATTTGTTATGGTATATAATGTAACATTTCCATATAATTCATTCATTCCAGTGGGAGCTGGAGTGTCAGATTTTTCACACATGAAATCCAAGGTAAAAGTTGTGACCTGTTTTCTTTATAAGAAAAGAAGGCAACACTCTTATGATAGATGGGTGGAAATGTTAGTGAAAACTGAAAACACTTGTAGAATTTTTATTTTTAAATATTAAATGTGTCATGGAAAGGTTTACTTACTTTATGGAATCCACTTTGAAATGCGTGTCTCAGCCGTCAGGTTGGAACATATCAATGTGTAAAAAATGCAATTACTCTTCGGGGATGAGGTGAACTCTAATAGTTAGGTGCTGTGCAAGCTTCTGAGACCAGACACCGTGACGATTTTGTAGGCATCTCATTAACGAATTGTAGTGCTGCAGCATGCTCTGCTTTACTTATTTATTGAAGAGATAATGGGAAATAACTGGTTTCTTTGTGAAGTCATAAATAATATGACAGAAGGATATTAAATGCAGTGAGATGTGACAGAGAAGCTAAAAACTTGTGGGGTTTAGTGTTTTATGGTGCCAGTTCTCCTTTACCAGTACATGTAAAACCTATAGATATGTTTTAGCTGGTTTTATGAACGATTACCAATTTAGTGTGCTAGCTACTGACTAGTGGGTGTCTTAAATCATAAACAGTATCTCCGTTTTGCTATTTTGCAGTAGCATACAGAAGTTACTAAGGAATAAATCTTCCTTCTCTTTTTTTCTTTTTTTTTTTTTCTCTTCAGGTATTTTCTCCTATTTTTTTTATTTTTTTTTTTAACAGAGATAGTCTTTTTCTATTTCTAAATTTTCAGTGTGAAATATAGATTCCATAAGTATGAACACTTCTGATATTCACCCTTTGGATATTTTGTTCTTGGTGGTAGTCTTGTCCTGATACTGCACAAAAGCTTACATGCAAGGTCCACTGTAGCTTTTTAGTACTTTGCCGTCTTGATTAAAATAAGTTACCTTTTTTTTACCTCTGTGTGTGTGTGTTTGTAACTGAATTAAAGAGAGAAAAATGTTTTTTATTCTGAAGTGCAGACATAGCACTGAGATCCAGATTTAGGCAGCACTGTCCTCTTCTGTCTTCGTTGCTGTTTTTTTCACTAAGAGATTTATCATGCAGTATATTGAGAATTTTCTCAGAGACTGTGGTGACAAAAGAACTAGCAATCTCATTGGTTAAGCTTGGGATTATTTCTGAGTATCATGACCCCACAATTCTTCACCTTAGGTTTGCCTCTACATTTAGCATGAAGCTACTATAGCAGACAGAGCTCCACAATGATGCAGCAAGTTTTGTTTAAGTTCCTATATCCTGTCCATCTTCATGGTACCAACCACCTATATGGTAAACATCCTTCTAAAATTTGAACAAGTTATTTTTCCTGGAACAATAAGCTTTTCTTCTGGGTTGGTAGTTTAGAAATTGTTGTGGCAGGCAAATGTTGAGGTCACAAATGTGTGGATGTCAGCTACTATGCCAGCCATGAGCATTTTATGGTTTCTAGTGTCCATTACCACCTCATCTAAAGACTAAGCTCATCTTCCAAAATGTGATCTTTTTATTGGAGGAGTTCCAAGCATTTTTAGAAGGGGTGCCGGGGCTTGTTATTTTTGTTTGCTTAGCCCACTTACACAATTTTATAGCAGTGTAAATCTATTGTTTCACAAGTGTCTCCTAGTTTGCAGTAATGTGAAAATAGAGTGAGGCCTGATCTGCTGTGCTCAGCCTTTGCACTGCCAGCAAAATACAATTTTGATTCATTTGAAGTAGGAAGTAGTAGGAAGTAGGAAACAGAGAAGCAGTTCTATTGTGATGTGTATATAAAACTTTATGGTTGGAAACAATTTCCGTCAACTCTTCTAACTATTGTTTGATGATTATTATTGCAATTTAAAATTCCTCTTCAGACCCAGCAGTGCCATAATGACTTAAGAAAATTTTCATGGAGCAGTGGAGTGGTGACTTGGAAAAAGTAGAGTTTCATCTACAACAGTTCAAGTAACTGAGAAAGCACTGGATAAAAAAATATCATTGAGTTCTGCAAAAACAAGTTAGGGCCAGTCTTTCTCATAATTTTTAGGCAACTACAGAACACTTGATCTTGCAGTAAAGGAGATGACACTCATGTTGTGATCATATCTGTCCATTTCTGCTAGCTGTTTCATAGGGACTAGTCTTGTGACTAACCTTTCCATGTTTGCACATTTTGTATCACCCATCAGAGGAAAATATCCCCAAATTACTGGTTTTTCTGAACTTGGGGATCTAATTTTGATACTATATGTCATTGTAACTATCTTTTTTCAACTGTTTGGGAGGTCTCTGACACACAGAGATTAATTCTATCACTGATCCATTCATCTAAGCAGCCACACATGGACAATCAAGGATAATAAATGGAGACCCTTGCCTGGAGTTTCAAGCAAGAGAGGCAATAGATTGTGTCACTGACATATTTTACCACAATGGCTTGTGGTAGAGTAATTTTGCATTCATTACATGCCATGTTTAATAATACTACAAGGTATTTTGGCAAATAACTTTGTTTCAAAAAGAATGCACTTAACATAGTTTGGTAAATTCTAGGTCAATTTTTTATTGAGAATAATGCTGAATATGCATTAAAATGCCATAAAACAGTTCTGTTCTTTAAAAGTAGTAGATATTCATTAATCCTATCAAGTATTAGGTGTATTTTAATGTACATTTTGCCTTTTCTTTCTACTGAGATGGTAGTTATGAGCACAGATAGCCTATATTCATAATGTTGTGTAGCTTAATCTAAATTCCTCTGAGCAGTTATGAGTTTTGAATAAGCTGCTTAAAAAAGAAAGGGAATAAAAACGTCTTGTATGGCAGATTTTACTGTTGCTTAAATGACATGAAGTACAAAGCATGGCTCAAACATTTCTTCTTAAAGTGCATTAGAGGAGTTTTTGGTTTTTTCAGTATATATTGTGTAGTAAATATGCAATAAACACTTATCCACTTTGTCAGGAAAATTTTTAAATACATTTTTTAATTTTGAAAGTCATTAAAAACCTGATGCTTTAATATTTTCTCAGTAATGTATAGAACACAACTTGAGAAAACGGTGTCTAAGATTGATATTAGGCTGTTCAGCTGTCTGATGAGATCATTCTTCTCTGTTTCGAGTCCCAGGAAAAGTTCTGATTATCAGGAAGTATATCCTTGTGAGTCCCTTTTTTGCCTACTGCAACATTTTACAATTCCATAAATATTTAATAGAAAAGGGCCTTAATTAAAAAGACTTCTTCCCTTTCTAGTGCGGAATTGTTCTGTCAGAAGTGTGACATTCTCTGCTCTGATGTGATGAGAACATAGATTGCAAGGATTCACAGGATCTTAATCTAAAGGATGTTCTCAGTTTATGTTCCCAAGTGGTGACATATCTTCCTACCCGTAATAGATGTTCATTCCTTCCAAACAACTAAGACTCGTCCCATTTTTTTCCTGAAAAGTTTGCGGCTCCTCATGCAACTATTTTCAGAAGACTACACTATTATTTTCCTCTTTCTTAAAAAAATGGAAAACTGCAAAGAAACAAACAACCCATGTTTGAGGTGTCTCAAAGCTAATTTAGTGCCTATTTGAATTTTTCTTCTTTACACATGCTACAAGAGTTGTATGAGATTGTACTATATATTTTAGCATTGTAGCTTACATATACTGCTCTATGTACAAGAGTATTCTAATCCTGAAAAGTGCTGCTACTCATTTTTGTCCATCTGCATCTTACTTATGGCTGCTACAGAAACATTTTTTTTTTCTGCTTTATTTTTCCCCAATTAGTATCAGCAAGGCTTCTTGTATACGTGAGGACCCAAAATGTAAGAGTCTCTGTTTCCAGATTCTGACTGAGACAGTAGCTAAACACCAACATCTTTACCTTGAACATCTCTCTTTTCTTTTGAAATTGGAAGGGAGCCCAGAAGTTTTCTTGATCAAAGGCATTTCATGATTTTTTAACCTACTTTCATGCCCATTTATTCTAGTAATCCTAAAACTAATCAAAACCTTTTCCATTGTTTAAAACTAAAGATAACATTTTTACAAAATAATTTTATAACATTTTGAATATAAATTAAATTAACTGTTAATGACAGAAAAATAACTACAGTTAAAGCTGTGTCCTTTTGGCAAATAGTAAGTAAATTAGTGGCTGATTCAAAAACCATTAACGAGCCTGTTGTCTCAATAAAGAATTTTACTAGAAAAAGACTTTAAAAAAAGAGGAAAAAAATAGATATTCTTAGAAGTATAAATTGCATCAGAGTCCAATCTTCAGCCACAGCAATTATCAGATCTGGGCAAAATTTGTGAATAAAAAAAAATCTTGAAAATGCTTGTCAAATGAGTATTTTATGATCTACATTTCTCTTTAAAGTTGTCCTTTTGAATTTTGTAGTCTAAAACATGCATTACCAGAAATGCTTTTTTTCACAGGTAAGCATATAATGGCATCCTCCTTTCATATCCAGATTACTGCTTTCTGGAATTCTGTGTAAAATCTAAAGGAAGCTGGTCAGGAAAAATCAGTTCTGGAAAACTGAAGAGAAAAAAACATAGCCAGATGGTCTAATGTGGAGGAAAAAGAATTACTGAGTAATTTTAGACCAAGAATCCAAGACCCAAAAGTGTAGCTGAAAGTTGAGGTACCCGAAGAAGAATTTGTTGTAAGAACATGGAATATGCAAAGGGATTTTGAAAATTGCTGGTTCTCTTCCCATGAACAGAGGATATCAGACTCAGTGCAGGGCAGTAGGGAAGTCAGCAAAAGGGCAGGTGTCAGCAGGTGGTGCCCTTGTCCACTGTGGGTCAAGTTCCCGTTGCTTTGGTGTGAGCGTATGTTTCGTCTTTGGAGGACATGAAGAGCTGTTTTAGTTTGGTGCTATGCATGAAGAAAGTTCCCATTTCCATTTGGTTTCTAGTCAGTGAACAGTCCTGAAAAGAGTTTTCTTTCCAGGAGTCACTCATCATGGTTGAGGTTCAGGGGACAAAAAGGAACATTTATTTTTACTCAGGTAAGTGAGAGGAGAAAGATAAAAAGTAACACTGATTTGGGTAGAAGAAACCGTGGGAGCCTAAAGTATCTGTCTGGTTTTAGCAGATTGATGCCATTAAATATTTGCAAGGGCTGTTTCAATGCTCAGTCTTTCAAAGCACTGTAAGTAAGGTATGAAAATAAACCAATGCCTACTATAGAGAATGTTCTGCAAGAAGCCTAGAGAACTAGTCCATGAAATTTTTTAATGTTAACTTACTCATCAGTCATATAATAACAGTATTCATCAGACATAGTCATGACTAGGAAGGCCTTAGAAATTAAATAGAGGGAATAAATAGGATGAAGAATATGTTTACTAAAATTGTGCAAATACAGAAGAGCAACATATATAATATGATTGATTATATATCAAATTACATGCCAGCTCAATGGTAGGCCAAGCTACAATATCTGAGTTTAACAATCTAATAGTAATTTTTAAATGACTTTATTTAAATGTAGCAACTTTGAACATTTTGCACGGTTTTACAGTTTTCAGTTTTGTTATGGTAAAATCTATGGAAAAGACTTGCATGCAAAAAAAGAAATCTTCTGACAGTGTTAGATATTTTGATTATGAATGCTTAAGCATTTCACTAACCCTTACTTTCATCCTGTATTAAGAGAGTTTATAGTTCTTAGGAACTCAACCTTTTTCTTAAGATTTTCAACAAAACCGAAACTCACTGAGCTCTGCAGAAACTGAGCTCTGCAGAATCTCACATAATAGATATTTAAAACTTACTTTTACTCAAGGGCATACCTAGGCAAATTCATTGAACAGAAATTCACTGATGTTTGTAAGTACATAGAAAAGCAATCTACTTCATAAAATCCCTGAACTGAAAATAGATGGAAGATGAGACACTATTAAGGGAAAGCATCAAATATGTTTGCTCTGGTTTTACTCTTTTCTATGCAGTCAGTAATGGCCACCAGATCCTGGCCTAGATATATCTTTGATCTGACACAATGTGTGAATTCTTGAGTTTTTATGTCACATCAAAAGCAATGGAGCATGAAATTGCTATGTTTTGTGTAGGTGCAGCAAGCCTATGTGGTATAGGAATGGAGATTCCAAAATTTAAAAAATGTCCCTAGTTTTACTTTCTATGAGTCACCAGGAGTCTCAAGATTTTCTAATAAAATATTTTGCAATCAACACATAGTCATCACATTGTCTCATTATGAATTTCATATCAACACAGAACTTTTGCCATGAAGTTTCCAGTTAGCAATATATATGTTGCTTAATGCATACATAGTCTGAGGAATTATTTTTGCTTTAAGTATAAATTATTATCTGTGGCATTTCTATTTTTCGCAGGAAGTTAAGAGGTGTATTGGACAAAAAAACGGGTTAGATGGATATTTCAATGAAAAATGTTTGTAAGTTCTCAACCATTATTTCCAGCGATTTCTTTGAATATCTTACTACTGAAGAAAGTTGCAAAAAATGTCTTTAAAATTAAATAGCTTCAACAGGATATCAGCAATGTGTATGTAACTTTTTTGTTTATAAGGCTATAAGAATTGTGTTAATGCTTGCAATTATAAATGCTGCAATTTTTAATATCTGTTCAAAACACTTCTAAGAATTAGAAGCCATTAACTTCTTAGAAAACTTACCGCTAACATTTTAGAACACTTGTTAGACCAGGTAATTAATAAAATAAGTAACATTTCATTGCAGGATCTTGTTTTTACTATCGTAATTTTCTAGTTAAAGCAATACATCATATGGATACTGGAGAGAAGTTTGTTTTAAAGACCCTCATTAATTACCAGACATGTAAGTCTTCTGATTCTTTTGAAGTCCCCTGACTGTCTCTTTAATCAGTCTCAAGTTGGGAAAAATCTAGTTTGTCATTAAGCCCACAAGTAGCACTACATTGTAGGCAATATAGTCTTACAGCACAGCATATTATGTTTGATAAGCAGAATTGTAGGATTGAGTTAAGGGGGCCTCTGGAAATTGTCTTATCCAACCCCTCCTTCTCTGAGGAGGTTCACCAAACGGAGGCTGCTCAGGGTCATTTCCAGCCAGGTACTGAATATATCCAAGGGTGGAGATTGCACAACCACTCTGGGAAACCTGCTCCAGTGTTAGAATACTCTATGATGACATTTTTTTTTCCTTATGTTTTAATAAAATTTCCTATCTCAGTAGTGGCTTACCACCACTTGACCTGTCTCCAGAGAAATAGCCTGGCTCCATATTCTTAACATTCACAATCATCAGTTGTTTGTGTACATGAATAAGATTCCTGTGCATATCTTCACCAGGATGGACAAGGCAAGCTTCTCAGCCTCTCGACGTAGGTCACATGCTCCAAACACGTGTTCATCTTCATGGTGTTGAGTTCAACTCAATTCCATATTTTCATTACCCTGTGTACCAGGGAACTCAGGACTGGACCCAGCACTGCATCTGTGGCCTCTCCAGTGCTGAGGAAGGATCACACAGTCAACCTGCAGGTGGTGAGATGTCGAGCTTTTCTTGAGTCTGGGGTCTTCAAAGAGACCAGGAGCAGTTGTTGTAATAAAGATGTTTATTGCATGAATGCATCAATCTCGAAGGCAAAGTGTTCAAAGTATTAAAGTCCATGCTAAGGCTTTCTGGCAAAGTCTCAAGTCGAAGCAGCAGCAGTTGCAGTTCCCTGGCACAGAATCCCAGCAGCAGAAACCCCGCACTTTTCTCGTTGTCCTCGTTGTAGATGGTTCTTGTTGATGATGTTGTTCTTCTCGATGTTGTTCTTGTTCTTGTTGTCCATGTTGTTGTTCTCCTTTCTCACCCCAATGCAGGGGTTTTTTATCCATAATCATAAATCCGTATTCACAAATCATTCAACCAGCTAAGAACACAATTCCAAAACATTCTTTCTGCACTTAAACTTAATTCTTAAACTTAATTCTAAATCTTAAACTTAATTCTAAAAGTACAAAATACTAAGAAATACTACGAAGGTAGTGTCGATCCCTACACAAAATCCATGCACACAGCATATCTATCCACACAAATTTCTATCTTGTTGTATCTAGAAATGCAAGCAATGTTCTGCTATGTTTTTGTTATGTCTGGAGCTAAGTTACTGAACTTTCAACTAGGTTTTAGGGCTTTGGGGCCTTTGCTAGCTAACATGGTCTTTTGAGGCACTTAGAATATATTTCTACTTACTTAAAGTTAACACATACACTTCTATTTCATGTCTGTGTGACTTAATATATTTTAATTTCTCTAAAGGCATTAATTCAATCCCTGCATTTCTCTCTCTCTGAGGGACTCAGGGAGGCCTGTATTTCATGCATTCCAACAGTGAGATCCCTTTCCTAATTCAATCCAGAAAAAGTTATTGGCCTTCCTTGCTGCAAAGGCACATTGCTGGCTCTTCCATCAGGATTGCAAAGCTGCTTCCCAGCCATTCAGTCCCCAGCCACTACTGGTGATTGTAGTTATTCCTCCCCTGGTGCAGGATTTTGTATTCCCTTTCTTGAATGTTCTGAGACTATTACTGTTTGCCCATTTTTTTGGCAAAGAGTTAATGTTCCTTTGACAGCATAAGCATCTGCTGTGTCAAAACTTCTTCCCAAGTTTGCAAATCATCTGCAAATTTGCATTCTGTCCCATCATCAAGGAAATTTCTGAAGACATTAAACTGTACTGGCCCCAGCAGTGACCTCTGGGAAACACCACCACTGGCTGGCCTTCATCTGGACTTCACATTTCTAACCACAGCCTTTGAGCCTGACAGCTCAGCTACCTTTCAGCTCACCTCAGCCTCTGCAGATACAACCTGTGCTTCATCAGTTTGTTGAGAGCAATATAGAATCATATAATTACTAAGGCTGGAAAAGACCTCCAAGTCCAAAATTTTCCTGCGTACCACCATGCCCACTAAACCATATCATGCAGTGTCATGTCTGTCTGCTTTCTGAGCTCTTCCAGGGATGGTGATAGTACGGGAGGCATCACTGACAACCTTGCTAAATTCAAGATAAGCAGTAGCTCCTCATCCACTGAGTACTGTTGTCATTTCACCATAGAATGATTTTAGACTCTTATGGCATGATTTCCTCTTTGTAAACCTATGCTGATCACTCCCACCTTGTCCATCATGTGTTTAGAAAAGGGCTTTCAGGATGGTTTTCTCTACCACCTTCCCAGGGGTCAAGGTTAGGCTGACTGGTTTGTAGTTACCTGGATCCTTCTTCTTGCAGCTCTCAAATGAAACTCTTTTACTCAAAAGATAAATACATTTTCTAGAGAGTTCATTTTAATATATGAATGTAATTATTCTATACAAATACAATATAAAATCAAAATGTGTGTTTATGCTACTTTAGGACTTTTTTCAAACAAGTAAAATGGTTTAGAACACTTAACTGTGAGTGGGTGTTGGACTAATTAACTTTGCTGCAGACACTTAAGATTCTTTGGGATGTGATAATATTCAAACATCACGAAGTGCCATTTAAATTTTAAAAGGTTCATGTTTTGAGAAGTTTCTGTGAAGACAGGGCTTCTAGTAAAAAAGCTTCAAGTTTTGTTGGCCATTTTTGGGACTAATAGTGGTGCTTTTTCCAGCTGCACTGTCATTTTTCATGTACTGTGGAAGTCCAGCAAAATATCTATGTGTACCAATTTTAAAAAGCCATTCCCCTGGCCCTGACCCCATGCAATGATAGAGTATATGTGAATAAGAGAGCTTTGAGTTGCTGTGTATGTTAAATATAATATTTCCACTAAAGCGCATCAGATCAGGTAGATTCCAATAGATTAAATTTAAAAGTAAAAAATCTTGTGTAATTCGTGAGTTCACAACAGAAAGAAAATCACTTTTGTCCAGTGTAGATAGGAACAATACTATAATTACTAATAATTTGTTGATAATTTAAAGCTCTTAAGACCAGGCCTGAGAAGGACTCTAAAATGGCCTGCCCAGGGAGATGGTGGAGTCACCATCCCTGCAGGTTTTTAAGGAAAGACTCGGTGTGGCACTTAGTGCCATGGTCTAGCTGACCAAGTCAAAGGTTGGACTTGATGATCTCAGAGGTCTTTTCCAACCTAATTATTTCTTTGATTCTGTGGTTCTGTGTCTTGGGGATGTTTGCTGACAAAAAGCTAAACATGAGCCAACAATGTGTACTTACTGCCCGGAAGGCCAGCTGCACCCTAGGCTGCCTCAAAAGCAACATGGACAGCAGGCTGAGGAAGGTGGCTGTGGCCCTCTACTCACCTGGACTGCTGCATCCAGGTCTGGGACCCCCAACAGAAGAAGGACAGGGACCTGCTGGAGTGAATACAGGGGAGTACCACGGAGATGATCTGAGGGCTGGAGCACATCTCCTATGAAGACAGGCCAAGAGAGCTGGGATTGTTCAGCCTGGAGAGGAGAAAGCTCTGGAGACATCTTGGAGCAGCCTTTCATTATCTAAAGGGGTCTACAAAGAGAACTGAAGAGAGGCATTTTTACATGGACATGTAGTGACAAGACAAGGGGAATGGCTTTAAATTGAAACAGAATAGGTTTAGATTAGACATTTGGAAGAAATTCGTTACTCAGAGGGTGGTGAAGCTGTGGATGCCCCATCCCTGGAAATGTTCAAGGCCAGGCTGGATGTGGCTCTGATCAACGTGGTCTAGTGGAAGGTATCACTGCCAATGGCAAGGGGGTTGGAACTAGAGGGTCTTTTGTCCCTTCCAAATCAAAGCATTCTATTATTCCATGAGATTGGACCTAACTAAAACTTCTCAGCGGATTGTTTTATCTCCATTAGTAATTTTTCAATTTGCCACAAAAATAACTTCTAAAAATTTGTTTGCCCTTATTAAGTGAAAGCTATACAGTATCACCTGGTCGTTTACAGTAGCTGTATTTGTTGTACTTTGGAACCACAAGGGTAACAAAACAAATAATTCCTTAATTCTTTATCTAAAATAGCTCTGGAACAAAGGCAATTCTACTTCAAAAGAATGTCTGATCTTGGTTACTCATTGAAAAAAGTCCTAGAACCTTCAGAATATTTTCTAAATAATGTCATTTCAGAGAATGACACAACTTAATGACATCACCTCTATATTTTTGAAAACAGAGGCTAAAGAGGACTGTTCACCTTCCTTATTTGTTTTCTTCTTTTCAATTTAATTTGTTTGTCATAATCTTTAGGAAGAGGTAAAGTCATTTTTGAAAAAAAATCTCTACCTTAAAATCCAGTACTGCACAGTAGTCACAGAAGTGCTTTCAAACCAAGCAAGGGAATTAAATAATTGGGCACCAAATGATAAAAATTTCCTTTTTATCCTGTCCTAGTCACATTTAACTCAATGTCATAACTTCAGTGAACCTTGGTTTTACCCAGTGCATGAAGATAAGGATGTGCAAAAGTCATTGCAAGGCTGAGCATATAGAAAAAGCTTAGGAACTAATTATCTGATTTTAGAAGAAACTGAATACATAATTTTAGTGAAATAAAAGTCAGAACATGCAAACAATACATTTCAGTATTTGTTTGAGTAAAATGTCAGGAGGAAAAAGTCTTAAGGAATATGTGAAATATTAACAACAGCTGTGAATAAACATTTTAGTGACTGATAAAAATTAAGGTTCTAAGTTAAATAATTGCAGGAGAAAACAGTACAGAAAGATGAAACCATAAATCTATTTTATATTATTTACTGATTTCTTCAATCACACCTTGAACTGGAAAGATGAAATTCACATTAGGAAAACTACAGTTCTTCAAGCAACATGGTAATTGGATAGTCCTACTAAAAACTGTTAACTTTGTATGGTGTGGAGAGAATTTGAAAGAAAATTTAAATGTAATTGTAGGCAAAGCCACGTTGCTAATCTTTATGAACTCACATATTTGCAAATCCCAAAGACTTGGCCTGTAAAAAAAACCCCCAAACCATAAACTGAATAAATTTGGTTTGGTAACATCCTGAATTGCGTTTGAACACATGTAAGTCAACAGAGTGATATTTATTTTCATTTCGACATCTCTCATGATACAACTCATTGTGCAACTAAATTATAATGTCTAATTATGACAGAGTTGGAAGCTAAAGTAATTTGTTCCCCAGCTTTTGTCTTTTCTCTTTAAAACAAACAAAAAAAAACATTAAAAATGGAAAGAAAAACAAAAAAACTGTTCAAAGTTCTGTATAAACATATACAGAAAGTTATAGAAGTTAACCTGTGGAGACAAATTTCATTCTGATTTATGGAGCATTATGTAGCTGGAATAATACATCTCACAGGGTCCTTTACTACTGGCTGGATACATTTGAATTCTAGAGCAGCCATATCACTGCTGTCATACCAAGAAACTGTTTCACACTAGCCAGTGGTTGGTCTGCCCTTTCAGATGCTCCAGAATTATTTGATTTCTCCATCTTCATGGTCACAATCAAAGGTCATCACACACAAATTTTAAAGGAGCCAGCTATCCAGGAAAGTGGTGAAAACACTGAACACCTCCTTCCTGTCTTCAAAACTTAGGAAAAGGGCAGACAATTATTTAATGCTTAGAAGTCAGAAAGACATATTTCCAATACAAAAACAAAGAGGATAAGACATAAGCAAAGTAATATTTTCGATCAAACTTCTTCCATTTTAAAATTGGTTTTGAAACTATTTTATGTGATTCTCATTACTCATAGGAATTTAAACTTTTTCTATAAGGGGAAAATAGGTTATGGAAAGAAGTAGATCTTTTTCATTGGCCATATATAGGTTACAAAACGCTATATGCCCAGAGCTAAACATGTCCCACATGGTTGTAAGCAAAAGCTTATATTACTGCTTTGAAGTTGAGAGTGTGAGTATCTAAAGCACCTCTGGACAGACCTACTTCACGCTTCTGAGTTTAAGTAAAATTCTCCCATATAACAACCAAAAAAAAAGAAAGAAAAAAAAGTAAGTTGAACCTTCAGTTTTATCATGTGCAATTTAAAATGATGGATTTAAGACATAAAAGGTTGCATCTACAGTATGTTTAAGAGTTTACAATACATCTACTAAGCTGCAAGCTCAATTAAAAAACTAAGGAAGAAGAGATTTGTGAATGCTGAAGATTCAAACCTGAGCCAAAAATGTTTTCAACTAATAAACCAGTTAAGGACTTTGATGTTAAATATGTGATGCACTGTGTCACATTTATAATTTAATGTGGTTACAAGCCTGAAAACTTATTCACATTTTAATTTTTAGACAGGAGAGAGCATTTTTATGTTCTGTGTTAGAAGTCCTTTGGCAAGAGCACAGCTTGTACTGAAGCCTACATATAGTGAATTCTTTCAGCACTGAGGAGCAAAATCTGGAGGCATATAATAACGATTGTGAAACAGAAAAACATACTGAGTAATTAGTTTTTGAATTAAGGGCAATATGAAAAACAGGCAACAAAGTTGTCGGATTTGATTACGTGACACCTATTTTATTTCCTACAATTTGATTTCTAAGATGGAAATACTTGTCCTTTGGATGGATGAAGAAGTAATATTGTCCAACCCATGAGGAAAAACACTGCTGTCAAGAAAGGATAAAAGAGTAATGCATCTGTGAAATGCAATTACAACACTTCTGTATGAATATCAAGACCGTAGTATTAGAGGTTTGATGAAGTAAAGTTATTTTTACGTCTCCTATCTTTCTTTTTTTAAAGTCCATTCATGCAGTCTTTGTAAGGGAATTAATTATTAACTAATTTTATTTCAGTTAGAGCTCAAAATTGAATTTGAAGAGCTAAAGCAGAAATAAAAGATCTAGGTTTGGTTATGCACATCATGAGACTTGTTTGATGGCACAATTTTAAAGTAGCAAATTTGAGCTAATGAGGAAATGTTTCTGCAAATTCCTTTTTGGATTAAATTAACTGCAATCATTTTTTAAGGTCAGATAAGACCATTGTGATCATTGCATCAGACCTCATATCTGACAAAAGGTAAAAGAGTATTCTGAATTAGTTCTGGTTTAAATTTGGGAGCACAGTATAAGAAGTGCTTCCTATTCTATTTGAAGAGCCATCAGTGAAGAGTCCATCACAGTCTTTTAACTGTTGTAAGGTGTGTGACATTCCTAATATGAATGAAGGAGCTCTTCTCACCTAACTTTAATTTAGATGTCTATCTACAACTGAGCAAGTTTTCCAGTGTATTGTGATAGGCTCTTTAGAGCACAGTTCATTTACCTGAAAAAACATGAAAAAAGTATGATAGAGATGTTCTCAGCTTCCATAGGCTGTAGAGAGTCAAGGCAAGTTTCATGAGACATAAAGACTGTGGAAGCAAGCTGTCAGTGGCATCGAACATTTGCATTGTGCCGTACAAATATCTACTGTAGGTTTAACTGAGCTTTACAGAAATTTCAAGGCATTTGTAAAACTTCTATATTCTATAGACAAAGCTGTCTAATTGGAGTAAATGAAAGAATGGAGTATTGTGTGCACTGAGAAACATTGTCCTGTTAATCCAACAGATTGTGGACATTGCATATTGTGCACAAGAGTGAGCAAACCAGATAATCTTTATGTAAATCTTAATCTGATACACCCTGGAGGAAGGGCTTAGAAAGGACCTTGACAGGCTTGAGAGGTGGGCCTCTGTGAACCTCACGAAGTTCAAGAATACGAAGTGCAAGGTCCTGCCCCTGAGCTGAGACAGTCACAAGGGCAAATATAGGCTTGGCAGAGAATGGACCTACAGCNGCCAAGTGCAAGGTCGTGCCCCTGAGCTGAGACAGTCACAAGGGCAAATATAGGCTTGGCAGAGAATGGACCTACAGCAGCCCTGAGAGGAAGAACTTCAGGTATTTGTGGCCAAAAAGCTTAACAATACCTGGCAGTGTTGTCTCACAGCCCAGAAAGCCAACCATACCCTGAGCTGCATCAAATGCAGTGTGGGCAGCAGGTCAAGAGAGGGGATTCTGCCCTTCTGCTCCACCCTGGTTGTGCCCTTCTACTCACCTGGTGTACTTCATTCAGCTCTTGGGTGCCCAACACAGGAAGGACATTGACCTGTTGGAGCAAGTCCAAGGAGGCCACCAAGATCACAGGGATGGAGCACCTCACCTATGAAGAAAGACTGAGAAAACCGGTGCGGTTCAGCCTGGGTAGGAGGAGGCTTTGGAGAGTCCTTAGAGCAACCTTTCAATACCTAAAGTGGCCCTACAAGAAAACTGGAGAGAGTCTCTTTACAAGGACAAGGGGCAATGGCCTTTCAATGAAGAAGAATAGGTTTATGTTAGATATTAGGAAGAAATTCTTTACTATGAGGATGGTAATTATGAAACAGGTTGCCCAGAGAAGTTTGGATACCCCATCCCTGGGGGTGTTCAAAAGTAGGCCAGATGGAGCTTTGAGTGACCTGATCTAGTGGAATGTGTCCTTGCCCATGGCAGGGAAATTGAAACTAGATGGCCTTTAATGTTCCTTCCAATTGTAATGATTCTCTGATACTATGATCCTATGACTGTCAGGTTTTTCACAGTGGGAATTTTCTTGAGTAAAAAATGCAGAATGTAGTTAGCAACTTCAAAGGTGAATGTATACTTGCTTCTATTTATTTTAACAGGGCAGATATCTCTGTTACTGGACGTCGTAATGAGTTGATACATCTTTCATTTCTAAGCACAGTGATCACAGTAAGAACTATACCTACTATTAAAGGAAAAGAATTAAGAAGAATTATACTATTTTATGAATAGAAAAAAAAATTATTACCAGATCTGTTTTGAAATTGCATAGATAGAGGTATGTGTTGGGGTATTTAGTCAGATATGGACTAAAACAGAGAAGGAAAACATTGTTAAAGATACCAAATTCTATTTGCATTTATACAAATAAACACAAAAATTTTCTTATTCCTGTACCTGTTGAAATTGATGTCAAATGTCCTTAGAGCTTACTGGGAGGAGGATTATGGTCAATATGTGATCTAATAGAAAGATGTTGATGGGAAAGAGGCATTAAACATTGCAACATAGCAATGTGGAAATGAGTATCAGTGAAAAATATGTGAATATCAGTGAAAAATCTTTTTCCTTTCAAACAGAATTTTATATATATATTTGTATATATATAGAGATATAAAATTCTATTTGTAAGGAAAAAGCTTTTGTGTAATTAAAGCAAAGAATTATATAAATAATGGATAATTTAAAGAGAGCAAATATACTAGAATCACAAAAGGACACGCAGGCTATTCACAGTTAATACATTTTTGGCCCTCCAAGACCGTAACTAATGGAGTTGTGCCATATTCTGTTCTTGTACCAGTGAATTTAGCTTGTCCTGCCAAACTCTCAGTTTTCTTTTAGGCAACATGGGAGCTCATACTAGGAGTTTGGCATTAAATACGTGTTTCACCCATCTCATATTCTTTACTTCCTGCCTTTCTGAGCAATTCTATGCAGCTTTCATTTGAACTTTTGCTTTCAGTGCTCATTGACTCTCCTCTTCTAAGCCGTGCGAGGTTTTTCTAAGCTACATAGAGAGTTTGATGCAATTGCTCTTTTCCTAGTTAAGGAATTTCAGGTTTTGCCATGGATTTCATGCTTGGGAAGCTGTTTCTTATTTAAGTTCTTGTTATGATAAGCTGGTATTCAGAACTCTGTCACTTGCAGAGACCCCTCAGAAATCACCTTAGCTGAAGCTCCTACACTCGTTAGTTCCTAGCAGGTATTTTTGTTCTGGATGAGGTGTCTTGTCTCTGGATGAGCTTTCTTGTCTCTGAACGAAATTGTTATGAAAAATCTCTCCTAGAGGAATGAATTTTAGATGAAAATTCATCTCTACTAGTGTGATAATTGTAAAAATAATAATAACAGGTATGTAGGTATACCTATGGCTGCTTCTTTAGAACGGTATGACAGGATGACCATCTTGGCTGACCTTACTGATCAGGTACTGAGAAATGTAAGGACTAATAGCTGCACACCTCAGAAAGTGGAAGGAAGGGCATGCTTTAGATTTGGTTCATAGGCAAGAGATGGAATTTGGTCTTTACATCCCCTCCTCTTCTAGAAAGTTGAGCTAGATTTGTGATTGAGCTCCACAAGAAATGATCATGTCACCTCATCACCCTATTGCCTCACATCTTCACGGGGTTTAAATGGTCCCAAATATCCACACTACACAGTTCCACTGTCAGTTCTGAGACTCAACTCTTGTTTCAAAGACTATCCATAGGCTGCTTGTAAAGCAAGATCTGTGATTGATACCAGACAGTAGATTTATTGTGGGACACCAATACTGATTCCTGTATCTCGCCTTTCAGGTAGGGCATTGTAGTCTAACATCTTGCTGAAACAGCAGCAATATTCCTTCTGAATATACTGAAAGGGGGCTGTGAAGAGCCCTGCTTGAAAGATTGAGCATCAGTCCTGAAGATACCATTTGCCTTTAACCTGAGTTTGTTATTAGCTAGATAAAGTTTTAGCATGTAAGCATGAGATAATCCTAAAGATGCTCATCTAGATCAGCTCTGCTCTTTCCATTATTGCACCTACAGGCAAGCTGTTTCCTGTCCTTGACAAAGAATTGTTTTCAAGTACCGAACTAGGGCAATTACAAAGTTTTGATATATCCAGCACTAACAATCCATTCTCGATTGCTATTTTTCCTCAGGCAGACTCTATTGAAAGGAAACAATTCAGTAACAACTGTTTTCTGAAGAAGTAGTGGTAATCAGCTCAAGGCCATCCAGGGTATATTGTCAGAAATATTATCCATTGTACATAATGTGCGACTCCATTCTGGATGTCAGGCTACAAGAAGATCTTTAACAGAAATGACATTGACACAATGCAGAGCTTTGCCTCTAGTCATGTGGCATCCCTCCACTTCATAGCAGAGAGTTGCTGTTCATATCCAGCTGTCATGCAACAGCAGAGCGAAGCAGTGACTGTTACTCTTTGGTGAAATTAGGCGGTTCGTGCTTTGCGATGGCTTAAAGTTACAGGTCTGAGGAGACAGCATTTTGTGCCTGTTTTATGGTGCATGTAATTAAAGATTTCACTGGATAAATGGCTTTCCCAAACAAATGTGCATTTCCCAGCTTTTTGAATAAGTGAAAGTGAGACATTTTTTGGCATGGGGAGCACCTGCTCATAGGTATCAATTACTTTTTTTCTGCCTTTAAAAAATGAACTATTCTAAATTGAATAGTCATTGAATGTAGTATTAATTAATATTTCATTGCTTTACACTGGAGAACAGATAAGGGAAAGGGTTTTTTTGTTCATTGACATCTGTTTAAACAAAGCTAAGTGGAACCTTCTGACATTATCAATGGAAAGATCTGGAAGGAAAGCTGTTCTTGTGCAATGGCCTCCTTCATGTGTTTCTGCAACTGTTCTGTTCTAGTTTGGTACAAAATAATATAGTTTGGGCTTGTTATTATTTATCTTTAGCTGTAGTTAGAGTGTGCATGAGCTTTTTTTTATTTGTTTTAGAGCCCACTGTAATGCATTTGCTTATGTTTACATGATTTCTGAAGCCTTTGTGGAGTAAGCTGATCTTGCCTTATTGAACTGTTAGTTTGGCCACTGACTAGATCAATCCTATGATTCATTATGAACTCGACCACAGTAAGTGATCATTTATTTCCATGAAAATTCAGTTACCACCACCACCTACTGCAGCTCAACCACAAATGAGTCTGTGCCTTTCAGATGAACAGCAGTTCTTAATTTTTTTTCTGTAGGTTGTTTTCCTTATGAAAAAACCTACTCAATAAGTATGGAATACAAACCCTCTGATTGCTGCGTAGTATATAGCATGAGACTGAGGATGTGTTTTGCCTCAGCTAGTCTGTTCTTTGTAGGAGCTTCTGCTTTCCCTTACATCCTAGTTTCTGCCTAATTGTTTATGTATTGCAGCCTTCTCTGCTGGCAGGCTCATCCAAAAAGGCCAAGGTTAAGGGCCCAAGCTTAGCTCAAGTTAACGCTCCTGTTCATAATGCTGTCTCCTTCTCACACACAGAGACACTTGCACACATTGCATTATGCAAAACAGCATTGTATGCTTACTTTTGATTTTATATTCTGAAACCTTAAAAAGCATGAATGTATTTTAAGCAGTTAAATATCTAGCACTAGTACTAATCCTACTAATTAGAATAAACCCAATAAAAGATATAAAAAGCTATTTGCAGTGAAATATGTCTTGTAGACTTTAAATATCATTATATATGATAGTGGAGGAATAAAACATGTAAATATTCAGTCAGTAAACCAGAAAAAAATATCACAAATTGAAAACCTCTGTTAAAAATCTATCATACTGAATAAAAATTTGACTAAATTGAATTATACTTTGCAAATAATGAAAACATTTTCAGATCAGTAAAAGAGTTTTGTGCTGCCAGTAAAGTTGACAAACGTAAGGAAATCTGTTAAGTTTCACTGAAGTTTTATATTCTCATCTAAGTGAAACGTATGTAATGTGAAGCAAGACAGAAGGTTTTGGTCTTGCACGCAGGAAAGAATAATTCTCCCTCCCCATCTTTGGTCATGCACTACTTATACAGCTGGAATACTGCAGTTCCCTAAATTAATTTTCAATGGTTTTACAAATTTAAGTGTTTCTTTAAATACTTTTAATAGTGTTATAATTGGTATGTTTGAGCATGAAAATTCAATAGTCTTTTTTGCTACATGTTATTTTCATCACAGAGTTGGTAAATTTATATCACAGAAATTCCAACAGGAAGTTAAATATTTGAGTGTATTTAATTTAATTAAATATTCAGTTTATCTGTCAATATGTCCACTAATTAATAAACATTGAGCTGTTGTAGCATAATGAAAAAACAAAATCAAATATTAAGAAAACAGCATGGCAATGAAATTACATTTGTTAAGTCGTTTCATAAACTAGTCCCTCTAAAATTAAAATCCCTGGACACTCTAAATGTCTATAATGACAAAAATGCAAATAGTGTTGATATAATTTTAGAATAAGATAAATCCCCTTATAAGCCGGGTTGTCAACTCTTTTTTTCTCTCTGCAGCAGATGAACTAAATCAGATTTTCTATTTACCTTGCACCAGTTACAGAACTGAGTAAAATAACTGTAGTTCTTTATGCTCCATAGTAAAAGTGGATGGTACACGCAGCATTTGCTTCACATTCAGAACCTGTAAAGAACCACTAGCATGACCTGATGTAAGATGGAAGCTGTGGCATTCATACATTGCCACATTGCTCGTGGTCAGGATCTACACTGCTGTCGCTTCCCTGCTTTGGTCATACACCACATTATTGCTGTGCTAAGGCCTGAACAGCAGATTAAAGGAACCTCTGTTGACAACCATGCCTTTCCTGGTGCGTTTCTCACACTTACCTGTCCTTTAGTTCTGCAAATATAGTAAATTATGAATTTAGAAGCCTTGCCAGAATTCTTTTTCTGCTACTGCTACAGAAGGTCAAAAGCTTTGCTGATATTGCTCATAGAGCCAAACCATGAAAATTCACTTTTAGGGCAACAAAGAATTTCGAGGAAAATGTTCATTCAAATCCTACCCTGCAAAGCCTGCCCTCTAGACATAACAGAAACATTCTTCATGGTCATTGAATAAAAGCCCCAGCTTGGTGGCCCCTTCTTTAAACTCATCTGTGTGCTTGCCTCACTGAATACTGAATGTAGACATCACATTTGGCTCAGGGATAACAGAGATGGCTGAATATACCTAAATAATGAGTCTTCATTTGACTGCAAACATACTTATCCATATAAATTTACCAGTTCTAGATTTTCCTTTTTTTGAGAGAAGCTGAATGTGAGTGATCTTTCAAGTCAAATATCTGGGTTTAGCAGTAGTTCTAGGGGAAAATATAATTTACAATATAGTCAGTAGCTGTTTAAAATCTCACGAGGCTGTCCTTGTACCATACATTGAACAATAGTAATTATATGTTGAATCAAGGATTTTAAAATTTGTCAAGCAGTTCTCTCCCAATACATGCTTATCTAGATAAGCTTGCAAAAGTGATAGATAGATAGATAGATAGATAGATAGATAGATAGATAGATAGATAGATAGATAGATATAGATAGATAGATAGATAGATAGATAGATAGATAGATAGATAGATAGATAGACTAAAATGCCTAAGGAACAGTAAACAATTTAGCACAAAATAAACCAGTAATTGCAGATATTGTATGGTTTATAATATTTTTGCTGAAAGAATCTGTAAAACTTAGGATAAACAGTAAGGATTCAGGACACCTTTCAGTTACCTTTCTTTATTACTTAAATTCTGTTTAAAAGGTTGGAAGTACTGCTTTTTTACTATAGCACTCTGGAATATTTATGTGTTACCAGATCCTGCTACAGAATCTCCCAGATCCCACCCCTGCACCAAGGTAAAGTGGGAGGTGTATCTTTATCCCCTTCCTGTTATGCATCAAATATAATACAAAACAAGCACCCCATTTGTGTGCGCAGACGAAAGCATTTTTGTCATAATCCACAAGACATGAGAGAGGACAGAGATGTCATTTCAGTTCTCTGAAGGCAGGTGTGTACTTACTGCTGTGTGTGTCACCCTAGAATTTCCAAGGCTTCCACACAGGGCTAGCAGACCAACAGGAGTCCTTGTTTTGGAAGAGCAGATGGACAGGTCAGATGCCCTAGTCCATCTTACACTGCTACTTGCCTAGGTTTAGACAAGTGAATCACCTTCAGAGAGTCCATAAAGTGAACTACAGTGCCAGCTGAACTGAGGAATAACCCGAGCAGAAAATGCAGAGTGTGAAGTTCAGACTAAGGCTAATGTTAAAAAAAGTGCATTAAGTCCATATTGAAAATGTGAGAGTTCAAACTGGAAATGCAGTTTCCATCTGAAGCTGTTAGTACTTGATACAAGTACAAATACTGCTTTTTTAATCTGACATGCTTTTTGTATGTGTTTCTAAGTCTTGTGTTTCAAATTTAAGTGTATCAGACTCCTCCACAGTATATGACATAACATCATACCTAGTTAGTAAAGCGCAATTAAGTTTAACTTAAACTACATTCAACCGTGAGAGCGTGTTAGCATAGTGATGTAAAACACTGTATGTCCTTGCCTGTAAATTATGAAAACTAGCAATTATTAAAACTGGAGATTTACTGTATCTTCTTTTGCAGAATTTTTTTAAAGCTGCCATCCTCAATTTGATTAGAAAAAGCCTACGCATAAATGTTCTTTTATAGCTTTTGTGAATCCTTTCTTGAAAAAATTACTCTTGAAATTCTGCCAGGATTGTTGGAAGATGAAGGTTCTGGAAAATGTAAATAAAGATATTATTTCTTCTGTGAGTAAGATATTTAACCTGTAATGTTACAGTCATAGTATTTTGTTCACTTTTAATAAACAATTTTGGAAAAAAAAATGTTTTTACACTGTTACAGTTGCACATCCAACAACAAAATACATGGATAACTTAAGGATTCACTAGTGGATCCATTGAATTAGCCATAAAAACACCTGATTTTTTCTTTTTAATCATTGTTTCTTAGACATAGAAGTGACTTCTAATGGCCTTTGTCCTTCATGGTAATTAATTAGCTTTGTCTGTTAAGTCCCAATTCAGAAAAACCTTTGTTTTAGCACTTCAAACTTCTCAGATACTCAGTCCTTTGTAGAAACTAAAGATTTATATTTTGAAAAGAAATCAATAATCCCCAAATATTCTATATATTAAAAAATAAACTAGTGAACTGTCAGCTTTGGAAGGAAACAGTGTAAACCTAAAAAAGCTTAGCTGAGAATACATAATTTTCCAAAAGCAATAACAAAAAAGTTAGTCACATTAATAGGTGTCCTGGAGAAAATTAAATTAGTCTACATGATTTATTACAAATAAAAAAACCCCACCATCTGGAACAAAGATAGTAACCAAAACAAAGGAAAACAAAATGATGCAATAAAGAATTTTAAAAAATTAAATTCCCATTAATGGTAGCAGTGACTGAAATTATGAACAAGCTCTTTTTTGTAGCTTGTTTGTATAATTCCCTTAGTAACATTACATTTTTTGTAGGAAGAACTCTAGAATAATTTTTTGTCATGTGATTCTTAAATGATGAGTATCTCTTTGCAAAAAACATTTATTTTATACCCTTATAGAAGCTTTCTTTGAAAAAAGAATCTTTCCACATGCTGAACTCACTAAATTTATCTAGCTATCACCATGACCTCCCATAAATCTACCTGTTCTGAGGTTTCCCTGCAGTGTGCAGCAGGGTAAGCATTCTGTTTAGAACTTTCTAAATGAAGTTCTGACAAGGGACAGTGTCATTTGCAATGCCCTGTAAGGGTCTAATATGCAGCACACCAGAAGTATTCTCACTGACATGACCAGGCATTGTTTGGGGCCTGAAAGGGACTCCATTAGCAGCATCCTTGTTAACAGCCAGAGAATTAAGTCTGGTTTTCTAAAATGGGCTTGTATTTTTTCTTCGAAAACAAGTAAAATGTTAGCTTTTACTTCTGATGAACCAGTTCACCAGGCTCAGAAAGAAATAGTACAATGACTCTAACATGAGGAGAATTGAAATGAGCTTGTGAATTATCAGTGAGCTTGTGTGTGCTGTATTAGTTTTTATATTTTCAATGCTTAAAATTTTCAACTCTTTAAGTCCTCAGACATCAATTTTCATATTCAATATTTTATTTTGAAGTAATGATTCTATTTTAATTTCCTATCTTAAGGTATATTCACTCTGTCTCCAGTGGAATATACCTTTAAACTGGCTCGATTTCTACTATCAAAGTTCAAAATTAGAAGCAATACCACTTGTATTTCAGCATTTCATAAGCTTATTTTCCATGGTGACATCCCCTCTGAAACTGACATTTCCTGACATTATTTATTGCTTGTTTGTAGTGGGATTTCTGTACTGACAGTAATGACAGCGAATCCCTTCCCTTTGGCTAACTAGAAATTTGCATTTTATTCTAGTTGATCAGCGTCGGAAAATAAGTACATACTCATGCAACAATTTTGTTATGTGGAGAGTGGTATGAATCAATTTTTATGCAGATGTTAATTCTTGCATATGAAGGTATTTGCATTTGTTTTTCAAAGCTGTTTTGGAAACAAATCAAAATAGAAATATTCAGAGTATAAATTTTCACACTGGTTAAAATCTTAGCAGCATGGAAGTCAGTGGGAGTTCTGCTTCAGTGGGGCTAGGATTAAATCCTATTAGCATATAATATAATATTTCTCCTAGCCTTTTTCATAAAGCTGACTAAAAAACAAACAACAGCCCTCTGGCTTTGGCCTGCAAACTAATACTATAGTTGCAATCAATAACTTATGTTTATAGTAGATTAGCACCATTAATTTAGTAAAAATGTGGTTGAGACGTGGGTTTTTTATGCAACGTTTTTCCTATTGTGGATGAATTTTTCTTATTACGTACACACTAATCATTTGGTTAAGAACCATCCAATTTCATAGCCTCTTCTTTGGAAAACTTGTGACCACACTAAACAGGAGAGGTAGACAGGAGGGGGAAAGATGCAATATCTCCCTCTGGTTTTGTGGAGAAAACCCTGGGACCTGGACAGTATGTTGCTTACTGGCATTTGCAGAATTTGTGGCAGGTCTGGAAACTGAATGCAGAGCTCTAGTAATGTTCTTTGAAGGTTACTCTCTTCTTGTCTGGCTGCACACAGGTGCAACTCTGGCTTCCACTTGGTCTGGTCTTCTCAATTGATCTTGTTACTCTCTGTAAGTGCCTGAAAGAAGGCTACAGCAAGGTGGGGTGCTGGTGTCCTCTCCCAGGTAGCAAGTGACAGGACAAGTTGAGTTGCTGTTAGGAAACATTTCTTTACTAAAAGAGTTACTAAGCATTGGAACAGGCTGCCCAGGTAAGTGGTCGGGTCACCATCCCTGCAGGTATTTAAAAGACATGTAGACCTGGCATTTAGGGATATGGTTTAGTGGTGGACTTGGCAGCATTAGTTTGATGATTTGACTTAATGATCTTACAGGTGTTTCCCAACCTAAATGATTCTATGATTCTATAAAAATAGGAATGTGAAGTTAATACTGTTTTACATTTTTACATCAGACTAAACCACTCATTTTTTAATTAGAAAAAAACCCACAACTTGAGAAACCTGTAAAAAAAATTAGCTTTAACTCTTGTTGACTCCAGTAGACATCATTGTTACTCAGCACTTTGTATTACTGATTTGAGAGATACCACCTTACATGAATACTTTGTGTAATGTGCATAATCTCAGTGAACCCATTTCAGCCAAAAGAAATGAAGGAAAACATTTCTGAGAAAACAGATTTTCACAAAAGTGATCTTTTTTCATGTGTGTAAATTTTAATGATGTGGAAGATGGAAGTGAGATTTTTCTTCAGTTTTATATATGAAATAGGCTCTTGAAATAGGCTCTAGGTTGTTTTCTCCAGCTCATAAATGCAAGTCTTATTTTCTGCAAAGTTAAAGTATCACTTTTCCATGCAGCTGTATGGATAGCATCAGTGCTTCTGGAGCAAGTCACTTAAGGGCTACTCCACTTGATGGAACACCGCAAATAAGGCATGTTTTCATGAAGAAAATTGCTTTAACTACTGTTTTTTGCACTACTTCTATGCAAGTGAGTAAAGAAATCCTTCCTCTTTCCGTATGCACAAATTAAGTTTATATTTTCAAGTGTTAACTGCTGCTGATACTAAAGTTTCAGTGATCACAGGACTGATTGAGGCTAAGAAAAATATGAAAGATTTGGGATAAATTTCATTCTACAAGGCCGTTCATAAAGAACAGGTAAATGAATTATTTTGTCAAAACTTTTGCATATCTTATCAACAAAATATGTCCATTACGTCTCTAAAAATATTTCTAAAGAAAAACCACAGATGTTTCTCAGGGGAATAATCATGTATTTTTTATTGTATGGTTTTTTTAGATTAGCTTCAATGTCTGTCCTCTCTTCTAAGCCTTGAATATCTGTCTATAAGAATATCCAGTTTTACCCATCTTATCATGTTTGTTGCAGCTTTGAGTAGGAGGTGCAGTCTATTTTTCATGGTTTGTTTTGAAATGCACATCTTGTTTTTGTGTTGTCTGTAAAATTCCCATGCCCACTTATCTTTAGATGAAAGAAAACTGTTCATTTATGCCATAAGATATAAGATGCATTTGAGGAAGATAATTGCACTTTTTGTAAAGTGTACAAGGGCATAAGACTGAAGGTCATTGCTTTCAATAAAGATATTCTGTCCGCTCCAAAATGATTAAAACAATTCTTTTGAATCTTGAATAGATGTTTTCTTCCTTTTATGAACTGAAATGATATTGGAAAACAATCATATCCAGTTTTTCTGATGAGTCCCCTCTTTTGTGTATGTTTGCCCAAATTTTGTAAAGTGCAAGATATCTCTCCCAGAAACAGACAATGGGGCATGTCTAGAAAGAACATCACTGCTAGGAATGACAATTTATCTGAAAATATTTGCCTGAAACCCTGGTGTTTTACAGGATCCTGAGAGTCTGCAGATGTTCTCTGGAGGCACTAGGTTTTTTCATAGGTCTCTCCTGTGGGCTCCAACTCTTCCAAAAGAGTCCTTGGCCCAAGGAGCTTCTAACAGAAATTTAGGTATAAATCACCTGACTATCTTGCTTTGAAGTAGACAAAAAAAAAAAAAAAAAAAAAAAAAAAAAANAAAAAAAAAAAAAAAAGTCTAGTCTGAGGTATCTCTGAGGCATCTCTAGTGAAACACTTCAAACTCAATACATTACTGTTTCATTAGTGAAACTGTTTTTCCTTTTTTAACTTAATTTCTTAGCTGTCGTTCTCCAGATGTAATAATCTCCCCTTTGTACTACTTTTTATTCTGTGATGATCTTTGTCCTGGACACTGCAGCTCATGCAAATCTTTGTCCTTCACTTGTGCTCATGCAAATCACCAGTGCAGCTTAAGACAGCTTTTGTCAATGTGATTTACTCTGCTTTCTTTTACCCGTTTAAAAAAGAGGGTTAAATTGAACTATCACCAGTTTTAGACTACAATCTACCTCTCTTGATCCATGTACACTATAAAACAACAGTTACATGGATTGGGAACCCAATACTGAAATCTGTGATGAAAATCCTAACCCCAAATCAAGGCACTGGAAAGCCAGGCCTGTTGAAGTAACAAAGTTGTGCAACTCAGCCCAGAGCTGAAAGATAAACTCTGAGCAGATTCTGAGTGTAGAAAAATAGTGATCTTAAGAAATTGTAACCAGAAATACCAGGGAAATTTAATATCAGCTGGTGTTGTTAGCCCCAAATTATTTATTTGCCTAAACTGCCTAGCTGCAGCTGTCACTGAAGCTAACAGCTAAAGGATTGGATTTGTTTCTCAAAGATAAAGCAATATTACTACCCCCATTGCCCCATTTGTTTTTTTTTCCTCCTAGCTGAAAGAACAATAAAATAAACTAAAAAATGGTAAAGATAAAGGTGATGCAGTTTGGAGGTAAATATGATGAAAAATGAAAATATTTTTTATTATATGAAAAGATAGCCAAGCCACACAAATTATTGAAATTCCTATCAGAGTGCAGTCACTGATTCTATAAATTAATGAATCCAAGAAAAACCTACAAACTTTAGAGGAACTTCACTATGAGAAATCCAGCATTTTAGTTGACCAACAGCTCTTTGGTTTCCAAACATTACTAAATGTGTCAAGAGAGCCACTTAGATTGTGTCTCATTTTCCTCAGTTCCACTGTTTGAAGTTTCACTTCTGATGTAGATGAGTCTTATTTTTTATATTTAGCAAAAAAGTCCTAAGTATACACTGAAGGCAGAAAGAACCTTTTTAGGACTAAGTGTAAAAATTAAATGGAGTTAGGATAACATCATAAAACATTTTTGTTTGTTTTAGGGTAAAAATAGGATGTGGGGAATTATATTTCCCTCTGTTAAGATACCATTCATTTGGATTTCTGTAGTTAACAGATCATCTGCAGGCATCATGCTGCATTGCCTATTACTAAGATAGCATTGACATTTACAAGGCTTTAAAAAAAGCTTGACTGTCCATCATTTGGTCCATTTACATTTTATTATCTTTGCTTTCTGAACCAATACTTGTTAGTTATTAACTGCCATAACTGTCTGTCAAGTTATGTACTGGATTCATTCCTCGCTTTAAAAAATTCTACCTGTAGCTTCACTGCCACAAGTATTCATTTTAAAGCTAAATTAACTTATCCTTTGATTTTTTTTTCCTAGTACAAGACTCAAATTACTGTGGGTGACTTGTCATTCATAAACATATTTAGTTTGCATGAGTTTAAAGCTTGGTATTCTAGAAAGTCAAGGTTTTTTGAAAAAAGTACAAAAGTATGAATTTAGAATGATGAAGAACTATTATGCTATATCCTTCAGGATACTCCTGGTAGGATATAAGATTCACATGCAATGCATTAGCAGACAAACCCAAATTTACATTTACATATTACAGCATGATCATATACATCTATATAACAGAAAGTATAATCTAGATTAGAATATTTCTCATTTAAAATATGTTACTGAATTTGCTAGTGGAGTTCTTAAACTTCTTTTATTATTATAATTCTTTATTATTATAGTTCTTAGACTACTATTTTATACAGTAACAAAATTAAACATATTGTATTGTCATATTTGCTAGTAGTTCACATTCAATCCTCTTCTTTCAGAAAAACAAATAGATAAAAGTAAAATTAAATTATTTTTTGTAAGCATTTAAGCCAGCATTCTTCTTTGCCTACTCTGCAATATTCAAGTAATTTGATTTTCGAAGAATGTACATGTGCATATCCATTCCCTGTTTGCTTGTGTGTCAAAATATATACACATAAATAAATATATGTTTATACTTATATCTGAAATTAATATTCATTCATTAACATGATTTGCACTTTGACCCTACCATACTCATCATATTGATGAATGTTTTCATCTCAAAGTTCCCGGAGTTTACATGGCAAGAGGACAATCAGAAGATTAGAATCATAGAGATGAAAATGTTGTAGTTCAGAAAGAATGTGTTCAATATATATGTGGATGTCTTTATTATGGAATTCTAATACTTGATTTAACAATGAGAATATATCTTCAGGTTCAAATTTTAAATGTATGAATGCATTTACCATTTCTGGAAGTTATTTTCTTCTTTTTGTAGTGTATCTGAATTGTTATCAAGTGTAAAAATATTTCTCCTCCTTACTACTTAACCTAAATCTGATGAGAAATATTTTCAATCTCCATAAATCAAAGTCCTTGTTGAGAATCAGTCTACTGTCCTAGTCAAGAGAAATGGGGAGTTAGCACTATTTCTTTATTTATCACTTGGATGCTTAGATCTCTGTCCTACCAGCTCAGATGTTAAAACATTTGCAAGACTGACAAAAGCTGTAAGGCACATTATTAAAGCAGAGGCATTATTTTATGGCCACAGACTCTAGAGAAGCTTTGTATTCATAGTATAGAGTGGAGGAGACTAAAATTTAACTGTATTGCTACAAAGGTTATTTGTCTATCAATTGAAACTGCACACAAAAGATTTTACTGTAATTTTTACTGATTACTTGGCATTAAAAAGCACGTTTTAATGACAATAATGATGAGCAAATCCCTCAAGAGGGAACACTGATTAAGAAAATAGGTGACAAACTGTGCAGAAGTTCTGGTTAAAATATACCTTAGATGAATATGCAAGGTTCTGTCTATGCAGAGAGCCCCTAACATACTGAAGGTGTGCATTAATCAGCCCCTTCACACATTTGATTAAGATTAATACTTCGCATTTTTAAGTCAACAATTTTATGCTTAAATACTAATCTCCCTCATAACTTATAAGTAGGCTCAGGAGACCCTTTTGTAAATGTGTAATATTTTGAAATAATGATTTGTTTAAATATTAATGCAATTAACACAATTTGTGAGGGCTTTATTTTTTTCTCTCATTTTTGTCTTGTTCTATGGTTAGATGTGTTCATTTGTTTTGTTGTCAGGAGATATTTTGTTGTCAAGTCAGTGTTTATTTGCACTGTCAATAGCATGTCAAATCAACTTTATACTAGCAAAATTTAGTCCTGCACTGCAGGAGGACACTGCTCAGACTAGGGCATAAGTGGCTATAGCCTGTGACTTTCAGAAATCACAAGAAAAAGAAAAATCTGTTCATTACCCATCTCACTGGGACTATAAAAAAGCTCAGCTAATGAATTCAAAGTATTCAGAGAGACATTACTGATTTATACTTCTTTTATTCATCATATTTTTAGGACTGCCTTTTAAGTATACTCTCATATCCATCCTGTTCCAAAAACCCAACTGAGTTTTTTGCCATATTTTGTCAAAATGTGCTTTGTCTAGAGTATATATTTTCCATGGGAAACATCTCCTCCAGATTGCAAAGATATTGTTTAGCAATAATTTAGAGAGATGTGTGGGAAGGTACTATGCCAACCTGCTTGAGATATTGCTCATTTTCTTTGATGATTTGCCTTTGATCATCTGCAAACTTAGGCCCTGTTATTGGTAACGCTCATGGGTTTAATTCTCCTTTAGATAAAGGCTTGTAGCAGTAAGATCTTGAAGGCTTTTTTCTCTTTTCATCCAAGACTGAATGCTCTGATGTTCTCGGATGAGAAATGCTAGATAAATGCAAAAGATACAGGACCTTTTCCCCTATGAATAGAAGTAGAAATTTCCTTCCCTCTACTCCTCCTCTTCCTCCCTCTTATCACTATTAGGCAACATGCCCAGGCTCTTTGCTACCACCACACACAGTCTGAGCACATACTTCTCTTGCAATAGCTGTATGTGTCCATTCACCTAATCCAAAATGTGATTTTCGTAAGTCTGCAATTAGGAGAGACACGTAGGAGGAGGTTTCTTAGTGCCAGTTTTGTTCTTCCCATAAATTATCCCTTGGACAGGCACTTTTAAATTGTGCTGACTCTCTGATTAAAACCACAGTTTATTGTCTAATAGAAATAAACAAGATATGATTATGCCTTACGCAGCTGAGAAGAAACTATCTGCCACATCTCATCCTAAATTCTCAATAGAATGTTTCCATATCAGAGGGCATTTCTGGAAGGCAAAAGAAAAAAAAGAAAAAAAAAGAAAAGAAAAAAATAAGAGAAGGGAAAAAAGCTATAAGACCATTATGTCCTCGTTTCAAGGTGGTAACATGAAAATACCAAAAGCCCAGGAAGAAATAGAGGCATCCTGATCTGGTATTCTGTTTTAGGTGCATAAAAGAACAATAGGAGCACATGTGCTATCACAAGCCCTGTGCAGAATAAAGCAGTATGCGTACCTTTCAGGTTCATCAGAGATCATAATGAGGCTTTAAGTCAATTAATCAGGGTTATTTTGGAGTAATTCAGAGGGATACATCCTTGCAAAATTAAAATACATGAAACTTACCACTTTTGTTTCCACTACCAGCTGAACAGACACTTGAGTAAAAAACTAATTCATATTTCTTTGCCCTGCTAAGGAGAAACAAAGTAAAACCAGCTGCAGAAATGACATATGATGCTTCTGACAATTCCTGGCAATTCTTTTGAAGCTTTACAGTAGGAAGTTTAAATATATTTTGTCTGTTCTATTGCTGTTGAAAGACAGCCACCACAAGGGAAGCCTGACTGGAAAGCAGGTAGTGACTGCTCTTGTTAAAAGTGGTCCCTGCTGCTTGTGCCTGGAGAGCCCTGCTACAGGTAGGAGGGCTGTCTGCTGACAACTTTTCCTTAACCAAAGTAGAAGATCCAATCTGAAATTGCAAGAAAATGGAAGTAGCAATTAGCTCAGAGTGTCTAGTCAGAGCTCTGTCAGTTTGCAAACAACCTGTGCTGCTTCCAAAGTCAGAGGAATACAAGTAGTGAAGCAGTTTGTGTATTTTGGCTGTCACATTCAAACCAATAAGGGTATTTTGGAAGGAGAATATCAGCTTGAAAGGTGATAGTTGCAATCATCATCTTAAACAAAATTAGACTTTTGAAAGTCTACTATTTGAAGACAAAATTCTGAAATTTGCAGTTCAGATATTATTTTCATTTTAACATATGGATGGGAAGGATGTGAATCCATTAAATGTATAGACTTTTTTGTAAAGCAAACACCTTGAAAAATTCTTGATATTACCTTAAATCTCTATGTAAGAAATGTTAATAAGACTGGTGTTTAACAATTTTTTATCTAAATATATCCAAAAAGAAGATGGAAATACATGGGAACTGTGGTGAGAATAAAGATAGAAAACTGTCATGATAGCTGTGCTATGGAACCCCAGAAGAATCATGGAAGTAGATGGCACAAAGCCCCATCCTGACTAATAAGACCATTCTGACCATTATTGACAAAAAAGAAGACTTCTGACACTGTAAAATGTCCAAATGTAGTGAGTGATTTCTGACAGGCTTTATTTACACAGCAAGCAACATTTAACAGTGCTGGAAAGACTCAGCTTCAGGTGTTAGCCAGTTTCAATTCATGCCCCTAATAAGAGTTGTTAAGTGCTATCAAAGTTGATAACATACCATTAAATAAAACAATCTGAGAGTTTGATAAACAATTTTAGAATTCTGTTGTAAAATGTCAGCTTGTTCAGTTCATATTCTGTAACTCCACTGCATTTAATGTTTTTACAAAATATATCACAACTTTGTGCTTTGAATATTAAGGTTTGGCAAATGTAAATATGCATGAGTTCTGAGCATATTTAAAACATAAAGGAAAGAAATGACTTTTCTCTAGAAAATATCTTGTTTATAGTGGATGTTTATGTACATATCTTAAACTTTTTTAGTTTGGTACCACTTGACATCTACAAACCTTTGTTTTGTTTACAGGTAAGCTATTCCCTATATTTTATTTTATCCTAATGACTTAATATTTCCTATTACAAAACACATTATGTCCATCTTCCTTTTGACACACCAAATAAGTATTTTATTCATCATTTGCTGTCCCAAATTCTCTTCTGTGTAAGTTTGAACCATCTAAACTTGCATAAAGTAAAAAATTATTACTGTAACTAGAAAACTGAATATTGATTTACAGATAAATATAGCTACATTTCTTCTAAACTTTTTGGAAAGATTAATTGGCATACTGGGAACAATCAATATTATACCTCTTAAATAAGATAGCTGGGATGAAATGTTGTTTGACAAATTTGTTAGAAGGACGACAAAATGGCTGTAAAATCTATATTTCAGGTGAGACTGTTTGGTTAGTCAGTGTGTTGATTTTGAAGTGTTCTTTGATTAGAATTTTTCAGGAATAAAGCTTTGATAGATCATAATTTTAAAGGAAATTGTCTTTCTATGGATTTATACTTTATTCACCTTGGACTTATCCTTTGTTTAATAAGTATGCATCTGTGACTGATGTAATCATGCAAAAGAAATTAATTGTTCTATTCTTTTGATCAGTTTTGCTTAATGGAGTTAGTGAGAGTTAGTATTTGGTGGGAATGATGATTTGGACTTCTGTAAGGTATTTTGGATGGTATTTCCTTTTCTTAACGGAAGCAAATTAAGGTCTTCAGAGAAGTAAGTGTCATCCACCACTCTGTTGTAATGGAATAGTCTGTAAGCATTCAAAATTTAGTCATAGAAACAGTTCAATATCAGTACAAAACAGCAAAAAATCTGGACACTATTGATATGAGAAGGGACTTGAAACTTGGGAAATAACCAATGTAGGGCACTGACAGTTCAGTTCAGAAATTGTAATACAGCGTAGCAGAAATCCTCTTGGCACAGCTTTTGAATAGTTTTGGCACTGTATAGCTGGAGCACTGAATCAGAAATAGCCATGGTGAAGAAAGCCATGGAGCATCCTTGCAGGATCTCTGTAAAAATATTCCTGAAATTTAATGGTGCTGGAAATAGTAATCTTGGTGCCTGCTGTTACCCTCAAGCATCAGAATGCTAATGAAGGACACCTCACTGATTGAGTGAATCTTCATGTGATTTAAGCAGAGACCAAAGTCTACCTCTTTACATGATTTCTAAAGTCACACTTAAGTTTCTTCAGGCTCTGAATTGTGTAAAATAAATATGTATGCAGTGACAGTGAGGGACATTAATCTCTTATTTGCTGGGAAATGGACCTGTTTGCTTGCTGAGTTAAGCAGGATGTGTAGAAAAGCATGTGCTTGTTCTTCTGGCTCATCTGTTGTCCTCTTAACCCTAGAGAAAGTAGGAATATATAGGAGAGAAGGGGGGGGAAACAGTTTTACCTGCAATCCAGGGAATCTATGACACTATGACTATCACCTGCTGGTGAGTCTTTTTTCACTCTTCTGTGCCTCCTGGTAGGTTCAGACAGAGAGAAGTAGATGAGAAGCCAGACGCCTAACTGCAAAACTGTAAAACGTTGTTCTCATTTCAAACATGTGCAAAGCATCAGAGAATTGGGCTTTATTTTAAGGAACTAAAGGAATACTGTGTGAAAGGACTGTGTCATTAAATCTGCTGATAATTATAGACTAGAAATGTAAATTGTATTTCTCAAGCATTTTTTTTCATTTCATTTCCATTGTAAATACTTCAAACAATAAAGCCTCATTTACTGCAGAGAATGTGTGAAATGACATGCAGTATGCTCTGCAACATCTGTCTGCACACATCACATTTCATTCACTAGCAGTAAAATAAATAGTGTTTTTTAAATTATATATTATTATTGGCTGACCATAACCTTCCCCTTCTAGTGAAAAGCATGGCACTAGGCATTGCCCAGCTGCAAGTTTCAGCTTTTAGTTTACCACTGTGCTGATGGAAATGATGTTCAGTTATACTGAAAAATAATATTCAAACCACATACTCAGATTACAGAGTAGATCACATGTTAATAATTGCATTATATGCTTCTCTATAAATTTGTGACTAGGAATATTTTTCGAGAGAGTTAAGGTCATTTGCTTAACAATATTTGCTTTTATAGTAGATTGAACAGCCTATTCTTTCCATTGTATTCTGAAAGCACTGCCATGGGGCACAGAGCCTCCTGCACTTAACACTGTGTGAAGATTAGCTATTGCTGATGTGAACTCACAGTTATTGCCCAGCAATGGCTCTTTGGAAATATTTGAGGCTTGTGGCTAAGCTTTCAGTGTGCATTGTCCTGCATTGTACCCATATATAAAAACACAAACACAGTGAACATGACTATGAGCAGTCTTGGCAGGACATGAGATACACACTTGAGATACGATGAAAACATGACAACATTTTTCTTGAACATCACAATGAAACTCGTGTTGTTCTTTGCAGAAGCTGCTAGATTCTCAAAGACAGTTTCTAACCAATATCTCTGTCCATTTTGTGCACTATTCTCTGCCCAGTCAGCATTATCTCTAGGCAAGTTCATTAACTATGAATGCTGGGTTGAAGACCCAAATAAGGATTTCTTATTGCTTAAATTTTCTTGTCTCTCAAAATACCCTTGGGATATATATCAGGTCTAGCAAGGTATTGCGGAAGCCAAAATCCTTTCCTGTGTAGGATGAACCCTTTCAAAGAGATTTCAAGGATTTCTAAAGGATCCAGAGTGTATGTCTCAATATGCAGACTGAAGAATTAATGGATGTAATGGATGTAATTAATGGATGTAATTTCCTGCCTGCTCCTTGGCTCCAGTTGTGTGTAGAGGACACATGGCACTGAATTCAACAGGGAGAAGGTCTGAACTTTCATCAATATCAGACTCAACATCAAATAACATCTTATTTGTTGCTGAACGGTCTAAAACATAATTGCAAAGTACTCTCCTAATTAGTTATCTTTAAAATTTTGCCTTTAGCATGTTATATTCAGCAGCTTTGTGAAGTGTAAAAAATGTAAAATAAGTGGATACTGTCTGGGGAAGCAGCTACTTTTTCTAATCCCAAAAAACCCCCAGCTTGTAAGGGTCAATCTTTTAAAGTTTATGCTTCACTGAATGCAATTATTAATCATTTCCCTTCAGGAAAAATATTAAATTAAGTGTTAAAGTACAGATCTAAACAGTGTTAAGTGCCCAAAGCTACTGAGTTCATAGTTTGAGCTATATTTCAGTGTGAGATAATTGACCTTCCACAATGCAAATGTAGAGCTGGCACTGACTGATACAAAATGACTCATCCTGTCTCAGTATTTTATCTCCTTGCGTTTATTTATTTATTTCTGTGTCCATCCTCAGTTGCCATGAAGGTCTCTGTGGGTGTGCTTCAAATTGAGTCCTTAGCTTCCTACATTTTTAGTAAGCACACAGTTTTCAGGATGCTTTCCTCTGATATGACACCAAAGATTATGTTAAAGTCTTTTTTTTTTTTTTCCCTAATGACTTTACTATTGTCTAAGCCAGTTGAATTTATTGAGAAACAAACTGTGTTTAAGATTATTTTCATAGGTAAATGAATGAAATCCTCAACCGCATCAATCAGGCACAAAACCAAAAGAGAAAGGTGATAACAGTGCTTTTTCACTGTGCTCATGGTACTGAAAAAGACCTGTAATATTCATTCTAGTGTTTTATTATTAAAGTGCTTTCTGTAATTACATTTTAATAAGTTGACTGACGTCACTAATTACAGATTATGGCTTTTCTGAAGCAATACCCAATTGCAGATGCCTTCTCAAAGTATCATGCTGATAACATTTAAACCAGAAAAGATACTGCTGGTTTGCTGATCAGAAACAGCAGATATGAAAAGCATTTACAGTTGAAAGGAGTCAAGACTGGTGTAACTGGTAGGATCTAAAGCAGTAGTGTCCATTATATTTACCTTAAATGTAGTGTCTTTGTATGTGTGAATATATAAATATGTCTCATAAACATGTGTACATAAACACCTATAAATATCTACAGCTCTCCAAGTACACACATATGTGTTTATCTTTGTCCAGATAGTCTGAAAAAGAGAGCTGCTCTGTTACTACCAAAATATGCTAGCATGAATTTGCATTGTTTTGTATCACTGGCAGCACTTCACAGTGAAAGAAGTGTTGCTGAAAAACAGAGACTTTGAAAAGTGTGATTAGGAAAGAAAGAGTGCTCTGGTGGGAAAGATTATGTTCTGTGTGATCAGAGATTACAGGTTGAATCATTACTCTTTCACAAGACAGATAACTTTAGACAAGTCAGTTATTCTTACACAAAGGCAAACAAATACTTTATGTGAAAAAATCCTCTTATCCCAGCTTACAAGAAAATTATAAAAATGTCTAATTTTTTTCCATGTACAATGTGGTTTATTTTTGGTTTTGGTCAATTTACAGGCTTCATTCTAAATATTGGTGTGAATTTTCTACACATAGAAATCTCAAGTATATTCCAGACCAAATTAAAAATATGAAAAGCATCTTTTTACCCACAAAAAAATCCTTGCCATTGTGCTTTGAAAGGTAGCCACAGGAAGGGAGAGAGGTAGGAACTCAAAACAATTCAGGGTCTTTGTTTCTTCACGTCAGAGTTGATATTTCAAACCCATTTTTGATATCTAGGTCCCAGCCATCTTAGTGAAAACAGATTCTTATGTAATTAGTTATACAATAAAGAAAGTGGCTTCTGAAGGGACTGATTACAATTACATCATCTGCTGCCACATCTCCTTCCATACAACAGCCTAACAGCAGAATTTAGTTTCCTCAATGGAAACATGGGATGTTATTGTCCTGACCTTAAGTCAGTGACCGCTCCTGCAGAGAGAGCAGGAGCTTCAACATGTGTCTCTGACATCAAAGATTGGGTTATAGAGCTTTAGAATCTCCTTCTCTGATGTAGTCATTTGATGTAGAAGAGCTCTGACAAATGACCTCCTTTAAGTCAATGACTTGAAATCCCATTTTTCTGTATGTAAGGTGGCTGCACTGATGACTATCACATTGTGTGTTCCAGAATTACTTCTTCTCTCTGGTACTTGCTCAGGTCTAGGTACAAGGAATCAGTCCAAAGAAACCCAAATCAAATCCAGTAGATTCATGCAGAAAGTTCCAGTTTTGATAACAGGCATTTACGTATCAAGTGATATTTTGCTGAGGAATAACAGTGAACATATACAACCATTTTAACTTTCTTGAGTGGGGATAGCCTCCCCATAAGCATCATAGAACCAGAGAATCATAGAACCTATATTGGCAAAAGCACAGTCTAGACAAGATGGCCCAGCACCCTGTCCAGTCGAATCTTAAAATGTCCAGTGTTGGAGAATCCACCATTTCTGTGGGGAGATTATTCCAATGGCTGATTGTTTCTCCTGTGAAAAATTTTCATCCTGTGTCCATTAAGAATCTCGTCAGGAGTAACTTATAGTAGTAACAGGTGTTACTACTCATTTTTCCATGTGACTCCTTGTAAAAAGGGAACCTCCATCTTAGTAGCTACCCCTTAAATATAGAAACATGGTGCTAAGGCCTCCTTGAAGTCTTTTTTCAAGGCTGAACAAACCCAGCTCTCATTATTTCCTATTCTGGCAGGCTTACTGGTCCTTTGTTCTCCTCTGTGGCCCTTCTCTGGACCCTCTCCAGCCTATCCACTTTGTTTTTTTCTTTATAGTGGGGACCAAAACTTAAGAGAGTGCTTGAGGTGTGGCCTGACAAGTGCTGTGCAAGGAGGGATAATTACTTTTCCTCTCTCTGCTGGTGATGCCCTTGTTGATGCAGCNTCGAATCTTAAAATGTCCAGTGTTGGAGAATCCACCATTTCTGTGGGGAGATTATTCCAATGGCTGATTGTTTCTCCTGTGAAAAATTTTCATCCTGTGTCCATTAAGAATCTCGTCAGGAGTAACTTATAGTAGTAACAGGTGTTACTACTCATTTTTCCATGTGACTCCTTGTAAAAAGGGAACCTCCATCTTAGTAGCTACCCCTTAAATATAGAAACATGGTGCTAAGGCCTCCTTGAAGTCTTTTTTCAAGGCTGAACAAACCCAGCTCTCATTATTTCCTATTCTGGTAGGCTTACTGGTCCTTTGTTCTCCTCTGTGGCCCTTCTCTGGACCCTCTCCAGCCTATCCACTTTTTTTTTTTCTTTATCGTGGGGACCAAAACTTAAGAGAGTGTTTGAGGTGTGGCCTGACAAGTGCTGTGCAAGGAGGGATAATTACTTTTCCTCTCTCTGCTGGTGATGCCCTTGTTGATGCAGCCCAGCGTCCTGTTGGCTTCTTTGTTGCAGCATCACACTGTTCACTCACACTGAGCTTGTTGTCCACCAGGGTGTCTTCTTTTAACTTTTATCTACCTTTTATTCCCCAGCTCCTGAGATAATTTTGAGTTTGTGTTACAAGTCTTTGGTAGCTTACTCTATATATATTTCAGACAAATTCTTATGGGTTTGAACCTTGTTCAGGTAACAATACCAACTTTTAAGTAAAGGCTAACCTTCTTTTAGATCTCCCAATATTTTTAGCTGACTATTTCTGTTAGGGCAAATTTAGAAGCATGCACCACCTCATATCTGACAAAATTTGTTAATCACATAAGAACGCTGTCCTGTACATTACTAAATGACCCTATGAAGTGACAGTAAAACCGTAATCCATTGTTTCAAGACATGATGAGGCTTGCAGCATTTCCATCAGTGCTTTGTGTAGCTCAAAGAGAGAGAAACAAATGTTTTTCCATGAATACTAGTTTTAGTTGCAAGTTTGTGGCTACTGCTATCTTCCTGCTTTGCAAACATTTATTTCAGCATTCATTCTGCTTCTTGCTTTACTCCTGCCCTCATTCTCTTTTCTAGGATTCTGTGAAAGGCATAGTTCTGTTGGAAAAAGGGGAGCAAGTTCTGAGTGTTGGAGCACACGTCTGTTTCTGAGTACATTGCTCCAAACTCTCTATCCCTTGAGCATGTGATCAGTTGGAAACTGCATAAAGGAAACTTCAATATGGCCATTGTACCTGGAATCTCTTCTCCTCAACTTGTTTTAGCTTCTGGAGTGCATCTGTTTATATTTTTTTCTACTTTGTTTTACATTAATACTCTCAAGATATATTAATTGTTCTCAGAGAGCAGATCAGAATCTGTCTAAAATACTGAGGCTCTGTCTATTTAAATTTCACTTCTAAAAAATAGAAGTGCAAAATTTGTTATAATATGTATTTGGAGAGCTGACAGGGGAAGTTAATCCTATTTAATTTTACTCACATACCTCACCTTGAGTTCAGACTCTGTGTCCTTGCCTTGAAAGACCCTCAAAGTTTTGCCCCAAGCTATCTCTCTAGCCTTATTCCCTATAGCATTTCTCTTCTTTATGCCACCAACACCTGTCTTCATTTGTCCCTGATCACTCTCTCCAGGCTTTTTTCCATGCCTGCACATTCCAGCTTGCTCTTCTTTGCCAAGTGACAATCCTACTTTCATTTAGGTCCATTAGCCAAAATAAAAGTAATGCATTTCTTTCACCAGATACAAAGTAAGGAAAGACCCACCCAAATCCTGGTCTGAAGTAATAAGCTAGTGTCCTATTTCCATGGGTCAAAAATACTTGCCCGGGAAAATGACCAGGCAGATAAAAGTGCAGGATGTGGGAGATGATTCTTCTCACAAAAAGAAATTAGAGCAGATTTATATAAAGCCTGCTACGTTGCATAGTCAGTACCACACCAGTAAGTAATTTCAGTATTTGTTTTACAAGGCTGTCTTTTTTAATATTATTTCCATGACCCCTTCATAAAGGTATCAATGCAGCCTACTGAAATTGCTATACAATGAGAACAGTAATTCTCATCTATCTTTAGCAATGTCTCATTAACACAGAGCTAATGAGAGCTAGATTCTGCCATGAGAAAGTTGACAAAGCAGTAAAAAATTCACCAAGAAAATAGAGGACATTTCTGTGGCCTTAGGCTTAGTGTCCTTTAAAAAGAGACTGGGGAAGCTCAAGTCTGAGCTGTGCTTCTCCCTCAGTCCAGGAAGCAGTTGGCACTGCTCTATTTACTGGAGTTGCTGGCTCCATTTCTGCTCCATATAAGGTTGCTCAGTGCTCATCCACCAAGAATCTAGACATCTTGCAACACTACCTGCTGTGGCTAATATATGTCCCACATGATCCTGTGTCTGATCCAGGCACTGGAGAGGTGTTTCAATTTGTTTGAGTTCTTCCTAAAATGTAAACTTAATAGAAAGTAAATGAAGGAAAAATGTCAGTCAAGCAAGCATTTCCTTGCCAGAACTTTTTGAGCTGCTGAATTTGAGATTTTCACTTGAGGTTGGATGTCTTTGCCCCTTTCTACTCAGGAAAACACCAGCAGTGGTGTTTTCAGAAAGAGCAGGTCTCTACCTACCCCTACCCCATGGACGCAGGCAGGGTGTGTTCCACCCACTGCAAATGCTACCCAGGCAAACTGCATGGCTCACAACCTACTCTTTAAATGTTTAATTTCTTTATTAATTATTTACTTATAAAAGTATCATGGCATTTAAAAACATGCTTCACTGAAAATCCATCCTAAATTTTATTCATTCTGAGATGTCAAAGTGGAAACATAATGCATTACCTTTAAAAGATTAAAAAACTTTTGTTGGGTTTTACTCAAGAAGACCCTCTTCCTTGCCTCTTAATACTGCAAAGTAGGTTGGCAGAGAAATAGAGAAAGCACTGCACCAGAAAGTTTGTTTCCTAATCCTTTAACAGGCCTTCTATTTTTTTTTTTTCCAGTGTTCTAGAAAATAGACCAAAAAAAATCTCAAACAATGTAAGTGCTAAACTTAGCACTGTCAGACAGTAAAAGATCAGAGCTATGTGTTGTAGTCTGGACCTGGAAATGCTGTCAAAGATTTTCTAACTAACTCTACTTAACAACATGAAAAGATTCAAGGGGAAACCAGGGGTTTTTTTCCGTTTGCTTTTAAAAGTTGATTAGTCTAGTGGGCATTAAATCTTTCATTATGAAGTTTCCTTTCAGGATAGAATGTTTATTTTCAATCTTGAAAAAAAAAACCCACTTTTAATTTTTAAAAAAATCCCTTGACTTTTCTAGATTTGGATTGCATACGTTATCTTTTAAACATACACAGGAAAGTCCCCTAGGAATTGTAGTGTTGTTTGCCAGTATTCCTTGAGGGATTTATAGGAATGCTCAGAGCTATTCCTGCCTCATCAATTATTTTCCTCACAGATTAAATTTTATTTATCTGTATAAAGATTTCTTCTTGTTTTCATGCTATTATACATTTTCTCATTTGTCTTTATTTCCGTAGTTCATTAAATGATCATGAAGAAAGCAACAGCTGTGCTGAAAGCAGCAGGGATGGGGGGAAGAAGTACATTCTTGTGCAGGTTTCTTACTAAAAATGTGAAGTAAGGAAAAAAGAGGCTGTCAAAAAAAGAATAAACAAGTATTTTGCATTTCAAAAATGACCTGTTTTGTAAAAACCCAACATTATTGTCTGCACATATATAGAAGAATTTTAACACAAATGACATCACCTTCTGGATTGGTTTCAAGGGCATTTAGAAATGCCACACTTCTTTTAATTTCTCCATAATTCTTTTATGATTATTCAGTCTGAGTCTAGCTGAAGTCAACTGATGAAGAACAATTTCTTCTCAACAAACAGAAGACTTTTCAGCCTTTCAAATATCCAATTCAAATGAAAGCTTGCTAGCAGAGAAGTGCATGTTTCAAGGGAGGCTTAAATGGTGTCTGTAGTCCTGTCAAAATTAACAGAAATGTAGAGCTGAGGTGCAAAGGATACTGGATAATGTTTGTTAATCGATGTTTAATCATTACATGCATTCATTGTTTTAGTATTTATGTATAGGGAAAATTTACTTCTGTTCACTATAGGTGGATGCCCTCACTGTTCCAATTTCTGCTTGTTGCTTCTTGCTCTGTCATTGGGCACCATTCAGAAGAGTCTGTGTCCATGCTCTTAACTTCTACCCCTACCAGGTATTTATACACATGCACAAGGTGCTTGTGATCTGTTATCTCTCCAGGCTGAACAATGCCATCTCTCTCAGCCTCTCTACATAGCTCACATGCTCCAATACCTTCATCACCTCTGTGGCTCTTCACTGGATTTGTTCCACTATGTCCAAGTTCTGCTTATACCAGGAAGCTCAGGATTGGACTCCGCATTCCCTATGTGACCTCTCTAGGGCGTGGGCTTCCTCTGGACTTCATGCTCTTGATCACAGCTCTTAGAACCCAACAGTTTAGCCAGTTTCAAAACTTATCTAGCCTATATTTCATCAGTTTTTCTAGGAGGATTTTGTGGGATACACTGCTGTAAGCCCTTCCGAGGTCGACAGATCAATCCCCTTTCCCTGTGTGCACCAAACCAGTCATCTCATTGCAGAAGTATTTCAGGTCCATACTGGCAATTCCCACTCACTCTCTTGTCCTTCATATGTTTGGAAATGGTTTCCTGGGTTATTTACTCCATTACTTTTGCAGGGATCAAGATGAGGCTAACTGACTTGTAGCTCTGCCAATTGCATTTCTGCCCTTCCTAAAGACAGGAGTGACATTTTCTGTCTTCCAGTCCTCAGAAGTCTCCAACATTTTCCATGACCTTTCAAAAATTAATGCAAGTGACCCTGCAATGACACCAAGTATCCCTCTCACCTCTCACCCTTCCTGGGTGCATCCCATCAGCTTCTGTGGATTTTACTTTGTTTAAATATTTTCTTAGCAGATTCCCCTCCACTAAGGCTAAGTCTTTGCTGCAGACTTCCCCTCTGTTCTTAGGGACTTGGAACTTCTGAAGTCTTACCTTTGCTTCAGTAGACACTGAAGAAAAGAAGGCCTTGAGGTGTTGGACTTTTCCATGTCCTTTGTCAGCCTGAACCATCCAGCAGCTTCTGTGTTTTCTCTAGTCTTTTTTTCTTTGCTTCTAGTGTACTTGTAGATGCCACATGATGATTACTTAATTTTCACTTTTACATTTCTGTCATTCTTTACCTAAAAATCCCAAAACAGGACAGGCAAATGAAAAGGGAAAAAAAGGGAAAAAACAGGGAAAGAAAGGGGAAAAAAAGAAAAAATAAGGGGTATGTATTAAATAAAATACAAAAAATGAGGGGTATGTATTAAATAAAATACAAAAAGAGCTAATATTAGCTCTTTTATGTATGATATAATATTAATGCACTGGCTTTACTGTGGATAATCTCTAGTATTTGTTAAAATGTAGTTCTTTGCACTGCTATAATTTAGCACTGCATGCAAAGACTTCATATAGATGTAGAGAGAATTCTGGAATTCCTGAAATTATTTTTAAGTTGTTATCCTACACAACCCAAACCTTTTTTACATTAGTGAGGATAAAAGCATTGTATTGTTGTACTGTAAGCACATAATTTGACTTACTAGTATCCAGGATCCCAGATACAGAGTCTCACATAGCTTCTTAATACAAAATAAGAGCTTTACTGACTCTAGTATAACATGTTGTGTGCTTGAATGATATAATTTAAGCAAGCAAATCACACATTTTGGTATCTCCACTCAGAACTGTAAGGGTCTTGTTAGAAACATGATGAATTTTATCTCAGACGCAGCTTTCACAGTCAGCACCACATTCCACTCTCATCAATCTACTTTTCACACCCCAACACTCTGTACACATTTATCCATTCCCATCTTTTACCCATCTTTCCCACTCAGTATGGTCTCTCACTCTCTTTTTTCATCTCCACCGTTTTCCTCTTCTTTTTCTGTCTTAATCCTTCATTTTCAGAGATAACAGCTCAACTCACATAGAAATACTTTCTTTCCCTATAGAAAAGTAGCTAGAGAGATGAACAACATAGGATTTCAACAGAAATGTTAACATTTCTGTAAAGTAAAAGCAGCTTTATCGCCCAATGCTCTACGAGCACAGTCATCAGTAGTCTGATTTCCAAAAGATCCAGCGATATTTTACTTTCTTATACTTCGTTGAAATCAAGGGAAGGAGGCTGTTGGAGGGCTCCTTTAAGTTACCATTTCCTAGAGTTTGCTCTGCTTATATAGAGAAAAATTTTCAGTGAAGTTTAATGGTGTCAATTCAAACACAATTTCAGCTGGAAATTTGTCCTTGTTGAGAGTAGTTTTACTGGCAAATGGGGACTTCTGTCTTTTCAGGCCTTTCAGTGATGAAGTTGTTTATGACACAAGCACACCACTTTTTTCTTTTTTTTTTTTCTTGTAATGGGGAAAGCTTTTCTCTGTGGTTGACTAAACTACAGAAATATTTGAGTCACATATTGCTAAAGTTTAACGAAATAGGATAATATTTTCTCCCCTGCCTTCTTATACTCCTTGTTGTGCCTCATACAACTATGTTGATTGTTAGTGTTTTGTATTATACACAGCTTGCAATTCATTTTGCACAGAAGTTATTTTCTGCACAAAAAGCAAGAAATGAAAGATGAAGCTCTGTGTCCAGATTATTTGTTCTCAGAAGATGAAAGACTGTTCAGAAGGTTTTGAGGAAATGGATGGTAGAATAGAAACAATTATGTCATCTTTCCTAGAATGACTGAGACTGCAGTTACAATGCTAAGTTGGGACTGGCTTGTGAGCTGGTGTAAATCATTATAAATCCTCCTTAGTTGAAGCCATGCTAAGGTAAGGGTCATCCTTCTGACTGGGTGGCAGTGTAGTAATGAATTTCTACATCAGATTGCAGTATTTAAAAAGAAGAAAAAAAGAAATACCAGCCACATGAAGAGTTTCAGTGGCATTTGAACTAACCAGTACCTTTCAAAAGTCACTGTCAAGGTGATGTGCCAAACCAGACTATAACAACCCATTTATAAATTAACTTGAATACACAGAGTGTGCCAGGACCAAATAAATTAATATAAGTCGATACATTTTCACCTTGACATAATGCCACAGGAAGGAAATAAAACAAAGTTAATCTTAAAATTAATTCAGGCCAGCCTACCAATTAATCAAGTGTAACATCAAATAGGCTTTTGGCCTCAAACAGAGTATCCTGTTTCTTATTTAATTCTAAAAATAAATGTCCAATCACATACCTTTGATATCCAACAAGTGGATTAAAGGCAGATCCTTTAATTTAGATATAGATTGGAATGCAATATTCTAGAAGAAAGCCCACGGTACCTGAAGGTCCTTTTTTATACTAATTTTGCATCTTTTTTACTGCCCTGTTGCAGTAACCTTAACTTCATTCCCTCCTCTATGTCAGTATAAAGATTTAGAGCTGGGCTCAGGTTTCACTGTAAAAGCAAAAAAATTATCTTGTTTCTGAATTCCCCACCTTCCAAACTAGGAACCCATTCTTGTGCCTCAGTATCCCTTCCATCGCCCTGCATACTTCAACTCCCTTAAAACAAAATCCCAACCCAGCTTCTCGCACCTTTTCCCAACCTTTCTGGTACACTTTGTTACATTCTCTTTGCTCCCTTTCCCTCTCTTTTCTTGCATTACCTTAAACTTCAGAAATTAGCTTGAACTTCTTACTGTCCAGGGTAATAGCTGAGTTTTTTCTATGAAGGGGGGCAGCATCAAGAGGAGGGAGTAAGATGAGACACACAGGGGTCAAAAGGTGATGCTTAAGCCATCAAACCATAGCTGTTCTTACTGTAAAATCAGTGAGTAGATGCCACCTGGAAATATGAGGAACAAGTACATTGCACATTAGAAGAAATTTTCAAGTGTGAGAAAACTGTATGGATCCGTAAAAGTCTTACTTTGAATGTTGAAACACATTCTTCTGAGGTAGTATCTTGCTAATTTTTTAGTAGTCAAGACTGTGTTGCTTAGTATGCATAACTCATTCCCTTCCGCAGCGCCTCAGTTTCAAATGTCTAGTAGAAGTGTGTATTCTTACGGGAAAGAAAAAGTATGAATATTTTACTAAAGATCAAGGGAAGATAAACTTTGAACCTGTCCGTGCTCTTCACTTTGATGTGTAAGTCTTGTAGTATTTAATCATTAAGATACAGGCGGAGTGTATCACCACATCTTACTTGCTTTTACTAAAGAAAAATACTGTTTTAAGAAAATTATTTCAATGTCAATAGAAGAAAAAAGTTAAATCATTCATAAAATGTATTCTAAGTTCATTCTTTTATTTTTGTTTTAATGCTAGGCCTAGAAGTTCTGTCATCCTTATTCAGTCTTTCATCTGCAGCTGAATTTTATGAGAGAAATAAGAAAAGAGGCTGTTTAAACCATAACCCTAAAATGAGTAAATCAGTTTTACCCAATGCCTTAAGGCTTTATTTTTATAGCTAAAACATCCAACCTTTCAATTTTAATTTTTTTTTTATTTACCAAGCAATTTACAGAATGCCACAGAATCCAGAAGGCCTTCCAGCTGGCCACCTAAAGAGAAACATAGAGAGGTAACACTATTTCTATAAGTACTATCACACCATGTAATATTTTGAAATACTGTTCATATACCAAGAATCTAAAGAGAGCTTTGGCTAGTGACCAAAAGTGGAAAGGAAAAATGTAGGCCTTACATGTGCATTCAAAAAGAAATAAACTAAACCCAGAAATAGTTATTTTCTCTAACTAGTAATTATACAAACACATCTTTTATTTATAAAAGTGTTCTCTCCTTGACTCCTTGGAGTGCTACATAAATGCTCAGAACAAAAATGTTGGAAAGAGGCCAGATGGAACAACAAAATGTCCATCAGAGGTAGAACAGACAAGAGTGGTGTACTTTAAACTAACATCACTCTTCAATTCAAAAACTGAATTTGCACTCAGGAGTACAGTTCTGCTTTATGGGCCTGCTTGGATTTTCACAGTTTCTTTTGCAACAATCTCTCTCATATTTGATCACAGAAGGCTAATTCTCAGGACCTGGTTATTTTACAAAGTTTATATCAACTTGTTAGTAAACTGAGTATAGGTAAATTAGTGCTTGGGGATAAACTATCCAGGAATTCCAGATAGGAAATCTTCAGTGTTTTGGGAATTCTTGTTTGGATCCATGGGGATCTTTTGGTTTTTAATTAGGAATAAAGGTGAGAAAAGTTGGGAGGGTTGGAGGCAGCTTTCCCTCCCATAGTAGAAAACTTACATTCTGTGCTATATAAATTGTCAAGATCATGAAATTAGTCTGTACATTTTCATCCATGGCTGATGGCTTTCCTGGTGCTTCATCCACTGCACATGCCCCTTTCAAGTGAGCTTCTCACATCAGAGTGTTCCTTCAGGATGCTACTTGGTGTGCTCTGCTCAGGACCATGTGGCTTTACTCTTGTCTTGCTGGGACAGGAAGGGCTGAGCCCAGCAAAATCACAAGTTGAGAGTCAAGGACCTAGGCCTGCTGAGTACCCACAGCGTTCCAAACAGCTTCAGCTGGCTGTAACTAAATGCAAATGACAATGGTGGAGAGGAAATATGTGTAGCCAAGTCAGGTCAGTAATGCTTCCAGCCTCGCAGCAACTTCAGCCATGACTTGTGTTCCTCACAGGCATCATCCTAGCATCTAGAGGAATGTGCCCTTACTCTGTTTAAAAAGCCAGGGTGGGAGGAACAGCCAAAGGAATGTAGGAGACATGAGCTCCTCCCCACCAGATGCAGGTGCCTTGGACTCCACAAACTGTGGTTTCTTGCTTGGTGGAACTGTTCCTTTTTCTGTAAATATTAAAGAGTGAAGGGCAGGCTTATGGCTCATCTGCAGAGAATTTCCCCAGGGAGTGGCAGCCCGAGTTCAAACCTCTGTGTCAATTGTTAGATAATTATTTAGACAAAACAGAACTGCTCCAGGAAGATAAATCTAAGCACTTCCTTAAACAACAAAAAATCAGAGGGGAGAGAATATACAGAAAAGGGTGAGGAATGGGAGTTGAAGACTGCAGTAAAGCAGTTCTGCTGGGATTTAAGGTGACTGTGGCAAGCCAAGCCAAGGGGCATCACCGAGCAGGCAGCCTGCCTACCTGCCCTCCTGCACAGGCAGCAGGCAGTGCTGCTGCAGGCTCTGTGAGCAGGGAGACCCAGCGCCCGCCGCGGGGCTGCAGGAATACACACACCACACCACGGCTGCTGGCTGTCCAGAGCAGCCCTCACAGAGTGGATGAGCTGGGCACATTCCTGAATCCAGTCCTTAAGAGCAGATTTCAGTAAAGACCAGTGGGACTGAGGTTTTAATGACCCTGATCTACAAAGATCAGTTTTCTTAGAGAATTCAAGCTTTAACTACTATTCCAGCTAAAGCCAGGACGGCTTTGCCAAAACTTTGTTAACCGGGTTTGCTTTTACTTGTTTAGCAGTGTTATGTGATTATTAATTAAAAAAATGTCAAAACTTCTCAGATGTTATTTATAGGAAGGAGCAACAAAACAAAAAATCATAAAATTCTTTCCAGGATCAATGATTACAAGTAAATTGCATTTAGTTATAGTAATTATTAAAGCTTTGGATTCTTACATTCTAAGACTAAAACAGCATAGGCTGTCACAACTTCTCACAGAAAAAACAGATTTTTTTTTTCTATCAGTTTATATCTTAGGTAGATCATCAAAGTGTTGGCCATTATTTGAAGTTATCTTAAAACTTCCTAATTTCTGTGTTCCCACATCCTTTCTTTGAAATCACCATTTTCAAATTTAGCTGACGTAACTATATGACCTATAAGTCTTTAAGCATCAAGGAATGATTAAATATATCTTTCAGTTGGTAATGTTGGTTTAAAGCATTACTAAAACTAAAACAGAATGTCTATAACACTCTCTTTAAAATATTGGAACTGAATTAATGAAAGGAGGTGGGGTTTTTATCCACCCAAGTTGGCAGAACAATATTTTGTATAGGCTAATATTACCCCCTGTATGACTAGGGTGGTTTAATCAAACCTAATGAATTGTGAGCTAAGATTTGAAAATCCAGTTAAGAAATTTTTTCCCATCAGAAGATTGCTCATAGTTAATTAAAACATTATCTCTTTTTCCTTTTTTTTCTTTTTTTTATTGTACATATACTGTAATTAATTCTATATATTAGACAAACATTTTGCCGTATTAGAGTCAATGCATCATGTTCAGAGATTAATATGTAAAAAGAGGTGGTTATTCACTTAGATGAGTTCACCTCAGATGATAAGTCTGAGGAAAGTAATGCTATACTTGTGGGAGGAATAGTTTCTCATAATAACCTTTCATATTAAATATTTTTGTATCAGTTATGTTCTACTGGGTTTTGAAACAAATTTTCAGGCAATGGTTACAGAGTTTTCACTGATTCATCATTGCTCAATAGGATGGTGAATGGCCTATGAATTTTTTTCTGTAGTACTATGTACATTGCACAGTGTTTAAGCAATCCAAGAGTAGTTTGAGTTATCTACCATTTAGAATATAAATGTAGGTTATTGATTTTCAAATCCTCTGTCAAGAGAGGCAATTGTTTTTTGTTATACCATGTCTCTTTACAGGATGTTGATCTGTATGGTTGACTGTGGTCTTCATGTGAGTCCACATCTTCAGATTAGCTCTAAGACATTTGCCTTCATGCAGAAAGTATGAAGCTTTACCCTTTTTCTTCTTACTTTTTCTACAATTTTTCTTTCTTTACCCTTTTTAAAAAATGTATTTTGCCTGTGGAACAAAGCAATCTACTACAGCCCCAAACTGTTGAGTAATGTAGACATACGCTATAGTTTCCATGTCCATAATATAGATACTTACACTGCAGTGAAACTTTTTTTAAAAAATTCCTAAGGTAAGACTAGAACCATACCATACTGGACATGTTGCAGATTGTCAACTTTATTGTAATGGGAGACATATTAAAAATGGAGGCAAAATTGGTTGGACTATTTTTCGTGTTCGCTGGGCCACCCAGGGCTGGGTAAGTCTGAGGTACTGAGGTCCTAGGCTGTAAGCTGGCTGGTGAAAGTCCCCCTAAGACATCCCACAGCTACTCTTGATAAAAGTGAGAGTTAACTCTGCCTCTGAAATCTTGATGCATATGAGGTCACAGAGAAATCACAGAAATGGAAAGAGTTGAAAAAATTTAGTAGGTTCTACCGCAACAGCTGAAATGAAACAAGAAAGATTACATAAAAGTTGAAACTACAGAAAGATAAAATCTGTATGCCTGAGTAACTATTTCTACTTTTATACAATATGTTTTCCAAGTTACTGTGAGGTCTTCATAGGTCTAGATAATGCAAAGTTGAAAGATTATGAAATTGGCTAGCATGGGACTGGACTTGGTTACAGAAAGAATGTCTCCAATATTTTCCATAACATCTACCTTTATAAAAGTATAACTGTTTTTTTAAAATTAATTTTAGCCATTAGATAATGAAAAAAAATCATATTTCTGTATTTATTAATATTCAGCACTGAGTTTTGAAACCTGCAGAATCTCAGGGCCAACTACAAAATGACTGAAATTGTAAATCTGCATGTTTTACTTAGAATAATTGTCTCAATAAACTTGAACATTTTATCACAAAATTAAGCTTTCCAACTACTTATGGTATTTCTGGGTTCATATCAGGGGCTATGACATTTTGCATACCAATTTTACATTGATCTCAAAATCAGATATTTGGTATTTATTGTACACAGAAAATAGCATTTGTTTCAGGAAAAACATAAAAATAGCATTTAAAGTTCACAATACACTTTAAAAATTCAGTACAACAGTGCTGAAATAATCCAGTGATCTAGCATCTAAACAGAGTGCCAACAAAAATCCAAAGTCAATGTCGTAGAAAGACCATAACTTAAAACCAATTAAACTAACCACTGGTTGTTCTTTTAAGCTCTTTAGCAGCTGTGAAATCAGATTTCTTTTTCTTTTCATAACTTTCCTGTTCATAACAAAACAAGGAACACAAGAGGCTCCTAAACAGATTAATGAGTCAGTACCTCTCTGTCATTCTCAAGATCAAATCAAGTTTCAGACTTTAATATCCCTAGCAATCTTGAAGTAAATTGTCATTTGTCTCAAAATAGAAATTGTGATAGAAGTTCCTATCGAAGCCACATCCATGCAAGCAGGCTCAGGTTTGTCAGTAGAGCAACACATGATTCACAGTACATGAATTGGTACATGATTTATGCCTGTAACTCATTTGAAGTTTGGCTTTTCAGTTCATACATCAGAAATCTATAAAAAGAAATGTAAATCAGCTTAGTAATGTAGAATTTCATGGCATACTTAAGCATTTAGCTTCAGGTTTTAGCTTGAGGTTAATCTCAAGATTATAGATGCGGGTGTAGATATTTTACATAAATCATGAAAGTTTTCAATCACTGGAGAAGGGAAAAGGCATCTTACGAGGGTGCATATTGTTTTCATTACCCTCTGGGAGTATCTGTTTCTCTCCCTTGGTTACAAAGGGAGAGAACTGAAGTTTATGAAGTAACTAACTTTAGGATGATTAAAATGGTGTGAAATGGATCCAGCCCTTAGGGTCTGACAGCCTCTTGCACTAAGGATCAGTAGGCTTACATTGCATTCAGTCCCAAGAAGGACAATAAGAGCTGTCTCACATCATCTTCTTTTCTATTTACCTACCAGCACTTTGGCCTTTGTGAATTACTGAGTGTTGAACTTAGGAAAACACAATGAAGAAATGAAAGCTGTCAAGACAGTAGAAGAAACCAAAATGGACAGACAGTCAATTTAAATCTAAATTGTTTTTATTTTATTTCATTGCTCTGAAAAAAATAGTCAAGAATACAAGAATCAGAGACCAGTGTGGCAAAAGTACTTTATTTGTTCATTTGTTTTTTAATGTACATACTATCATGATTTTCCTCTAACATGGAAATAGCTACATTTATGTTTGATATGAAAACATCAGTGCAGGCCTTCCTATTTCAAATCATATTAATCCATCAATAATGGTTTATTATATGGTACAGGTACTTCTAAAATTTTTCTCAGAGCCTTGTAAAATGCAGAGTTATTACTGATATTGACTACCTTTGCTTTGTATTGCAACGTAAAAGTTCTTGTAAGAACAGAAGAAAAAAAACTCTGTCATAATCCATTCTGTAGCTTCACACCTCAAGGAGTTTGATGTCCTGATTTCGAACAAATCTTGTTTAGCTCAGAAGTCATATTTCTTATGCTCAGTTAAAACACAGCACATGAACCCATATATTAGTGTTGCTAAAGGTCTCCAGATTGACAACAGCAAAACTACTTCAGTGCTACACAAGCAAAAAACTAATCTGACCTGCTGTTCAAGGTATCTCTATACCTCTTCATGGTGCAGAAACACACCATTGTTGCTTACCATCATGGTTCCAAGCTGTGTTCAACAGCACTCTTAGGTAGCATTCAGCCAAGTACACCTAAAATGGCAGTGTTTTTTAAGATGTGCCAGTACTTTTAGAAATGCTAGAAAAGTTAACTTGCATCCTGAACTAGGCGTCTGCATGGGATTGAAATCTATATCGTGGTAACCATCATGTGGATAAAAGTCTGTGATCCATTTTGAGCATGGATAATTGAATTACTCTTTCCTTTTAAACCATTGGAGCGCAAAAAGACTGGAGACAGTCTGTATGCTTTTGACTAATGCTCTGAATTTGGTCATCCAAGGAATAAGGCTTGGACTCCTGGGTTTGAGAACTTTCTCATCCTTTATAACTGGCCTGGCACAGCAGAAGAGAGTGTTTCTAAAGCTAAAAAAAGAGTGAATTACAGGAATGTCCATCTTTTGAGACATTATCATATATCTTCTGTTGTCAAGTACAGTGAAGTTCAATCCAAACGTTCTTCTTCCTGGACAGTGCATATTTGCCCCTCTCAAAGACAGGTGTTAGCTGATTGTTATTTTAATAAACATGTAAAATTAATAATTTTGGCACATTAAAAGACTTTAGAGACTGAAGGGGTAAGATAATCGTAGTTGTAATATTGCATTTCCCTGAGTAAATGGTTCGTGTCTTCCACTTTAGTCTGTGCAGAAAATTTATGTCAGTTTAAGTGAACAGCTCATTTGTAACTGAAAGTAAAGTAAAGCTGAAATAAATGGGTAGTAAATTGTAACAGTCACTTATAGAAAGTAAGACAGACTCTTCTAAATTGAAAATATTTAGTTCTAAGAATATTCAGAAGGTCCAGCACCATAAGGTTAACTGCTTTACCAGGGGCTAAAACAATCAAGCCAACTCTGTTTCATTGTTAACTGGATCATTGGTAGAGTAATTGAGATGCATAACATGAGATGTAAATTTGAGCATTTCTAACAATTATTATTTCTGGTTAAAGAGTTTTTCTTGAGGTCGTGCTGAGTTTTGGACAACCTTAGCAGAAGAATTCAGGCAAAACTATTGCTTTGATTATATAAACATGGACTCAAAATGGATCTGAAGATCACTTACAGTGAAATCTGGCTGATGCCTGGAGTACTGACACTTGGGGTTCTAACTTACAGTGTTGTTCTGAAAATTCTGATGTGAAAGGTACACAACAGCAGCAGTCCTAGGTCTTCATATAAATCTCTGTGGGCAAATAAAGGTGTTAAATAGTTCTGTAAAAATGCGTAGCCAGCTATGTTGTCCATTACTAATCTGCTTTTGGTTCTTTTCTTTTCTCTTTTTTTTTTTCCTCTCCCACAGGTCATCAAATTTATTCTCTGTTCTGTCTTACTGCTACAATCATTAATCAAGTGTAAATTCCTGTAAAATATGGTCCTATCAGACTCTGTGGCAAAACTCTGCTGTTTGTGGATCAGAATTTTGTGCTGAGACACATGCAGAGCCATGTTGTAGCAAGCGAAAGGAATACAGAGTTGGACTGCAGAACAAAACCATCTGCTGGATGTTTACATGTTCTCCCACACTCCAGAATCTAACAATACAGTATGAATCAAATAAATGATAAACTGAAGTTAACAAACATTTAGTTTACTAGTACCACAAAAAATACATTGAAACCCATAACTTTCTTATTAGCAAAAGCACTAAGCTATAAATGCACACTCATGTCAAACACTTGGTCTAGTGATTTAAATAGCAGAAGATATATAAAATTGTGCTCTCATTTTAAACATATTAGTGCATTTTATGGGCATTATTTTTGAATATGAAGCAATGTGTCTCTTTCAGATTGAAACTACATCTTGAAGAAAGACATTTTCCCTTAATGATTTAGCAACTCTACAAAATTAATACTAATTAAATGTGAAATTATATATGCAGTGCTGTTGTTTTCAATTTCTATAACCATTTTTATACATATAGTTACAGAAAATCTATGTGGTTAGCTAACTATGAACTGGATATGGTTCTTCAAGCTGAACAATCAGTACTTCATGAGTAGCTGGCCTGTGGAGACATATTGACAGCCCCAAAGTCTAGCTGGCCTAAAAGCCTCACTGTGGGGAGTCACTGGCTTTCCAGCCTCAGACCTGCCATGGGCTTCACCTGCTTCACCTTCAAACTGGTGTGTGCAGGCATGTGGCATCCCACCAGGCTCTGGCTATGCCTGCCACCACAATCATGACATAATTATTGACACTGCAAATCTGCTCTTTCAGAAGGTCTCAAGATGGCCCTCAAAATGCACTGAAATCAGTGAGAGTACTGTAGCAAATATCTCCCAGCTGTGATATTTTCTGAGATGTTCCAAAATATAGATGAGGATTTTTCTGTGTCATTTCTACTTTTTTCTCTGTCAGGATGAAAGTGTTTTCAGGCAATCAAGAAAATATTTTAGGTATTTAAAGGTGCATGCTGTCTCACCAAAATTTAAAACTGTCGATACATGAAAGCAGAGCTGAAAATGTGATTCACATTTGAAGAATAGTCTCAGTCTTGACAGATTTAAAGGAAGAAAAAAATGAAGTTATTATTCCCATGTTTCTTAAAGTTAATACTTTTGCAACATATACAGAAAATAGCTGTGAATAAAACCAATTAAAAATAAGGTTTATTTTTCCATTACTTCCATGTTTGTTTAAAAATACTAGTTTTTATAAACAACAAAATTTCCAGTGATAACTTTTTTTTTCCCAAAGCATACACACATATCCTTAATGAGTACCAAAGACAGAAGTATTCAGGAATGCAACAGATTTTAAATGTGGGTATTAATGATGAATCAATATTTAAAGGAACTATGGCATGGCTGAAGGTTATCTCCAGTCAACCTTATCTCTCATAAAGTGATTAAATCTCTGACATAAACTTTTAAATCTTGAAAATTTAGAGTTGGATTAACATCAAGCTACATGAAAAAACCTTACTCCTTATTTTCAGACAATTAATACATATTGACTTCAGTTAAAAAAAACGTTCTACTCTTGTATTTCTGACTTTTCACACTAATGAAGTCTATCATCACAAGAAGTGCTTGGCAAAAAATTAATTCCTTTTACTTTATTACCAAAAATGCAAAAAATTAATTCCTTTTACTTTATTACCAAAAGTGCAAAATGAAAAAAATTAATTTTAAGCTTTATTGAGTTTTTATATGGCAATATAAACTAATATAAATATAAATATAAATATAAATATAAATATAAAATAAACTAATATAAAAGTATCCAAACTTCTGTCTCATCTTTCCATATTATTGTAAATGTATAAAAAACAAAAACAAAAACAANTACCAAAAATGCAAAAAATTAATTCCTTTTACTTTATTACCAAAAGTGCAAAATGAAAAAAATTAATTTTAAGCTTTATTGAGTTTTTATATGGCAATATAAACTAATATAAATATAAATATAAATATAAATATAAATATAAATATAAATATAAATATAAATATAAATATAAATATAAATATAAAATAAACTAATATAAAAGTATCCAAACTTCTGTCTCATCTTTCCATATTATTGTAAATGTATAAAAAACAAAAACAAAAACAAAACAAACAAAAAAAAACCAAACCAAGACAAACAAATAAAAAACCACCAATACAGTACTAATCTAAAGAAACTGATGCAGACCTGCCTATCCAAAGCAGGTGATGTCCACTAACAATCCTTTTCTTCAAGGACTTATGGTTTAAGCCCTTTGGGCATGAGACAGCCCTATTAGAGAGGTGCTCAAGATCCTTTTCTGTCCTAAATATTTAAATCATGTATGTGCAAAAGACTACACTGTGTAAACAGATTAATGCAGCTGAACCAATACCCATGCTATACAGATTTGTTTATTCAAGCTTTACATACAGTTGCTACGTTTCAGCTTATGTAGGGTAGGTGAACAGCTGGAAAAGCAGCAGGTTGCCACAGACATGTGAGGAAAGAAAAATTTCCTTTTTTTTTTTTTTTTTTTTTTTAATTACGTACAGGGTTCAGCTCAGATGCAATGCTAGATGGGACATCTGAACTTTAGGACCAGTAGTACAGAATGAGTGTTAGGACTGAGGACTGGCCCCTTTGGGCAGGTGCTGTGAAATGTTACTGTCCATTTCATCAGCAGCTTCTCACTATTTTCAGTAACCTCGTCTGGGCTATTCATGTGAATAATGTGAGAGGCTATCACCCTAACTTGATTAGTTTGCACCTTCAAGGTAATTAGCTCCTTATGTTCCTTTGCTAGAGGCAATCTGTGTTATATTCCAGGCGCCTACACAGTTGTCTTCCCTTCTGTCCACATACCCTTTTAGGTTACTCAGGAAGGTAAATTGTGATGTAGAACTATTGCTCCTCTGCTCTGTAGAGAAATAGATTAATGAAAGTAAACTTTTGGGAGGGAGCAAGAGGTATCTGAAGTACAAGTAAGAACAGCTGTGAGTCTCTTTGCTTACGATTGTATTTTTGAGATTTTTTTTGTTTGGTTGTTTTTTTGTTTGGGGTTTTTTTTTTTTGTGGGGCGTCTACCCATTTAAATTGGCCAAGAACCAGTATAAAATTATAGGTTGGTAAATATTAGAGCTCAGTTTCAAGACCTAACAATTTAGAAAGTTAGGAAATTGCTTCTACTCGGTTTTTGACCTTGATAAAAAAAATTACAAATTCACTTACATAGCTGCATGTTTATTCTACTATACTCTACAGAGTCTTTCACTTTATATCATTTAGGTATGGAATGTTCTAATGTAGTGCTGAGGCTATTTAAAATAGTTGTGCTGTGGCAAAGTAGAAAATTCTTGTTACAAAAAAAATTGCTGTAGGAGGGTCAGTTCATTTTGCTCTCAAGAGTAAGCAATGTGAATAGGTCACCTACAGATGCATAAAGGAAGCTTTACAGCTATTATAGCAGTCATTGGGTTACAATATCTCAAAAATTACATTAAGAAGCCAATGAGGGAGTGTCTTCTAAAATGGTGTGATTTAATAAGATATCTCAAAGTGAGGTCATTCACATGGGGAATGATAATACCAGTAAATTAAAGGGAAGGTCACTTTTATGTAATGTTAATCATACAAATTCCTCAAATATGACTGTTACAGTAAGGCATTTTATGGATCTTAGCATTCTATGACTGTTATTTGTGTTAGCATTATAACAAAATCCATTAATATATGAGAGAAGAAAAGGGTTGTCTTCTATCCTTTTATTTTATCATTTAAGGGTTTGGGGGGTTACCACATGTTTGTATACCATAGACTCATTATAAAATGTCTTGCATGTAAAATGTCTTATAGGATATTTTCTTCATGAGATTGCCTTTTATAGTACAATCAGGTTAAAAAAATTCTGCATTTGCTTTTGGAGTAAAAATATTTTTAAGGAAAAATATTCAATTCCCTGCCTGATTGTTATCCTGTATTATGCCAAGTGGGCATAATGCATCCATTCCTATAAACTGTTTTGAAAAGACCTTAAATCCTTGCAGTACTATTTCTATGGTATTTTATTATGGACCCAGTTATAAAACCAGCATGAAAGTATTACTGTTTTATAAGGAATGTTTGGGGAGCTTTTTTTTCCCCTCAAGATTATTTTGTTGATGTGACTACATAAGCACAGATGTTCTTCAAAATGCTGTAATAACATGGGAAGGACAAAAGCAATTTTACACTATACTTTTCATGCAAATTTCTGAGAATTTTTTAAATATATCTCTGTGGATTTTTCACAGAGAACAGAAAGTCCAGAACACCATCAAATGTTTTGACAGTAGATTTTTAAATGGGAAGTCTTCTAGGAAAATTACTCAAGACACACATCTAAACATTGGTAAAGATCAGGTCTAAATTACTGCATGTTTCTCATTGTGTTTCAAGAATGCAAAAATATCTTTTTTTATACTGAGTGGAAAAATAGTGTATCTCCACAGTGTAGATTTTTTTTTCTCCTGAACTCTTAATGACAGTCATTGTTGTGGTACCCTGTGGAGTGTTAGGCAGTATATAAAAAACATGACCAGTTATTAATGGTGCCATTGAAACAGAAGTGCTGCTAGAGTCAAGGCATTTCCAACATTTTATTCTATCTGGAAATCTGGCCCTCGATTTTAGTCCTTAGGGAACTCATACCCTCAAACTAAAAAGACCACAACAGATGAGAGGGATAAATATCCCTACATCATAGAGGAAATTAAGGATTATAATAAGGCATCACAATTTACCACATGGCTTATTTAACAGTCCTGCAAGCTCATGCGAAAAAGTCATGATGGATTTTAAGATGTTTTTCCAAGGGTACATTTTTCTTATCATGGCAAGACACGCTGTTTAAATTGGCTTAAATAATTTTTCTTCAGATGTATACAGTTCTTTTTTTTCTCAGTCTTTCCTCTATTTTTCCTTGTAGTCTCACTCAATTCCTTGTCCTCCTGTCTCTTCCTGTGCCCACAATTGTCTCTTTCCTCATAATACCTGAGATGAACTAGAAGGGTGAGTCAGGGTAGGGAGCATGCCAAGGCTCTGCAGCCACAGCCAGGAGAGCCGAGTGCTTCTTGAATAGGGTACAAAGAGCTGGCTGTGTCTCATGTCTGATGTGAGCTATTGTAACACTTCATTTTCCTCTTCTTTACATGAGAAAAGATGCGTCAATAGTTTATTACATTATTTAATCATTAGGCATCACTCCAGCTGACCATGTCTTTTTTTTTTTTTCCCTCAAAGGTAATCAGCACAACCTTCTGCTGTAAATAGAGGGTATAAATTGGCGATTATAGCTATTTTCCCTCACAGCAGAACAAATAATAAGGCATAAGTCCTTTCCACCCCTGTCCCCTTATTGGAACAATAACAAGATGAGCCTTTAGGCTTCTGACGTTATAAATCATCTAAATAGGAAACAAGACCCATGTTTTTTCCTGATTTATCATATTGTCATTTATTATAGATACCCCTTCATCTAAACTCTCCTAGCACTATATCTTGTTCATCTTCTTAAGGCAGCTCTCTCTATTGCTGCTATGCATCTTACATTTCTGCATTTACTCATGGCTATTCTCACATCTACTTCCCCAACTTTGTCACTCCCACAACCCCCTCTCACCTCCTGCCTACTGCTCCAGTGTTTCCATTCTGCAAGTCCCACCTCCATATTCTAGTCGAATAATACCTTAGAATACTTTCATATACTAAAATTGTTGTGCTGGAATGCATTTCTCAGCCAAATTCAGCCTTTCTTATCTTACCTAACATTTAAGCCAATATTACATTCTTAATAATTGATGCAGATTACCTGTCACAGTTTGAGTTACTCATCTCTGTTCTTTGTAGCTTTGTTTTCTTCTAGAGATCATTTTTCTTTTCTTTTTCACTAGGGTAAAATTTATTTAAATCATTTATTTAAAATCTGATTGTGTGAATAACTGAAGATTTTAATTTAGAAGGTTTCAAGATGATTGCTTGATTTTATTTCAGGTTACTGATAAACTGAGTGCCTCCATTTCTTACTGGAACGTTTCCAGAAAGATACTAAATTATTGTCTTGTGAATGCACAATCTTCTATTTTTGATTCTTGAAACAAACTATACCAGGTCATCATTCATTTTTTACAACGATGAAAATTTCTGACTAAAAACTGATATGTGATATGATTAAATAACTCCATAAATGATCTTGAATTTCAAAAAAAACCCCCATGAAAAGTAGGACACTGAGTAAATTGATAGGTGTTATATTTGTCAAGTTATTTAACTAAGAAATATTAGGAATACCTTGAAATTTTCAACTTTTTGAATAGTGAGGGTCATTTCAAGATGCAACATGAAAATCTGAAAAAGAAATAAAATTAAAGTTCTCTCTCTGGGAAAATAAACAGCACAATCCTTAATGTCAAAAGCTTACTTCCTAAATATGAGATATAATTAATTCAACTCTTTAAAGCATTTTACAAATTATAATTCTTGCACTATGTAATCTAAAACTTTATATTCTCTACCTATCTAGAAATCATTAAAAATCACTGAAAGTAGCTTAGTATCAAAATATCATTTTTAAAATTCAAATATGTTCTCTGTGCTGCGTTGTTCATTGAGAGCAAATGTTTTCAGGTTTTCGTGTTTGTTCTAATGTAAGAAAAAAATGCATAAATGCTGCAGAACTAGGACAAATATGGGTCTATAAATAGCAATCAGTCTCAGTGAAGCACAGCAACTTAATCTCCATTTGCAGCTATTCTGAGCACAAAGTTAGGTTGAAGGACATGAAAGTTGTTTTGGTTCCCACTGTCTTCCCATCACTGTTGTCACTCCAAGCATTGCCCTGTTCTCCACTGGTCTTGTACTGCTCTAATCTCTCAAATTTATCTCTCCATATTTTTCTCATCCTTGACATCTCAGATTCGTACTTTCCTTCCTCTGATGCTCAGTGGAGTAGAGTTGTCCTTGAATTTTCATCCTTCTCATCTACTGAGATGATCTGTTATCCTCAGCCATATTGAAAGAAGCACAGACAAAACACTTTTTTAAAGGGTAGGAATATCCTTATACTTGCTGAATCTTTTCAAATAAGATAAAATAGGTTTAGCTAGAAGAACAGCTGTTACTTTTTCCTAATCCTGCTAAACCAGGTAGAGCTTCTTTATGGCATATAGGAGTATAATTGAATATAGGACAGAGAGTATAGGTATACAGTATATATAGTAGCACACAGAAGCATAAATCAAACTATGATTGGGAGCTATTAGTTAGGCATGTTACCCTTGATCAATATAGCTCTCATATGAAGCTTCAGTCTAGTACAGTCTTTTGGGGTTGAGTCACATAATTTGTCAGAAAAACAGTAGCAAAGAGTGAAAAGGGGCCTCCTCTGCTGCTTTTTGTGTCATTCCAAACCTTTTTCTTGAAAGGTAGCAGAGCTTATTCTCAAAATAGAATTGGCAAGAGTCCTCAGCTTAGACCTCATAAACACTCTGATATCTCTCAGAGCTTAATACCCCCTAGAATATGATTTAAGTCTTCTCTCTGAAGCAATGGGGCTTAGGATGCATGAACCAGTCTCTGGGGGATTTTGGATGGTGCATTATTATCTTCCACAGTCACCTACACACCACCCTGAGGTAAGATGCTGATATGTCTAATGTCATACAGGCAAGCGGTGTCAGAGCGAGGATTCAAATTGTTTTCCAGACATAGTTCTGATCCCTTCAGGCACAGAAGGCTGTCAGTCTGACTGTTACTCAAAGTGGTCAGAGCTCCACCAGTCACTAAGCAAGAGATTTCTGTATGCATTCTGTCAGAGGCAGATAAGGAGCCAAGCAGCATTAATGGGATCAGTGATACCCCACAGCTCCATGGCACTGGCATGGAAAGGAAGGGAGTGGGAGTGTGTTTCTCAGCATTCTGTAAATTCTGTCTGGGAACAATTTCTATGCTGCATCTTGAACTGATGTTCTCTTCTGATGTTTTCAAGTCCAAGCACACTGAATGGTGTGTGTGCAAGTGGGCATGACTAGACTGACTGTCTGAAGATTGTCCTTCAGACAGAACCTGGGCAGTCCACGGACCATGCAAGGATTTGAGGAACCCCTGCACTCATCTATCTAGTGAAGAACAGACAAACTAACACTGCAGGAAACAAACTGCCTTTGTTCAAGGGAGCAAACTCGTACTTGGTTCCTGTTACATACATCTAGAGAAGCAGATACCAACCTTATCTGCATCATAGAAAAGTCCTGGAGTGCAAGATCAGCCTGGTTTCTCATCTTAGAGTCCATGCTACTGCACAGAGGAAACTAAAATGATTATGAGAACAGGAGGGCATTATCCTTTCCAAGACACCACAACTTAATCTGATACTCTGTATTGTTGTCTCATGGTTTGCTGGAGATTTTTACTGCACCTCCTCTGGGACTCAGGGCTGCTGGGTGGCCAGCTGTAGAAGAAAGCAGAGCTGCAGAAAGCAACAGCACCCAGAATTAGACAGCTGACAGGGAATAAAGACTTCACAGAAGCAGTTGCTGGGTTGGACAGTGAGGAAAAAAGCGCTCATCAGCTATGAGGTTTATAAAAGAGAAGTGTTGGGCAGACAGTGTCAGAACAAGCTGACTGATTCATATCTGAAGGAAAGTCATTAATTTATAATAGGGGATAAGCTTAGTTCTTGCATGTTCTTCATGTAGGATCCTGGTTAAACACTGCTTTGCCCTATTCAAAGTTAGTTTCTTTTACCCACTATCTCTCACAGCCCTTTACCCAGAAACCTTTGTAAGGAGAAGAAATGGGCTGAGAATGGGTGCACCAAATGCATTCCACCAATGTAAATGTTAATGTTGCCATATTTTCAGTTTAACAGCATAGTCAAGAATTTTCAAAGCCTTAAGTAGTGTTTTGATGGTAGTAGAATTCATCAGGGTTTTTTCTATATGTATGTTCTTCAGCTTTTGTGGTTTTCCTGTAAGGAAACAGGCTCTAATTTGTATGCTGCTTCTGAAGCATGACCTTGGTGTGTCTTGTGTATTGATTAAGACAGAAGGGATACCTGAGTGTTTCAGCTCTGGCAGATTATTTCAGTATTATGTCCAATTTAAACAGCTTTAATTTGGTTTTTATATAAATATCACACTGCCAAATAGGGTTTTTTGTCTGTCAGTGCAGTTTAGCCACACAGGACAGTTTGCAATTAGCTCATGTGCTGTTCTGGAGCTCTAAAGGCACATGCAAACATACCTTTCTATGAAGAGACCTTTGCCTCTTCTGTCTGCCAGAAAAGTTGGCTCTGCACACAGACCTCATGTGCACTTTGCCACCTTCTCCTCCCCTTCCCTATCAAGATCTGGTCTATGAAGGGGGACCTGTGGTTTTGTCTTCTTTCTTGTACACTGTGTAGCAGTGGCAGATGAAAAAACTAATTGTAGATGAAGGTACGAAAGCCCATGAGCACTTCTTTCTGAAACCTTTTGCTATGGCCCTTTTTCTTTCTTAAGTCCAGAACTCTGTATTAATCCAAGAAATGACTGCACCTTGTGGATACAATGAAGCCTTTACTAAATAACCCCCAGTCATTTCCACCAAGAAACTCCTTTACTTTTAAGTAGTATTTTTGCTGTTGTTAGAAAATACTGTGCTACACTGTCAATGACAGAATTTATTTCTGTTTAACCAGTTAACCTGAGTTTTGGAAAGAAAGGGTTGTATAGGATCAGAAACATCACTCTGATGTACAAAGTTGTCTTTACTCTTCTTAGAGGCATTAATAGAGTGATTCTGGGGTAGGTACAATGTCCCTGTAAATTCACATGGAGGTACACACTAAGATAAGTGACATCTGCAGTAAGGGAGCAGAGTCAGAACTGCTGTCTTTGATGTGCTTATGTTGCTTGGAGCGGAGATAACTGGATAGAGGATATTGGTTTTGGTACATTATAAACCTGTGAAAGAGAAGGTTGAGAGAAGGAAGTGGGGAGAAACCTGCTCGTAAATGCCATTGTCCTCCAAATGTCCCAAATGTACAGGGACATCCTAAGAGAACACTAATCCCGTGATTAGTCTTCAAGATTTTAGTGGGACCACTGATGCTCAAAATTAAACATGCCCTTAGGAGCATGTCTTCATGGAGTAATGCTAAAAAGCAGCATCTCCCATTGGCTGCTGACAGTCATCTCTTTCTCACCCTGTGTGCCTCCTGATCATGCAGAAAAATGCTTTCTGTGAAGCAATGATGTAATGCAGTCTCATAAAAAAACAGCCCTTGAGAAAACAGCCACAACGATTTTACATCACACAAAAGTGATATATAACAACCTCATCAGTCAACATTTTAACTTTAATTTACACCATCCTTTTGCTGCCACAGTGAGGATTTTAAGTTTTAAAATAAACTGAAAAGATGCTATATTACATCATTAAAACTGTCACTAAATCATTGCTAAAATAAAGCTTTTATTTTGTCTTTTGGAAATACATAATGTAAAAAGGAATGAACAGTAGATTAATAAAGAAAGCTCCCACAAAGAGAAGGGAGGGTTATGTAAGGGAACCCTGTGCACCCCCTGAAATGTCTGTGCCTCTAAGATATCAATCTGTCACAGGCAGTATAGGCTGACCTTGTTCCCTGGGTAAAGCTGAAATGGAAAATTGAACTGCAGCTTTGGGATCATAGGGGCAGCCAAAGGTCACGCGCCACTCAGGCACCGCCAGCGCGTATTCCCTGCTGACCTCGTCTCATCCGCGGCTCGCTGCTCTCGGTCACCTAGAGAGCGTCCGTCCGTACGCTGCTGCAGCGGCCTCCTTCAGGGGAGCGTCTTCCCCAGCAGTTTCCTGCAAAATACTCCTTCTTCTGGGCACATCTTAACTGTTGTTTAAAATAATGGAAGGGAATAAAGTGTTTTGAACATGGAGCATGTTTTAGCAGTTTATATAGATAATATATATCTGGCTGTGCCCTAGTCTGAATTCCTGCTAAGGAGTAAATGCACCATTACAAGCAGACTTGAGCAAAAAAAGACACAGGATTAGGGCTTGAACTTCAAGTTTTCTTTAAGATCCTGTGCTGATCTCATCACTGTTCACAGAGCAGTATGTCATCAAAACATCTAGCAGTGCTTTTCACAAAACTACAGGACAGTCCAGATGTAGATGTCTGATATAATTTTTATCAGGATAGATGGGTCTATAAGAATTTTCCAGTAACACTCTTATTTCTTCATTAAATAGGGTTCTATCAAAGCCACATAAAAGAATAAAACTGTGAAGTCATATCTGCCCTGAGTGTAGGCTATCTGTTCATCTAGACAACACACAGATTATGTATATACAACCATGCCATTAAAGAAAGTAGAAATAGATGGTATCCAGCACTAGACTCAGAGAGTTCCAGAGTTCTTTCCTCTGAGCACTGCAGCCTGTTAGAGGTTTATCCCCTTGTGCGTCAGAAGGACTTGCATCTTCATAAACTGAAACCACATGCGTGCACACATACACACGTTTTTTTTTTTCCTCTTCCTATTTATATCTCTTAGATTCTTTGAAGTAAAAGGTCTGATCTTTTATTATATCAAGCATGAATGTATCTCCTATATTTAGCAACCTGAAAAAAACTCTTTGCACAGGTGCATCCTAAACCATTCTGGCTTCTAGCTATTGTTATCTATCCTAGTTTTCTTCCAAATTGTATGGCATTGTGTTTCCTAGAGACATTTGAATGTTTTCTGTTTCCTATTTTGTTCTTATTTCAAGTTAATTTTGGGTGTTTCTTTGATACTATAAATGTGTTGATTCTTCCTACATATCCTGATTAGAATAACTTGTTTTTCATATCCCAATATCTCTGGAGCCCTGCACTTCATGTAATCCTTTACATGTGTCTATTTCAAATGCAATACTACTATAAAATCAAAATAATAACTATGAATGTTTGCATTAGGTGCTATACACCTATGAATTGAACTTAAATTATTCACATCTCCCCCGCATATGGAAGGAAAATGGGGACATCTCTGTACTTCTTGTAAAAACTTCTAAGCTTTGAAGTCTTCTGAAAGATATTTTTAGGTGAGGGTTCAGTTTCTGTCAGTCACAGGTATAAAAGGAAAGTGACTGGGCATGTGGTGTGTGTATGCATGTGCATCTGTAAACAAACTTATTTAAGACTTCTTAATTTCCCAGCAATATAGATTGCTGAGATACTGATTATCAATTAGGATTTTCTGTCATGCAGAGAATATTCATTACTTCACAAAGATGCACAGAGCTTCATGGGTTTGATTCAAAGTATCTGAAACTGGTTTGCATAACTTCCTGAATTAACATGACTCAGGACTATAGTTTAATTATGATACAGGTATGATTTTAGAGTACACATCACTCAAAATGGAAATTGTTTAGCATAGTAAGCATTTTCAAGAAGAAGAAAAAAAGCGGTTCAATAAGTATTTCTGTTCTGGGGAAAAAGCAAAATGCTCTCATGAAAGCACAGGATAAGGAAAAGTGTTTTCTGCTTCAATTGTAACTAGAGGTTAAACACAAGCTACTGATGTTAAACAATTTCAAGTTACCATCTGTAGTTACCTTGCATCTAAGAGCCTGAAAATCAAGGATCTCTCTGTATTATTGCTAGTGATTTTTTACTTTCCTGGGAACAACTAGAGAAATTCTATAAGCATGAAAGATAATTGCTGCTATATCATTATCTAAAGACAGCAAATAAGCCAACTTGGGAAGTATAAACTTACAGGAAAAGTGATACAACAATAAATGGATCTCAATTAAGAAAGTATTAACCAAGGTTAATATAATAAAAGACAATCAAAAAGAGAAGAGAAAAATTATTCCCTTCAAACACAGTTTCATTTTAATAAGAAAATTCCTTTTGATGAATATTGTTCATAATTTATATTGAAAATAATGTAAGACAAAGATTTAGCATTATTTACTTTTATATGAAAAATGGGGAAATAAAAATTTCCTAATAAATCAAAAGGGCTAAGTACTGCCTAGATAACAGGATCATCATGTACATCTCAAACAAAAATGTAGAAGGAAATCTGCTATTCTGAAGAGGTCAGTCTCCTTCTAGTTAGTATATAGTGAATAAATATATATAAAAAAATAAATAAAAAAAGTTTTCATTTGACACAGAAATTGGACTACTAATAAATGCTGAAATAAATTGGAAATTTTTTAGAAAGTAAAGTGGCAAAATCCAAATAAGGTCTTCAGACTTAATGCACAGACCTGTATCAATCCATTGGTAAAATCCTTCCATTGCTTAAGTCTTTAGTGTTGATAAAATTCCCCAGTGATCTTGTATGCATTTGAAAACTACATGAAGAATATTGATACAGAAAGAGTATAGAGAAATTTCATAAAGTGTTTAAGCAAGTGAAAAGCAAAATATATCTTAAAGACTGAGGATGCTCTACGTATTCTCTTTATAAAATAAAACCTAAAGTAAAATTGTTTGTGACAGTACTGAGGTTGAGGGCAACAATCATTTATTCTGAACCACATCTAGACAAGAAGTAACCTCAGGGAAGCCCTGAAATCTGTATTATGTAAGCAATAATGATTTCTTAGATTGTTTTGGGTTTATGAACTAGGAATTTATGAAAATCTGTATCTTGGCCAAGATACCATCACAGAAAACAATTTCTAAAGCTAATACCTGAAAAACGTAGAAGATGATGATGATGACCAGATAGGAGTGAACTGTTCATTTTGTTGGACATCATTAAGGAAAGAAAAGAATATTTCATGTAGTTTAATTCCTTGATGCTGAAGTCTTATAATGTTTTGAGAAATTCTGTACATCTTAAATATTTTATTTACAAGAAAAAAAATTCTGATTCCATTAAAAAAAAAAAAGTTTTCCTGAGAAATAGGAGACACAGACTGGAGATCCTCTTCTCAGGGTGAATGGTGAGAGATTAACTTTGTTCAGAGAGTGACACTTTGCTGGAAGTATTCAAATTGTCATTTTTTATAAACATCAGCAATACACAACACAGAAACCAGATACAACCTTTGTCTTAGGTTAAGCCTTTATCAAACTCTGCAGCTAAGATATCTGAAACTTCTTCTCTCTGTTTACTGGTATACAATAAAACATTTTTAGAACTTTATCTAAATGGATCTCAGAATATTTTACAAAAATATTCTCCTGACATAAATATCAACTCATTTTACATGAGGGGATGCCAAGTGTGAGAGATATTAAGTAGTTTTCTTAATATCTTGGAGGAAGGGAATGACAAATATGGAACTAAATAGCAGTGCTTATGATACTGATGTGAACTGCTGGCTGAAAATCCTATGTATCTGGCCAGCACAGCAAGGAAACTATGGCTCATGCTCCTCACAGATCTGATTGTTTCCTTGATTTCCTCTGGTTAGTCAGAATTACAAGTCATTTGTTTCTTAACTCAGTCCAAAATTGCACACACCATTTACGGACCTGTGCCTTATTGCATTTATTATTTTCTCTTTCGAGAGGATTCAGCCCAATTAAAAGGTTACACTCTTTTTAGATAAATCTTCCAAATCAAATGGCTTTATATGTGGCCTCTGATTTAGTTAAAGAGGTCCTTTGGCAACAGTCCCTAAATATTGAATTGAAAGCCACTTTAAAATTGATAATCTCAATTGAACCCAAATAATAGGGTCCTGTCCTGAAGTTCTAGGACTAATGTTGAAATAAATTGGCTTTAAATCACCATTACAAGCTTGTTTGTAGTTTCTGTGTCTCCCCTTTAAACTGCGTTCTTGCCTTGAAAATATATGTTGAAAGACATGGTAAGGTTTGTTTGTTAAGCAATTGAAATTGCTGAACATCAGAAAGGAATAATTAACTTATGGTAAATGTTTCAGTTTTAAAAGAAATCATTGTAAGTAGAGTAAATCATAAATTCAGTGGAATTAAGAATAATTTTTTAAAGATAAAAATATATTACTTTTACTATCGAAATACTCTTCGACTGTTTTATAAATAGTAACATGGGCTGTAGAATTAAAAATTGAAAATGGTCACTAATGTTGGTGGGGAAAGAGAAGGACTATAATGATTCTGTTAGAATAAGAAAAAAGGTGTACATCCTTTTTTACAATTGTTTTACTTGAAAAATCTCATTTCATGTTCATAACTGAAGTATCCATTTTAACGTTAATAATAATGTCAAGACACAACAATGAGCTAAAAATTCTGAGAAATTTTGTCTGGCCAGTAAAACTCTGTTGTATTTATCTTCCCAACGGTTGTAATGACAGATGCCGAGTATCAGCTGTAGCTGGATCTTCTCTTACCATACCTGCCAGCAGGAAGGGAGCTGTTCCAAAATTTACTAACAGCAGTGTGGTCAACGTGACATCATAATGAAACTTGGGTGAATATTAGAATAATATGTCAGATGTCAGACCAGGAACCATCATTTTTGCAATGGTTCTAAGCAGAATATGGCATTTTTCTAACTGAGAATACAGCACGGAGCTTTGTTCCTCCAAGGATTGCTCATGTAACAGTGCAATCTTCTGATTTAAACCCTCACAAGCATGGCTGGAACAGCTTGTGGAATAAAGCACATTGATTAAATAATTCAAAGTACTGTAGAGGGAAATGATGTGTAATCCCTGTTCTTGTAATAACTCTGCTTGAGATCAGGCAAGGTGCAGCACAGCAGCAGATAGAAATGCTCAGTCTATTAAGGCCCAGTGCTGGGAGGTGCAGAGCTTCTCTTGAAGCTCTCACTGGAGTTGCAGTGCGTGAGCAACTCCCTGGAACAAGCTTTCACTTGCCAAATATAGACATAGAGCATTTTTGTTCAGGACATTTATATTAGTCTTCTCTGCATTCTATACATAGCTGCTGCTCCCTTTTATGGCTTGTTCTCTGAAGGGGGTATTCACACCATCTAACTTCTGGCATCTAACTTGGGGACCTAAATTAAGATTGTGGGCTCCATACTTAGTGTTGCTTCAACAGGCAATTCAGAGCTAGTCAGCCCTAAATATCAGCTATTTCAAAAAGGTGACAAGCAACTAGAGTAAATTGTAGTAAACAGTCTTTGTTATTGTAGTAGAGATTATATCAAAATGCCATACCTGGATGAACATACACATTTTAATCAAGGTATAAAATCATAAATAGCAGGTGTCAAGTACTGGAGATAGCTCACTTTGCTAAAGGTAGATTGATGAAAACATATATTCTGGGGAACATCACTTGGGGGCATGAGGGATGAGAGGGAATTCAGAGGCCAAATGGGAAAGGAAATGCACAAGAAATTGAACAGGCAAACCAACCAAACAAAAACCCAACCCAAAGAAAGAAAACACCCCCACCCCTTTTTGTTTATAATTCCTGTAAGCTGGGAATATAAAGCATATTATATAAATATTAAGGTCAAAAGTTCTTCTTACTCTGATTCAGCCTTCTTACATGATCAAAAGAGGGTCACATATAGGTAAGCTGTAGCTACTAAAGGAAATTCCAGGTCAGACTGGAAGAGATCTGGTGAATTTCAGTGGTCTGGATCCCGTCCTTACTACTGAGATTTTTAAATGCAGAAATGAGAAATACTATGAAGTACTATTCTCACACAGAGTCACAGATGGTTGAGGTCAGAAGGGATCTCTGGAAGTCACTTGGTGCAAGCCACTTTTTAAGAAAAGGCCAGTTGCCCAGAACCACGTCCAGATGGCTTTCTAATTTCTCTATGGATAAAGATGCCACTATCTCTCTGGGCAAACTCTGCTGGTGCTTGCTCACCCTCACAGATAAAAACTCTTTGCTGATGTTCAGAGGGAGCTTCCTGTGTTTTAGTTTGTGCCCATTGTCTTTTGTCCTGTCACTGGGCACCACTGGAAAGAGCCTGGTTCCAGCTTCTTTACTTCCTTTCCCTGGTTGTTTGTACGTATTTATGAGACCCCCACCAAGACTTCTTTTCTCCAAGCTAAACAGCTCCAGGTCCCTCAGCCTTTCCTTATATAAGAGGTGCTGCAGGCATCCTTGTGGCCCTTTGGAGGACTTTCTCTAGTAGCTCCACGTCTCCTGTTGTGGGGAGCTCAGAAGTGGACACAGCCGCTGGTGTGGCCCTGCCAGTGCTGAGTAGCAGTTCACACAAATGCTGTGAAGATAGGAATCTGAAAGATTGTGAAGATATTCAGTACCCAATGACTGGAAAACAAAATAGATCACACAAATAAACACAGAAAGAATCTGAGCTAATGCAGTAAGTTCTTTCTTAATTATGTTGTTACATAAGCCTTGTGTACTTGACTTTCAGAAGAGAATAACATTCCTTTAAAGTAGCATAAGTTTCTTTGGTCTCAGATTTTGCAAGTTTAAAAAGTAAACTAGAGTTTAAAAAAATGCTATGATGCAGAATAACACTGGCACACCCATGATTTATTCAGGAGGTTTTCAAGGTGTTCGAGAGCATGGGAAAGATGTCATTAGGATTTCTTGTTTCTCTTAAGAATGCCAAAAGAGAAATCCTGTCTCACTAAGGACCTCTGTTGTATCTATTCCCTTATGCTAAAAGCCCTACAACCACTGCTCCTCCTTTCTGTTCCTGTCCCAGACTGCTTCAGCTGCTCACACCAGCTGTGTATTTTCCCTCTCAAGCTACTCCTCTTGATTCAAGCAATCAGATGCTGCACCCATTGTCATCTCTCCACATATCTGCTCTCCACCCTACATCCCAAGGGTCTGCTTGAGTTCCCCTCTCCAGTCAACACTGCTTACAAAAAGACCTCAAACAACCTCTCCCTCTTATTCTTCGTTCTGTGTTCTTTCCCTCTTGTTCTTTCAACAACAGTCATTATGAAACAAACATGCAGCATGAAAACTGTTGACCAGTATTTTGCCCTCAAATTTTGTTAAAAAATGCTAGAATTTTATAAAACTCACTATTATCATTGTATCAGAAACATGTATTTCTGCATGTAACCATATCAATTTCATATTTAAAATCTATGCTATGATATAATAAATTCTAAAATATTCGGAGTATCTGGAGTCACAAATGCTGAGAACAACTTAAAATCATATGAATTCCATCAGACAGTTACAAAAATGATTTGTCATTTTATGGATATATTCTCTTTCTAGAGTCAGATCATGACATATATATAAAATAGCAAATGGAAATAGAATATGCAGTATTTTTTCTATGGTAAAATTTTAAATTTCAAGAAACAACCTCATGGGAAATACTTTTTGATACAGGGAATAAAAGTTGAATTCAGTCTTAATTGGTTATTTTCCAGACTCTGTAGATATTGACTTGGTATTCAAAGAAGGCCCATGCATTTGCTTTCTGGTGTTTTTTTTCATTTTTTAGTCACATATGTTCATTTGGGTACATTTGTCTTCTAAGATGCAAAAGATTTTGTCACATCTGGCAAAAAAGAGCATCCTTAAATGATAAAAAGAGTAGAAGTCAAAAAGTGTTTTAATACTAATTTAATTATTTCAGATTTATTCAGGCATGTAAGGGCAGGAACTACTATAATGTGCTAAAATAAGTGTATCCTACAGGAATCTGTCTCAGTCATTGCGCAATACTGCCTTGCACAAATCTTCATTATTTAAAATATACTTAAATAAGGATTGATCAAATACCTAATAGTTCATAGATCTATGTGGTCATCTGACTTCTAAAATTTGAATGAAACAGAGTTCTGTCCTTGTTACTAACAGAGAGGATTTCATTTGTGGACTTGTGGATGAAAGTGGCTACCTGAATCATCATGGATGATGTGATATCACATATAGGAGGTAAAAACATATGCCTAGAAATTTCTGAATCCAGAGTCTTATAATTAAGGTAGAATATGCTTCCAATGGGAAAATATATTTTCCTTTCTATATTGCATCAATATTTTTTGATAGACTGGGACAAGGAGGGTCCATATCAGTCATTTAATGGAATTGACAAAGTAAATTTTTTTTTTCTTTGCTTCCTTAGTGCAACATTCTCTTTTCTGTACTTGTGGCATAGTGGTCTAGTGATCACTGAGAGAAGAATGATAGTGGAGTGTTCAGCTCTACATTTACATATGTTAAGAATTTTTATGGCCTAAATTTTTCTCAGTGATGTTTATTTCTAGGGAGAAGCTTCCTACTCAGTAGCTATTATGTAAATCTTTCTGGTTAATCATCACCTGACATTTTGGCTTGACTGATGGGCTGATGCCTTTGCTCAGCTGATGTCTGTAACTTGCATTCTCAGTGTCACTCTGTTTGGACAACTTTTACCACGAACAAAGACACTGCAGGAAGAATGCACACATTGGAAGAGTATAAAACAGTTATTTTTGGCTATTACGCACAACAGAAAATGTGGACAAAATAAATTTAAAAAAAGAAAGGAGAGTAAATATTAATATGCTTACAATCCCCTGTAAATCATGCAGCAAGTCTGTGCTGGCCAGACAGCCTCTATTGCTAGTCCTCAGTGCTGCTGATATGCCATCTTTATGCCTCCTCATGTCAGTGGTTTTGTCTTGGAATCATAGAGATGCCAACAAACCCTGTCTCAGCAAACTTACCTCTGCCTGTCATTTTACCCCTTCTTTTCTAGCTCTATTTTTTCACAGGTCTTTCTCACAGCTTAGCATTTTTCTCAGAAGTTTGAGGCAAGATTATACAACCATGTTATGTCAAAAGCCATCCTTGATGAGAGGAATCCTAGGAGAGAGGTTATGCACCAGTGACATTGGGAGATGGACACTACTTACTGAGGAAAGCTCATGTGATTTTAAGTAGGAAGGTTGAAGTGCTGTTCATCCTGGACATACAATAGTCAAGTTTGTGTGAAATTAAAATGGCCAAAACCTCACCTTGCAAAGGCTAAATTTTAAAGCGAAGCTCCAAAGGGAGGAGTGAAAGTAAAAGTATCTCTCAGCTTCCTCTCAAAACATTGCCTTTAGCACACCATGTATTTCAGAACCCTCCATTTTTCTACAAATTCACCTCAAAGAATTCAACTATCACACTTTTGAGCCTCCCCTTCCTAGGAGATTTGAAGACCATCTGCTCAGGTTTAGACAACACAGTAGTTAAAATGCTGGCATCCTTCCTGCTCTAGCACTTTCATGGCTGTTGCAATCAAAGGAGGCGAATAAGAGATAACACCTCCACGTGTGTGAGGTGAGGGAGGAATGCTGAACACCGACAACATGGTAATAAGTAGGAGAACGTGTAGATGGAGAAAGGAAAGACTTAGTTGCTGTAGCAGCATATCAAGTGAGAGGCAAGTGAAAATAGTCTGTCCAAAAATGAAAGAAAAGGAATTCAGATTCCATCAAGAAAATGAAAAAGTGGAAAAATTGAATAGGTCAAAAAGAAATGGACTGAATGCTGTAACTGTGCCAAGGATTCTTCTGAGAGGGTCCAGAGGAATGAGAGGTGTTCACCTAGAAGAACTGAAATGCCCAGGGAGGTCATAGACTCTGCCTAGAAATTAAATGGAAAAAAAAAAAAAAAAAGTAAGAAATAAAAGGTCCTAGTATAAAATATTTGTACTATACCGTCATTATCAAACCAGAAGAGTAGGTTTTTTGCATGCAATATAATTCAAGATAAGGATAGATAGGCTAAGATATATTCATGTAGATGCACTCAGAGGTGGGTACCAGAGATTTAAATCATCAGTGAATATACAGCAGGTAAAATTCACATCAGGCAGGCTGGATGCCATCTGTCACAGTTAGGTTTCCATGAGATGATTGGAAATAGATGTTGACAGATTCCTGGTTAAAACTATCTGTTTGAATATTCAAGAAAAAGTGTTTCCCTGCTATTATAATCACCATTTCAGTTTACATTTTTTGCATGTAGACAGTAGAAATACATCAGTATATCCTTAAGAAGCTTTGTGGCACAACAATAAAGGGTTCTGCTTTATTCTTGATACTGATTTATTAAGTTTCAAATCCTTCCTAAGGCAATTTCCTTTTTCTGAATAAAGAGTATGTTAATCTACTAGTCCCAAGCTCTTTTTCTATCTCTGTGCACTAAACCTAATATTGAGGCTATCATTCTCCTTTAGTTCCAGGAGGAACAAAAATTTAAAATAAAGAGGATTTTTTTAGATAAACTCCTCAACCTTTATGCAGGAATAAAAATAAGGCAAATACTGGAAAGCACTTTAGGGGACTAATATCACAAATGTTTTATTAAATTCATTAAGCATTTAGACAAAGCATTTTATTGTTCCTAGGTCTGTGTAGTCAAAAAATATAAATTCAAAACAACTGCATTGCTGTAATAGGTTCTTATCCAGAAAAATCTTTTCCATGAGCAAACTGTTCTTTGATGGATCTGTGTATGAGATATTATGGTGTGATACATGAACTAAATCATAAAATACTGCATTATTTTTGTGACTATATTTGGTTTCATCCTCTGCTATGTATTTTAATAGGAACTGTGTACACAATTTCAAATAGAATAAAGCCATTTAAAATTAGGAAAAGGTTGTTTATGATGCTATGCATTTTTACATTAAATATCAGCCCATTCATAAACCACACATGCTGCATATTTTTGGTTTCCGGCCAACAACAGAAGTTATGGAGCTTTTAGTTTACTCTTTTAGTTAAGCAACAATATATTACAGGATACTTTCTTCCATACAGTAAACTCATAACTCCCCACTGGTTGCAACTATTGTAAGACAGCTGTGGATAGTTTGATTTAAAATTACATGTTTTCATTTAAAAGGAAAAATAAATTCTACAAACCATTACTACCAGGATAGCACTGTATATTGAAAAAACTGTTCCGTGTTACTTTTTGTGTCCTTTTACTGTTAGTCTGACACTATTATTTGTTCCGATAACCATAAATATACACTCATGCCTAAAGATGGCACATCTTACATATGCTGGCTGACCACACAGTAATTTGGCTAATCTCTTTGTATATGAGGGTATATTTTCTATGTATATAATTATTTATACATTATGTATTCATCGGGTCTAGTGGGAAGTGTCCCTGTCCATGGCAGAAGGGTTGGGATGAGATGATCTACAAGGTCGCTTCCAAAGCTTAATGTTCTATGATTCTATGATTCTGTGTAAGCATAATACTTAGTGGTGTACTTGGATTCCACGTTACAGTTGTAGGATGAACTCTCCAAAACCATGGAAAATTCAAGGTCTTCTGCAGTTATACTCCAAACTTTTTTTGGATCTAGCAAGCAAACTTTAAAGAAGCAAAAGCTGCACTGTGCTGTAATTGCTGAAATGATAGCTATAAGTCCAGTTTTATTCCTGTTTGGACCGTAGTGTCATGTTCAGAATAGAGGCTCAGTATTCTTCATGGGCTTTTGAATGATACCACTGTACTAGTAACAAGAACTTGTGGGCTCTTGACTGTCTTGGAAGGTACAAAATGTAAAAAAAAAAGACTAAAATAAAAGTGTGTGTGTGTGTAAATATATATATATATGTGTGTGTGTGTGTATGTATATGTATATATAATTTTTTTAAGTGTAAAATTTACCAACCAAATTCAGAGCAGCTATAACACAAAAATGCACAGGAATTACAGCATAGAAGGTAGTTCCTGTAAAAGTACAATATTATGAAATGGGACTATAAGACAAAGGAGAACGTTAGCACATCACAGTATTCAGTAAATTCATAAAAGTAGAAATCAACACACATCTAAGTAGAAGAAAATTAAAACTACATGTCTTGATTGACTACAAGATAAACCCAAGTCAAATGGTTAACAATAAACATTATCTTTAAAGGGAAAAAGTTTAAAAGTAGCTTTACATTTCATCCCATTTAGTACAGTTTAGTACCCAGAAAAATAAATAACAGCTATTAATAAGAATACAGTTTAAGCAAATGATACACATGGAAGTTCTAGAAAACATATATACATTTTATTTTGTGTGGTCAAGTTCTTGCGTGATAAGATCTGGAAGATAACTGCTGTAAAAAGAAAAAAGGTTTTTTTAAATTTTCTTGAGGAACAGAATCACAGAATCACTAGGTTGGAAGAGACCTTCAAGATCATCAAGTCCAACCTGTGCCCTAACACCTCAACTAAACCATGGCACTGAGTGCCACGTCCAGTCTTTTTTTAAACACACCCAGGGATGGTGGCAGACCATCCAGTACTTTATCACTCCTTCCATAAAAAACTTCTTCCTAATATCCAACCTCTATTTCCCTTGATGCAGCTTGAGACTGTGTCCTCTCGTTCTGTCTGTTGCTGCCTGGAGAAAGAGACCAACCACCACCTGACTACAGCCACCCTTCAGGAAGTTGTAGAGAGTGATGAAGTCACCTCTGAGTCTCCTTTTCTCCAGGCTGAACAACCCCAGCTCCCTCAGCCGTTCCTCACAGGGCTTGTGCTCCCAGCCCCTCACCAGCCTCGTTGCCTCCTCTGGACGCGCTCAAGCGTCTCAACGTCCTTCCCAAACTGAGGGGCCAGAACTGGACACAGCACTCAAGCTGTGGCCTCAGCAGTGCCGAGCACAGGGGAAGAATGACCTCCCTGCTCCTGCTGGCCACACTATTCCTGATACAGGCCAGGCTGCCATTGGCCTTCTTGGCCACCAGGGCACACTGCTGGCTCATGTTCAGCCGGCTGTCGACCAGTACCCCCAGGTCCCTTTCTGCCTGGGCACTGTCCAGCCACACCGTCCCCAGCCTATAACGCTGCAGGGGGTTATTGTGGCCAAAATGCAGGACTCGGCACTTGGACTTATGAAACTTCATCTTATTGGACTCTGCCCATCCACCCAGCCTGTCCAGGTCCCTTTGCAGAGCCATCCTACCTTCCAACAGATCAACACACGCTCCCACCTTAGTGTCATCTGCAAATTTACTAATGAAAGACTCAATACCCTCATCCATGTCATCAATAAAAATATTGAACCTTTAATGTTGACTTTTTATAGAATCATAGGAAGGCTTGGGTCAGAGGGGACCTTAAAGATCATTTAGTTCCTACTCCCCCCCCCTCCACCAGCATCATGCGTGGGGATGACTCTCATTAGACCAGGTTGCTTAGGACCCCATCCACTCTGGCCTTGAACTCTTCAATGGAAGGAAGAGCTACAACTCCTCTTCTTCATGCTTTTCTTTCTTCTTGTTCCAGCTTTTCATCCACTAAAACCCCAAAGTCCTTCTCTGCAGGGCTGCTCTCAATGAGTTATTCTCCCAGTCTGTATTCATGTCTGGGATTGACATGAGTACATTACTTGTCATCAGGTTCTTGTAGGCCCATTTCTCAAGTGTGTCCATGTTCCTCTGGATGGCATCCCATCCTTCTGTTTTGTCAACTGCATTGCTCAGCTTCATGTCATCTGCAAACTTGCTGATGTTGCACTCAATCTCAATGTCTATGTGACTGATAAACCTATTAAAAAGCACCATTCCCAAGAAAGATCCCAAGGGAAACCACTTATGACTGACCTCCCTCTGGATATAGAGCCATTGACCACAAATCTCTGGCTGCATCCATCCAGCACATTCCTAATCCACTGAATAATCCACTCTTCAAATCCATGTCTCTCCAATTTGGAGATGTCATGTGGAACCATGTTGAAGGCATGTCATGTGGAACCATGTTGAACTCCAGGTAGATGACATCAGCCTGTCTTACTTTGTCAGCTGATGTTTAACCACTTCACTTGGATTTTTCTTCAGGGTTCTGGGAAAGTTAAACCAGAAAATGGTAGAACAGCCTCTCTAAACATGATTATTGGTTTCCAGCTGCAGCATATTAGCACTCTTTGCCAGGTGATTTCTTGGTGTCACATAAATATTAATGTTTATGCTGTTATGGAAACACTGTGTACTTTTGATAGTTTGGATCATAAAACTGGTCATACATGTGAGCATGGACAAAGTCATCCTAAGTTTCCTTCATTCTTTCTCCTCAGACTGAGTGAAATTAGTGTTGGGCTATTTCTTCACATTAAAGAAGATTCAAGCTTCTGTCATCTTTTTTAAATCAAAGGGTATATTAGATTGCTAGGATTTGGTGTGGAGATGTCAGTTGAAATATGAGTAGCATCTTGATGATGCACAGTTTTACATCGTTCTGTTATATTAAATATTCTACTGACATCAGTCAGGACACTGATGAAAGAAAATTGCTTTTTCATGTCTGAAGGAGATAAAAAGTGAGGAGATAATGATGGCATGTGGGTATTTTGGCAGTCTTCCTAATCTAGAACATTTACCAGACATTTGGACAATAAAAAAAAAATAAATTATGCTTTCCTACATTTTCAGGTGTTTTGAGAAAATCTAATGGAAACTTTCCCAAATAAAAAAGATAAAGTCTAAAGCTCTTCTTGTGAAATACCACGCTCTTTTCATATCTTTTCAGATATGAAACTTAGTAGCATAGTCCATGCTTTTGCTATCTTTAGACAAGACTAGTTAAATATTTTATTGTGGGTTAGACTGAAGAGATATTTGGTGAAGAACCCAGTGACAACTTGCTATTGAGAATATTAGACAGAAAAACTCCACAACCCACATATTGAATGATAACATTGCTTGTACTGACTACAGAACTAAATCTCTCCTACTTGGAGGAAAACTTTCTTCTTTCTACAGTTGCTCTCTCATATTTAATTTCTTGTTCCTTTTTGCATTATGGGATACAGACAGGTTCCATATTTTAGGGAATTCTCTAATATGTAAATAATTGTCTATTATAGTGGTTTTCTTTAAATCCTTTTTAATAAAACAAACATACAGAGAAACAATCTTAAAAAAAAGTCAACCATAAACCCCACAAAACATCATCTCCTTAAACTTCATCTACATTCGGGAAAATATCTCTTCCATATCAGCCTGATTAATAGTTTTTGATTGCAAAATAATATAATAATGAATAGGGCAAAAGGCTCCGAACCATATGAAGGTCTTGTTCTTCCACAGCTCTTAGGATTCATGTGAGAATTTTTTTCCCCGTTGTCATGGTTTAACCTCAGACAGCAATTCCAGGAATTGATCAAAGGAATTGCCAACTGTGATCCAGTAAGATGTGTTTGTATTAAATGATCAGTGGAGCCTAGCTACTTCACTAGGACATGTCCATATGTACAGCAATAACCTAGGGAGGAGTCAGTATTAAATGTAGAAAGCCCACTGAAGACACAGATAGAAATTGTGTGAACACTAATATTCTTTCTTCTGAACTAAAATATCATACGCTAGACAGTCCCATGATAATATCTGCTCTAAATTCATGCTATTTCTTCAAACTAAAACCAAGCAGAAGTAAACTAAAAATACCTAGGCATCTCTAGACTCATAACTGAAGAAGAAAATGGCCACATTCCTGGAGTACTGAATCACACAACTCTGACCTAGTTCATTACTAGAAAAAAAAATAGTTTAAGTCAAATCCTGACAAACTAAAGCTGTTAAGCAATTTCATCCTGCTTCATACTGCAGTTCAATTGTACCATAAAATCATAGCCACCACTTGCCAAGTCATTTCACCCTATCATAACAGCACAGCACGGGAGAACTGCAATTTCCAGCAACGGGCTGTCATCTGCTGCACTCCACCAAGCACACTCTGCTATACCATGTCCCTGGCTGGCTGCCAGACTGCTTCAGCACTCCACAACACTCCATGTCCAGCTCATAACTCAGCCTGCTAGTATCAGGGCACCATAATGGACATCATTGTGTAAAGAAGGATTTAGCACAGCTGTAACATGATGCAGTTGACACTCTCATTGTGATACATTACCTTATAAAACCAGGAACATCCAGAAGAGGAGAAATAGAATTGGCTGGTCAGATGAGAGTGCAGCCCTATTGTTCTCCAAACCTCTGTATCATATTAAGATATCAGATTTCAAACTGGGTTTTGGAAGCTGAAAAATGTAATATAAAATTTCACATATATATAAACACCATAAGATGCCTAGACCAAAGTCTGTCATGTCTTATACTCATGTCATGCTATTGAATTTCTCTGTGTGGTTAATGCCCAGCAGGTGTGCTAATTTCAGCAAAATGTTCTGTGTCAGGTTATGCAGCCCTCCACATGGGCTACAATGTCACACTGCATGGAGGAGACAAAATCCGTGATGCACTGAGAAGTCTGTATTGGTGCTCAATTCAGTCTGATGATCTAATGAACTCAAAATATGACACCCACCAGAAAGTAAACAAAACCCCAAAAAAACACATACTTTTTAATTCTCTTACATGTGAAGAATGAAAATGGAGAGTTATCAGTTGAAGAAAGCTGAAGACTACCTGAGTGAGTTTATGGGTAATGTGGCTTAACTAAGCAATTGGCACCCAGACAACTAGATTAGATTTTACAGCCTAATATGTCCAGAATCATCACTAGCAGATGAGCAGCTCCAGCCTGCCTTTGGCATGGGGCTGGGCTTTACACTCTGCTCAATCTATCACACTGGTTGACCTCTGAAGAACAGGACTAGGTTTTAATTTTTGTCATCAATGGAGGAGAGTAGCATTTTCTACCCTTCTAAGAGTAAAAGAAAAAGAGCTAGAACCTCCATGAGGTAGGTTGTTTCAAGGTGACTCTGTGTTTCATACATACCATTGTTTCTGGGTATCCACAGATGGAAGTAGGGATAGGGGTGTCATCCTCCCAGAGGGAGGGAAAAGGTGAAAAATGTTATGATTAATGCATTTCTGCAGAGATTAAGAGGAACCTGCTGAAGACTGTGATGTTCTTAGCTGGAAACAAAGATGAGGAACAAATGGGGCATGCCTCTTTTCTTAAATAAGGACTGTGCAGGCATATATTTATTATATCTTTTGAGAGCATGGGGCTCACTGGATTGAATGAATGTGAGAAGGAAGAAAACATTCTGCACATTCCCCTTAGGACCCTCAATGTATCTCTACTTGGAGCAGACATGGCAGCCTCCTATCTTTCTTCTCACACATTAAGGACAATTCTTACCTTTGTTTGACATTTGGTCTCCTAATGATCTTCAGCTGCTCCCAATTCACGGTGTGACTAAAAGCTAGACTCTTATTTGGATGGGCAGCAGCATATTCAAGGACCATCCCCATAGACAGGTATATATTATAAAGCTCAATGGAGCACTCAAGAGCCAGGTAGTCTATACAAAAGTAAAAAGCATTTTTATTAACCCAGCAAGCCTTCATTTAAAGCAAATGAGTTTTGGCTCTGAGAAACCTCCAAATTATGATTCAAAGCGATATTGAAAAAGGATACTTAACTCCAAGTCTAGGCTTACATCCCATTGGTGAATAGTCTAAGAGAGTCTTTAATAGGCAAAGAAATTATGTTAGAAAATTCTGTCCTTTAACTTACATATACATTGAATTAGGGCACAAACTGGGTGTCCCAGAATGTTAACAATATCTGTTGTAATGTTGCACTCTTTTACTAACACAGGCCCTCCTAAACTTACAGTGTGACTGTCATTTCTTGCCCAATCTGTCAATTTGTGAGGCTTTTAGGAAGTTTATCAATGCTCTGAATGAAGAAAATGTCCAACTAAAAATTCTAGATTGTATCTTAAAATAGTGGTTTCTAAAAGTACCAAAATCACCTTTCTCCCTTCGGACTCTTCCCAATATTCTCTACATGTTTTATGCTTAGAAAGCATAATCTCCTCTTTCAAAATACAGGTATGAATTTGTAGAAGTTTAGACCTCATGCCTGTTTCATGTACATACTGAAAGTTAGACTGAATGGTGTAATTATAGCTGTCTCTGTATATTTTTTAAGCAGTTAAACATTAGGCTAAGACAAATGATGATCAGTGTTGAAATCTAAAGGAATTAGGAAATAATCATCCAGGAAATTATTAGAGGTGATACATACTTAGCCAGATCCTGCAGTGTATCTTTGGATTTGCAACTGTTAAAAAAAAAAAGAAAGTAAAAAAAGGTAATAAACTGTGTCTCTTTTGTTGTTGCTGCTGCTTACACTTACAAACAGTATTTAAACAGCTAAAATAACAAGACATTACATCCCCTCAATGGTCTGGGTAATTACTCTTCTTTATGTGGTCAGAGTAGCTTATGTAAAGTAACTGCTATAACTGCATTTTCCGGGCAGCATAAGGAAAGACAGGAAAGAGAAAATGTGTTTGTAAAGGATGGCTGAAAAGGGTTATTTTGGAATAAAAGCATTGTATTTGGATGGTAGTTACTCCTGACATTTCTCCATATTGGCCCTGGGATATGGAAATCCAAAGCTGCAAGGAAAATAATTCCTCAGTTCTGTCGGGTGACAAGGAAGTCATGCTGATGGACGAGGAGTTGGCAGCTTCCACTAAACAAATGATTGTGGAAAAATCATGAACACTCCAGTTCCTTTAGGTGTTTGCTGTCAGGCTGAAGAGATCTTGATAGCGAGAGTTGTTGAACACAGAGTTCGATTCCCTTCTTTGGTAAGCACAGAGGCACCTTTGTACAAGGGAAATCTTTGTCAAGGGCAAGTAGGAACAGAAAGAGAAAACTTTAAAAACAAACAAACAAACAAAAAACCACAAACAAACAAACAAACAAACAAAATCAAGTAGAAATTTTATTAACCATACTGTATCCTTTTGTAGATGTGGTATCTGATTGAGTAATAGTTTACAAAAGTCCCTGTCATACTCATTCAACATTTATATATTGGAACATAAGAAATACTGTGAGATGAAATTGTTCATCTTTAATAAAAACGGAAAAAAATCTGCCAGACACATAAATGGATATTAAATATTATGTTATGAATATTAGGAAAATTTAAATAGCTACAGCTCTTGCTTCTTTTGTGCAGTTGATTTGACTTTAATCTCCAGAAAATTCAGTTTGTAATATTGAATATGCATTTTTGTAGAAAGTGTATGACAGCAGCATCTGAAAACATCCATTTAAGTTGTACACAGTATTAGCAGAAGGAAAATCTTAGAACAGAAAAAAATCTGAAATGTTTTCTTAATTTTCTTAATGAAAATGTCCACAAAAATAAAAAATACTATAGCAATATGAATAATAATCATCATATCCCCAGGTTGTTTTATTTCAATAATTGGGCTTGTTTAAATAGATTTTCTTCTGTATGTGCCATAAGGATTTCTGCCAGGAACATGATACTTAATACAATAATAAATTAACAGAAAAAACTGAGAAGGTGAAAGAGTAATAGGGAAGTGTTTGCACTTTCAACTACCCAAGGTAGCTAAAATTACAACTGAAGAATTGCAGAGGAATTCCAAAACACTGGGTGACTAGACAATAGAAACAAAGATTCAATTAAGTGATGATAAGTGCGAAGTGATATAAACAGAACTGTCCCTAAACATCTAAGAACAACTATATAGTGAAGTTCTTTAAATGAACTTTTGCCACTCTGAAAAGAGTCATAATTTGTGTCTCAGGCTACTTACTGCAGGAATCTGAAAGGATGCACCAGAAGGAACACACTACTCATGTTCAACACTAAGCTGTTCTTACTGTGTATCTGTTCTTTTCCTGAAGCCTGTATTCTTGGCAGTTGTCAGAGACAGGCTAATGGGCTAAGAGGGACTTCATGACAATTTGTATGCTCATCTTAGCTCAGGTCTCCTTAGAGTGGCTTGTTTCAAAGAACTTGAAAGGTACAACTGTTTATTTATGTTTAATATTCTATGTTTCCAAATTTTAGCATAGTAGAAGAAGAGATACACAGACAATAAATTAAGGAACTGTTTTATAATTACAACACATGACTTGCTGTGGGGCTATTAAAGATGAAAAATTTTCAATTTACTCTTATAGAAGAAAAATAATTTCTGTTTTTCCAAAGAACCCATTGGCCACTAGTCTGGATGTCATGTAAATATTCAGATGTAGCATAAAAAGCTGCATTTTAATGCAGTTTGAGTTAAGTAAAGGATACTTATGTTCTTACATGGAAGCAGTTGCCTCTTAACCTTGTCTTGCTTCAGTGCAAATATCCCTTGCAGTTTTATCAGAACAAGCCTTTTGCCTTCTTACCTCTATAATTTTGAAACCCTACATCTTAACCATGTCCACTTCAGTGGACATGTGTTCTCTCAGTAAAGTGCTTACATTCTAATTAGTCAAATTCCATTCAATCCCTTGCTAATTCAGAATATTAGAGTCTTAGCCATCTCAGCTGATCAACCTCTAATTACCAGGATGTTTGTGCTTTTAGCCTTCTGACAATTGGCAGCAATGCTTTTTGTCAACCATCATGCTTGTTAGGAAGACTTTAGTTCCATTTCCAACACAAACACAAACATTAAGCAAGTGTAAGGGGTTGGTAATCCACAGTTTTATTGATAACCCTCACATATTTGCATGCTGGGCATCCTGCCCTTGCTGCAGCCAGAAGTTTGGCAACCAAGGATCCCTAGCCCTTGCACTACTCCCTGGGCAGATAAGCAAATGGGCAATCATATTGGGCCAAGAAATGTTGACACTTTGTTTCCAAACCAAACCATTATTGGAATACCATACTTAGACAGAAAATGGAGTTTGCAAGCATTTGTTGCAATGCAGGGAAGTGCTCTTCCCAAGTGAGTCAAATCAAGTCCTGTTGTCACCAAGAGGAACATAAACTGGGCACTCTTCATGGACAAGATAATAGCCTTCCTTCATTAATCTGATTTTAACCTTCCATCTTCAGCTCAGCTTGCACATCTTCTGCACACACTTACACAGCTGTGAATTCTTGACTATAATAATGATCTATTATGCCCTGAGGAGAGGTTCCCATTATACTTTATATTTACCTCTTTCCTTTCACCCTCTTGGAAATTACCCAGCTGTCAAAGAGGAAAAGGGAATTCACAATCTGCAGTTTTTTCTCCTGAAATCACTTCAACATCTGTCTACTTTATCTTCATTCTGTGTCTAGCTCAGGTGGTTAGGGCAGTGGAGATGTTTTGAAGGGAATTTTCATTTTCAAGCATAGAGAAGACTGACAAGTATTTTCTTTTTCATCATAGCTCCTTAATACACATTCCCACCATCCCCACACCCACTTCTCCCCCAGCCCAGCCCCAGGATATTCAATTACTTTCTCCCACCAGTTTCATAATGACTCTTAATATAGATACAATGCATCTCACCTATTTTGGTATCCATAACATGCATGTTTACATCTAGTTTAGATATTGCTTGTGGTCAAGAGAAAATAGTACTTAGCAATGGATTTCTTTGTCTCTCTCTCTGTCCTGGATTAGTCACGACTGTACCTCGGGATAACACTACCCTCACCACTTAGAAGGAGTTTAGATGGCTTGGTCTGTTTTAGATCATCCATATGGTAAATGAATAAATTTAGGTGGGAAGGATCTCACCTTTCTCATCTAAATTATTTAATTATTTTGGGTCTGGGAAGCAGAAAGAAATCATTTAACTGAACAGTTACATTTTACAGATGCCATATGGGGTCTTTTACCTGCAGTAGACATATATATGATCCCTCATAACATGCCTGAAATGGGGAAGCTTCATTTAGGCTGCTAACATGAAAGTTTTCATTGTTACAAAATTGAATTTGTATATTGGTGGATTTGTTTATTTGCTTAAGGTCCCACACCTTTAATCAGTGTTATGATTTTGATGGTGCTGTAAGAACACAAATTTTTCTCAATAGAATTCCCCAGAACAGACAGAGACTAGTTCAACATTTAGGGCCATAATTTTTCTATAAAGAGTGTTCCTGCTATTTTTTACTGAAAATGAAGATGAAGATACAAAGATGACATATGTATACATATTTTTTTTTTGAGAAAATATACTAACAGTGCATGTTTGTACTTGGTACTGAGACCATTTCTATTGGGCTGTGTTCATTTGTCACCAAAATTCCAGAAAGGATTTCAAAATTAATGAGCTTCAGTGAAATGATAAAGGAGCAATTAAAGTAATGGAAAACATGCACAGAAAGAAAATTAAGGGTCTTAGTCCATTAATTTATACTTTGATCATAGAAATTTGAAGAAATTTGATAGGGAGTATTTCAGTCCAGAAGACAAATTTATAAGAGATTATAATCTGAGAAGTGAAGACTCACAAATTTAAATGCCAAATAATACTGCCTGAGGTTTGGATTTTTTGTTTGTTTGCTTGTTTGACTCCTTTCCGAGTGTGAGTTATGGGGGCTGGTTGCAAGTTCACCTGAACACTTGCAAATGCTAAATCAAGACACCTCCAAAGAGGTCTTTGGATTCTCACTGTGCTGGTGAAGGCACAAAGCCACGGGAGATCTAACTTCAATCAAGACTTTTAGGTACCGAATTACAAATGTGGCTGTGAGTTGAGTTCATAGGGAGCCAGTCTGGTTATTATTTAACTTTGTGTTTTCTAGATGATTTTTCACAGACATTTATTCAAATAGTCCAGAAAGTAACTTCAGAATGACTTAGCAAAGTGTGTAGTGATATTTATGTGATAGAACTTAAAATAATGAAATTAGATTCTCATTTTTTAAAATGCATCTATTTCCACCATGGCTACTGTAAATACTAGTAATAATAACAAGACATAATCTAGATTAATTGTGTCATTATATCAGGCAGGATGTAGGACTAAGTGTTCACCATTTTCTCTTTGACTTTTAAACTCATGAACGTGCAGCAATTTTTCTTTTTATTTTAGCATAGTACCATGTGACTGAAAAAAAAAAAAAGGCGCTATTGTAAAAATCGGATTAAATCAGAAATTAGGGCTTACTTCCTGTGTGGCTTTTCAATTGTATAATCCCAGTGGTTATTATCAAGGTGCACAGTTAGAAACTCAGCACAGAATTTAATTCTGAATAAGGTAATATTTTAAGAGGTTTTTAAGATCTTCAGTGTTCTTCTTTGTTTGGCTCAGAAATCTTATATTGCTCACAAATAATCATGCTATTAAGTCAATTCTCATAATGATATTGTAACAAAGAAGATTGCACTATTGTAGCATTTCTGACACTGCTCTTGATTCTTTACTAGCTGCTGAAATAATTTATTCTTTCTTTGTTGCTGATTCAGTTTCTAGTACTTCTGCAGGTATCAAGGAGAAAAAGCTTAACTTTAGTGCCCAAAAGTTGCAAATAGTCGAATACTTGACATCCAAAGTAGAATTCTACAAAGAAACATTGATTTCACATTCTATGTGACCGTACTTGAATACAAGCAGCTGAACCTGAGAACATTAATACTCAGTAATGAAACTAGAAAAAACAACTAGGAAAGTAGGCTGCAAAAAGTGTTTTGAATCCTGTTAGGAAGAGAAGGAACCCACATGTTCCTTAAAGGCTGCTTGAATACAGAAAAGACCACAGGGTTCTTAAAAAGTATAAAGAAATCTTAGCTGCAAATTGACTTTCTGTAAAGGTATCACCTTGAAGATAAAGATGTCACAGTCAGTGAAACAGTGACTCTGAAATTTGCCCTTAACTGCAACCTCCCTTACCAATAGGAAACTTCAGGGAAAGGTCTTTGGAAGTAGTGTGTTTAAAATAGGAATTCATCGTAGCAGTCATAGACAAATGTATTCTTCCATGTGTAAAGCAGAAAGCAGCAAAGACAGAAATGAAGATCCCATTTTGCTATTGAACTTCCATTTGTCCATTACATGCCCAGTGTTGTTGTGCAGGCATCATATTCTCTAAATCGCCCCAAAACGGGATAGCAGTCAAGCGCTGACTTTCTTGGGTCACCATGACTCACCACCACTCAGATCCCTCCCTACTGTTAATCTTAACATTTAAGGGATACTTCCCACCATTTCCCACTCATAATTCATAGCTAGAGGGTCCACATCCCACCTGCACCCTCTCAACCACAGCAGCATCCTGTTCATGACACCAGTTCAGGTGTTGCATCCCACTCTGAAACAGAAGGGAACACCCAAGATTTGTAGATGTTTATGGCCAAAAAAGAATGTCAAAAGCCAGAATGATCCAAAAGAGCTCTCACTTGGTGTGGAAATCAATATGTGTTTTGCTCCTATCTTCTAACAGAGAGAGAAATAAAAGAAGTTTTCCTTGCCCTGGGGCATTTTTTCTCACTTCTCAAGCAAATGATTTAGCATGCAAAGTTCATTTCCCTGGATCCTTCTAGAAATGGAACAAAGGGCCTTAAGGGTCTTTGGTATTCTTGATCCCCCACTACTGGATTGAACCTCAGTCCACAGTTCATGTCTCTTGACATCACACCTTTGCTGTCCTTTATTCTGGGTGGTTACCGTGGACCAGAATGGGGTAATGGCGCCAAAAATCCTACCTCTGTATAGCCACATCCTGTTTTAATTTGACCACTTGAATAGCTACCAGTGTTTGAGACATATCAACTCATTAACTACTTACTGTGCAAGTTCTATACTGGCAAAATATTATATCTTCATAGTCTGCTTAATGGTAATAATTTGCTGTTTATGCTCTCTTTTAACCCTTAACAAACACAATTTCTAGTGGTATATTGTTCTTTCTTAACATCTGATTTTAGACTCTGGTACCTGAGAAATGTGCTAGAGATTTTATAGTACAGACAAATAGTACAACATATCTGTTACAGACCCAGATGCTCAAGTTTATTCTCACATCTCCAGTGTGAAGCTGGAACTCCTCCTCAGCAAAGGAGTGCTATTGCACAAAGGTTCAGTGTATTCAGTAACTGCATCAGGAAAGGTGAATAATAGTCATGAATTAGCTTTGCAAAATGGTTAGGTACATTATTGTGTGTTACTGAATGCTTTAATACAATCATTTCTTTAGCTGGCATGAACATGGTCATAGCTGGATGTGGTGGATTACTCAAGATTGAACATTTTCAACATTCAGCTTTACAGAGTGCTGGGCCATTTTTCTAGGCCGTGCTTTTGCCAGGAAAGGTTGAGCCAGATGTTTCTTGAGGCCCCTTCCAACCTGATATTCTGTGGTTCTATGATTCAATATTTTAAACATATTTGCATCATTTAAGTTCCACTAATTACTTAAAAGAAGGGAAAAGGGAACAAACAAATGTGATCAGTACATTTGGGATGAAACAACGAGCTTTACCTATAATAAGATACATTATATCATGTTATCATTTGCACTATTTTTGAGTACAATAATTCTTCAATCCTTTTCCAAAGACAGTCATTGTACTTTGACCCAGCTGCAGATCACACAAGATTGAGAACTCGATCTGTACCGAATCTGACGTATTGCACTCTACCTTCTGTAACTATCTGTGTACAAATTTTAGGAGACAATATACCACTTTGTTTAAAGCATACTTCACAGATTTATTTGGCTTTGAACCATTCTCAGCTTCACTCTGTAAATCCTTTAGATGTTGAGCAGGTATAGAACATAGAAGTAAATGAATTATAACCTTTCATTTGTGGAGCTCAGTGTTTCATCTCTGTCATACCATTGTTATAAAGAAGACATGGTTATTAATCTTCAAATAATTTATCAGATGTGTGTTACACACTAAAATACATTTAACTGCTGTATAATCACATTGTGGTTTCATTATTGCACCAGTAGGAGATGTTTTATTTCAGTTCTGTTAACAGCTCCTGTAAAATCAGACATCATAATTTCTCTCTTTTTTAAGTACATGATTTGTAAAAGAAAAAGAGCCCAATACAAGCTCTTCTGAAAGATAATGGCAGTCTTTCACTCAGGGTGTCTCATTAGTTGTCTAATGTGAGGAATGAATCTAACTACCTCAGGCATTATTTACACAGGATTTAATTTATACATGGAGCACAGTTCATCACAGTTCTTCATGGATTTAAAATAAAATAAATTCAATAAAGCAGCACTAGATATTATCTAAATAGCCAAAGGATAAAATAAAATGATACAAAAATAAGGTGAACCCCTTACAAGTAAGTGCACAGCATACAAAAATGTCTTATTTAATGAACATATCTGTCGCAAAGGTTTAATGTTTAATTATGTTTATAAATCATAGCTCAATATCTAAATTCAATTCTATTTTAGAACTTTTTTTGCTGCTATTGAAATTTTGCAAGTGCAGTTTTTTTATATTGATCTCCATGAACATATATAGTTATAGCTGGTTTGGGGTTTTTTTACTTATTGTATTCTATTTTAAAAAAATACTTATGAAGCTGGAGGACAGAACAAAAAGCAGGCAAACAACAGTATGACACAGCTGTGGAAATGTTAGAAAACTAGATTCTGTTCCCATGTACTACAGAGGTCATTGACTTTCCATTCACCCTAAGGTGCTTCAGGTTAGACATTTATTCAGACAAAATCAATTTTGTTGAGTACTGCAACTGTCTGGAGACTCCTGGTAACTACCTGATTTCATGTGAGTTCTGAGTTATATGTAAGTTTTTAACATATCTCTAAAATTATTTTCCAAATAGTAAAACAGCCAATAGGAAGAAGGAAAAGGAGACTAATAAAAATAGCTATGCAATAGCTATTTATGTTACTCCAGATCAAAAACCAGACTCCTTTAATAATTTTGCTCTGCTACTTCTTCTCATTTCTTCTCAAAACAAGCAAAATTCTCTACTTATTGCTGTTGAAGGATCAATGCAGCATGTCAGTGCTTCACAGTCTACCTGCCATACTCTTGAAAAAAGACATCTTTATTTTCCTGTGACACTCTGATTTTAAATGAGATAAAAGTGTTTGATCTTGGTAGGTGGACAAATAAGTGCTATTTTTCTTGACTGGAATATAAATTATGACATATTAAAAGTGTGAGCTTTTGGGGGGAGTGGTTTTTGAGAAGGAGAAGAAGACACTAAAGACAAGGAAAGAGGGGAGGACAGGAGAGGAGAGCAGAGCAGAGCAGAGCAGACGAGAAATATTTTGACATGAAATGACAATAATGTTCAGAATCAAGACAACATTTCCTAGAAGTCTATCAAAAATTCTATCGTATTCACAGAAAGCATAGAATGTTTTCTAAAATCTGATAACATTTTTGTGAAACATAAGAGACCATTTTCAGATATTTGTATCAAAAATCTGTAAAAAAAAGTTACAAGATTTTATCTGGATGTTAAAAAGAGAATGATCCCAGTCTGTGTGATTTTAAAATATAAGATATATACTTTCCCCTTCCTATGCCTGTGAACTAGGTTTAAAGAAGGCTAAGATGGATCTCAGCCATTTGATACCTCCATCCCGGAGGTTATCCTGCAGAAGGGTATGAAATCCAAAGATTCTGTTGCAGAACAAAATGCAGAAAAGGCAGCTCCCAGAGTACTCATCTGGGAGCAGCAAGCCAAAGATTCTTGCTCCTTGTGGCTGAAAAGGGACATGAAAGGTCCTAATATTTTTTCTTTCAGTCATGTTTGTGAAAAATGGATCTTTTGACAACTCTTGGATAACCATGGTATTGCGGTGCAAATACCTATCTTATTTTAACCTGTTAAAAAAACTCCAGTAGAATTGTTCCTTAAAGCCATGTTTTATTAGAAAATAAACTGCAGTGGGGTAACTGAACTATGGAAAGTTCTAGTAAGTAAGCCTGAAATAAAATGTTTATGAAACCTTCCTCCTCTTTCAACCTCTCTAATCACCAATGCCCACTGACTGCTTGGACAGCAAAATCTTCACACCACCTTCTTAGAAGCCCAGAGAGACTTTCCTCTTGGGTCACCAGACTCATGGGGGAACCTGTGCTGTGGGCAGTGTGTGCCAGTGAGCACTCCCAAAGCTTGTCATAAGTTGCCTCCAGGAAAGGAGCAATCCCTTGCATGTTTTATTGTCTTCTTCCTAACCTAGGACAAAGAAAATGCGTAGTTGCCTCCTCCTCATTGATGATTCTTTTAGAAAACACTGTGCATGGCGCGCGCAGCAAGCAGAGAGAAAACTAATATAACAGATCTCATCTACCTCATTTGCAAGTCCCAGTTGACTAGAACTATTCCTGAGATCTCAAAGGCAGAAAACAGTTTGGACTTGAGATAGTATAGGTTTCCTTATGGTTATGAAATCTAAGTTGTACCACTTGGCTCATTGCAGAGAGAAACTTACGAAATTCCATGAACTTCCCAGAATGTCTGATCTGATCACAATGTCCCGGAGACAGACTCTGTCCCAGCACAGAAAAATTAGGCAGACCACAGCACATTCTTGGTTTATTATATGCGCTCACTCACTCCTTCAACTGAAGTTGATCAAACCTGTCCACATTCAATTTTAGTTTCCGTTTTCAAGGGACACTTTGAATTAAGGCTATGGTTATCATCTTTGAGTTTGAATTTATTGTAACAGAGAAGAAAAAAATTCACAGCTCTCACTCCTACAATGAAGCTCTGCAGATATATAATGTAAAAAGCAAAAGGTGAAATCATATTCCTTAAAGACAATGGGAGTTCTTCCATTTGTGCCATAGCCAGAATGTCAATCAGCAATGACTGTGGAAAGAAGTCACATGAACATTCATGTGTTGGACCACACCAGAGATGAATATCACAGGGGTCTTTTTTCCATGTAAGATTTGCATAGGCGACCTCTCCTTTCAGCTGTAATTGAAATGCTTTTGTAGCAGCAGCTGCAGCAATTAGTGAGGTGGAGGAATAAGCTGTAGAAAAGTTTTTAATAAATTTCAAGTATTTGCTGATGGCTTTGCTCTCCACAGAATGGCTGGTTTATTCTCAGGAAAAGGAGTCTGAATCATAGGGCTGTAAACATTCCTTTCAATTTTTTAAAAGCCTTCCAGGCTCTTCATTGCAATTCAGAGCTTGGACATCAATAATCAAACATGGTTTGGAAGCCCCTTATATTAATTGGATAGATGTTTGCTCTGTGATGGCAACCACACTGCTTTACGACAGTGATCTTTCCCTACCTGCAGTGATAGCAGTCAGCAGGATTTTCAGAATACTTTATATTTCTTCATCCACAAAAAGAGTAATATTTGTACCCAGCTTACTTATTCATATCTAAATGCAGACATTCGGAATATCTGTTCCTATGTTCTAAAGTCAGAGGGCTGCAAATGGAATATTAGTAACCATGTAACAATTTTTTTAATGTAAAACTATAAATCACTCATTTCTACCTATATGCACCACAGATCAACCAGCACACTTTTTCCAGCACTGTATTCATCTGTCTCTGTTTTTCTCTATCACCTAAATTTCTGTCAAATCTCTAATATGTTCTGTGCTTTCAAGCATGTAGAAATTGAATGCATCTTCACACTTTACCACTTATTTGCCTTCCACTTGGAGGTTTATTCAAAATTGTCATCTTCTGTGCTCAGAAATACCTTCCCCAGTGGAATCAGAGAGTTTAGATTAAGTGTGCTTGTTGGGCAGTCATCTGACACAATTAGCTCTAATTAGCAGATCTGTTTACTCACAAATATACTTTCCAGGTAGATCATGACTCACATGACTGGCAGTGCACATCAGTAAGTGTCATAAATCTTTTACATTTATACTCAATGTCACTACACTAACATTCAAGACCTACCATAAGAATAAGAAGCTTAAAGCTTATCATATCATAGAATTTTATTTTAAGCATCATGATGAGCAGTGTTCCTTACTGAGTTTTGGATAATTAATCAGTATATTACAGGCAGAATAATAAGAATAACCAGATTCATGTACAGCAATCAGTAATAGTGAATGTGCAATGAACTGCACAACACTTCAGTACAAGTTGATGTTATTTTCTCCCAGTATAGGTTTGTCCATTATGTGATTTGGTACTCTGGGAAAACCCAGGAGTTTAAATGTACCAGAAATTAAGAGATCACTTTTATAATGGAAACACTACTTTTTTTTTAAACTATGTTTATTAAGTTATATAAATAATTCAAATCTTATTTTCCTAAATATTATGGCACATGTTAAGTATCTGACATTTTTCCATACTGTCACTGTGTAGGTACTTCCTAGTAAAGACTTCATGAACACCAGCCCAGCCTATTTTCTGATGTAAAAGATATGACATCGACATACGAAGTCTTGTATTATGTATACTCTTACCTTACAGTATATGAACAAGAAAAAAAGTTGATAACAAAGGACTAAATGATATTTTGACTTTGGAAATCATAAGAATAACCTACTGGGATTTTTGTCAGCCCTATGTTTGAAGATTTGAAGCCACACTGTGGTTCTTTTCTCTTCCATAGGTCACTTGATCTCCGTAGCACAGGCACAGGTAACTGCAATCAGCATGTGCAGCTGCTGAACCATGGGAACCCTCATTCTTGTCTGTGACTTGTAGCCCTGCAACCACTCTTTTCACATGAGCTTAATCTTCAAATGCCCTCTTAAGTTCCTGGCTCAGTCAAAGATTTTGGGAATATGCAGCTGTTAAATATAGGAGATATATGTGTAGATGGGAGACATTCTCTGGTTTTCTGCCTTGAACTAGAACAGACTTCTTAAAAATATAGTTCTAGCCAGATGTTCAGTAATTTACTTTTTAATTTCATTGACATGTGTAGTCTGGAGAGAGCAATATATATTGATATTTAGCATCTAGTTACTTCCTTATTTATGGCAAGGCCAGTTGGCAGATATTATTCCCTTAAGAAATGGTACGCAAATACTGCAAAACTTATTCATGAGCATTTATTTGAACTAAAAAAAAAAAAAAAAAAAAAANAAAAAAAAAAAAAAAAATCCCCCCAAAAACTTGGCTGTGTCTCTGGCCCCAGTGGATTCACTTTCTGCAAAAATTCTAGCAAACAGTTTTTAGAGGAGGCATATTCACTGAACGGCTCAGCTGAGCAGCTCATGCATATTCAAGAAAATATTTAAGCATATGCTTAACTTTGAACTTCAAATTGTATTGAGTCTCAGAAGTATTCAAGCATGTGCTGAAAATTCTGCTTGTGATTACTTAAGTCAAGAAATTTGTCAAACTGTGTCCTGAGGTAAGACCATATGAGTTGACAGCTATCCAAAATCAGTTGATGCATGGTAATTTGCACAATCAGATTACTTTTGGTCTTGATAAAATCTTTGCATTAGAGTAAATTTGTCTCTTGAGGCTCTTAAGGCAACTATTGCTTAAAAACTTGACATCAAGCTCTTAACATGCTTTACCTCAATCCACTTCTAAAGTGTATGGTTATTCCTTGTAAATGAGGGATAAGAACATCTCATGGTTTTATAAGTAGACAGGCAACTGAAGCATAGCTATGTCAAATTATATTTCAAAGCAGAAAAGTCCATGGATCTGTTTTTTTTTTCTGTCTAGCTCAATTGAGACACAGTGGAGCCTAGATAGCATAGTCATGGTCAGGGTTTCCTACTTATTTCCTTGGCTAGAAACAGAAAATACACAGAAGATATGTTTTTCATTTAGGGCCAATAGGGTGAATCTGAGCCTTAGTGCTATAGCACAAATTAAGAAGGGTCTTTAGTTAGGGACTATACTATGACATTCATTATTCTTGTCATTGAAAATATATTCCTTGACCTTCAGCAACCACTTAAAATCCCAATAAAAGTTCTTGATACTTTCCAATGGAGTTCATCTCTTCATGCATAGATAAAGTGTTTTGTTTATTCCAAAGCTATATGCTTTGAAGTAGTCAATTTAATTATTTTATATAATGAACTTGATTTTTTATTCTGCAGAAGGAGTTACCTAAGACATTATCCAGTTTTTCTGTCTCTGATGGTTTGAACTCACCTATTCCCCATTTTTTATTTTGTTTGTATTATCTATCCTAGTATAATCTCCTGTCTTGACTTTGATAGTTTTCTGCCATATGAGGATGTCATCATTGGTTGATAACTCTTTAAAATTGCTAGAAAATTTAATTCATCTTCAGCTGTTGTAATAAACACTTGATAATGATCTTTCTTTAATTGCTGAATTTATAGTTCCATTCCCTCTCTTTTGAATTTCCTACTTTTGATAATCTGTTTTCCCTCAGTGGACTTTACAGAAAGCAGAGGAGAGAACATTTCATAAATGAATGCGGGCAAGAGATGTCAAAAAAAAAAAAAGAGACAAAAAAAATCAATCACTCGGGTTAGATAAAATCTCCAAGTGTCCAAGTACTAATCAAATAATAATGATGACAATTGTTAAAAGTTGTTCATATACATTGCAATTGTTGTTTCTACTGAAAAAATTAAATCATTACTCAAATGCAAATCATTAGCCAAAACTGCACTGCTTTCAAGATTTAATTTAAATATGTTTCAATGTTTTGCAGTAAAGACAGAATAAGACCCTCATGCAAACCCTGGAGTTTAGAAATCAATTCTCCCTACTTAAAAATACAATTTGCAAAAATGAACTGAAAGGAAACCTAAAAATATGGTTGTTCATTAGAGTGGTTTCTTTGCCTGCGTGAACTAATGGCAAGTCCTTTAGCAGTTTCATTTAGTGGCATTTTCACTTCTTTCTCCCGTAGTCATTTGAAAATAGGAAATGGTAGATCACATTGACAAGTTGTCGATTACAGTTAAATGTTGCTAGCAAATGCCATTAAATGCCCTAATTAAAACTACCACAACTCTTAAAATTTAACAATATGTGTCCTTAAGAGTATGCTAATTTTTTCTTAGTACAGAAAAAGAAATAGAAGAAAGTATGAATCTGTATTTTAAGGACTTGCTGTCGCCACTCATCTATGCATGAAATTCCTTAGGAAAAGAAAATAGAAAGTATAAGTAATTTGGAATACATAAATCATATTTTACCATGAACTGTAGTTTTTTCCTTTAAACTGTTATGGACAATATAGCTTACAAGTGGTCTGTTTGTGCCCTGTGTTGCATATACAGCCAAGAAAATGTGGAAAGAGAGTCACTGTCTTAGACTGGCATGGGAAACAGTGTTCTGTGTGAGGGGTCCACAGGTATCAAGGATTCTGTCTAACATGTTGCTGAGCAAGTATCACCAATTTTTATTGGAATAATTTGTAAGCTGTCAAGGCAGAGAGATGACTTAGTGAAGAGAGTAATTTTAATTTCCCTACATCAACCCAAATTCAGTAGTATTCTTTGTTCTGGAAAAAGGGAGGAAAATGAATGTTTAACTCACTACAAGTAATTCCTCAAATAGGACACATTAAGCCAAAATCTAAGTTGTAATGAGACTGAAATATATATATCACAACAACACTGACTGACTTTCTTAACACAAATTGGATTTTTTTCTTACAGAAGCAGAAATTCCAAGTCCATCAGGCACCAAAAAAATGTGTAGAGGTTCTACCAGGAGGAAAACACATTGGAAAGGATCTTAAATTGGCTTGCATTACCTACATGCAGTGAAATATTTCTGAAGTTGATTTGTGTGGGAAATATGACCCTTAGTTGAATAGTGAATTATGGCGTAACTGAAGTATTTGATTAGTCATTTTTCTTATTTAAGTGCTTACCTGCATGTTTACATGGAATTCTTGAAACACAATATCCCACACACATTAACAAGAGATGTATGAAAAACAACAAATTGGATAGGACTTCACCCATGGAAAGTGACAACACTCTTATGTATTCATGGTGCAGATGGCATCTAAAAAGAACCCTGGAAGGAGTAGCTTCCAGGCCCTGCTGAGCTGATAAGTCTTCATAATCATGGTGTGCTGCCTTACACTGATGCATACCCCAGTAACAGATATCTGTGCTTCTCTGGAAGGATTTTTGCACTAAGATACTTGCAAAACAAAATTGCAGCCATGTAATTCAACTAAGTGTTATTACTGAATGTAATTCAACTCTTATTTTGGTCAACATTTAGGCATCTTTTCAAGTTTAGCTTTGTTATATGGAACAAGCCTTAGGGAGACTTAAAAGAAAATTTTTCTGAGATTGTATCTGAGGTGGGGAGTCCTTTTTTGGGTAGAAGACAGCAAGGGAAAAGGACTAGAGACACTGTATTTGTTGTACATACTTGAAGAATAAACACCTAACTTCTTTTCAGTTTTACTCACAGCTTGGGTTTATGTTGTTTTTATTTTGGTAATTAGCTGTTGACTTCAGTCAATATGCACTGCCTTCTATTTGTGTAATTTGTATAATTACATAATTAGAGTAAACAGATACAATCATCATGAGAATGTTTTGGATTCTTTGAAACTTTACAGAAATCATGTAACATACACTCAGTGATAGCTAAAATACTGCAGTGTGATAGTTTCTTAAAATTACATTATATTTTTAATTAAAATTACATTATATTTCTTTTGCATCATAGCTCAAAACTGTGCCTGTATTGCAGATTGCAGCATGAGAGCAAGTTAAGTGCACTTCTTGCCATGTAATGTCCATCAGTTTCTAGAAGCATGAAATGAGAAGACTTCTCCCAACTGCCTCTAAAACAGGCAAAAATACCTACACAGAAATTCTTACACAGAAATATGCAGCGACATTAAATTCACATTCACTTCCACACCTGCTTAGTTTTTCACAACTCCCAACATAGTATTATATTAAAATCTGCCTCTAAATGAAACAGAAGAATGGATGGATAGACAGATAGATCAATAGATAGATAGATGATAGATAGATAGATAGATAGATAGATAGATAGATAGATAGATAGATGATAGATAGATAGATAGATAGATAGATAGATAGATAGATAGATAGATAGATAGATAGATAGATAGTTGTGTAAAAGCATAGGACATTGGAAAGTAGGACTAAACGTCTTCATTTCCCTAATGGAAGCCCTACAACTACAGTCCCTTCATGCTTAACAAATTTTTAATATTGCTGGCTGCATAAAAAGTAGAAAGCCACAGTTTTTCTGTGCTACAACAGGAGAGCTGGAGAAATTAAGACTATCAGAACATCCTGAATTCCTAGGAATTCTGCCTGGCATCAGTTTCACAAGCTGAACCCCAGAGACAAGCAGCATTTTAGTCATTTGCAGACATCTCTAAGAATATTTTTTCATGATCATTTCAAGAATCAGACTGAGGACCTTAGAGTAAAAAAATCAACAAATCCATAAAAGGGTTGAAGACTTTTATTTGCCATCTCACTAGTCAGCTTTGCTCTGTGATAAAGATTGGAGTGATAGCAGCACCTAGGGTCATTGTTAGTGGACCACGAGGAAATGATACAGTTGTGAAAATCTGTGGATACTTTGAGGAATTTCCTTCCATTTTCTGCTTGTTTTAAGTCTAATATTTGGCAGTCTGTTATGAACAATTAGATTTTTTCAAGGAAATGTGTATTCAGGCATCTTAAGGGGAAGTAAAATCTGAAAATCTTTTCCAAGTTGTGACTGCTGAACATTAATATCTGACTTAACAAGATGTTGCTCTGTGTCTGTTAGATGGTGATTTCTATATAAGAAGCATCCAATGACATATCCTGTGTCATACTAATACACACAAGAATTCCCTTCACACAAGGAAACTGATACTTAGTATGCACATAATCATTATAATGTTCACTTTACCTAAGAATTCTTATCTATAAGGGTGTAAGAAAGGACGAAAAACATTTATTTTATTGCTATGTCTGAATTGCTATTCTAACCTTGGAACATTGTAACAGATAAAAGATCTACAAATCAGTGGGAGTTTGTCTCCTCATTTACTACTTTAAGTGTTAAATAGATGAGTAAAAATGGAAGTCCTTTACCATTTATATTTTCATTTCCTTTTAAATGTTTCTGAGATTGTCTTTCTTCCGATTTAATATGATTTCTATATCAGTCACTTTTCAAGAATAGCATAATTAAGGGTAAGTTTCCATTACAGGTTGCAAGATTTGTTAGATACTGTGGGAGAAAAAGAATAGCACACCTCCTGTAGATCATAGTTTAATTTCTGAATGCTTTGTAATATTTACCTTTTCATAATTTTGTTATCATTAGTTGAGTTTTTTGAGATGTGCAACTCTTTCAATTTATCCTAGGTAGGAATGAATTCCACCTTGCAGGAATTATATTTTTATTATGTGAAGTTCCTCAAATCTGCAGCACATACACCTACAACACTGGACATAAAAAATGACAATGTCTTTTACCCTTTTGTATGTTGAGATGCTGAGTAAAACTATCTAGGGTTGTCACTTATGCAGTGGGGCTCAACCAGGGCTCCCCACTTGTCTCTCAGTTCTGAAAGACTGGGAAGGATAGCAAATTTAGGAAGAGACTAATCATGGCACATTCATCTTTACTTATGGCTTAAATAGTCCAATTTTATTTATATTTAGCTTTATTGGGTTGTTTTAATGCAATTGTTGTTAAGTAGCTATTAGAGGGAGTGCACTGTAGATATCTGCAAGCATGCTAAGCATTTGAAAAAGTGGGGTTGCACTTTACATCTCAGGTAATATTTCAAAAGTATCTCTAAAGAGAGGTGCTTTATGGTCACTCTCTTTTCTCACATATAACAGGTGTATAACTCCCACTCACTTCTAAGTTAAGCTACTGAGAAAAGTAAAGGATAATTTTCAATGGCAGAGGTCAGTACATTAAAAATTCATGTTTTTTTCTTCATATAGCTCAGAAGGAAATATCTTCATCACTATTTCATTTCTTGGATTTGTTCATTTTAGCTTTTATTTGCTGCAGACACCAGCTAGCCTTGTCATGCCTCTCTTCCCTGGGCTGTGGCTTTCCTCTTTGACCTCTAAGGTACAGGAATGACACAGAGATTCCTTCGGTCTTCCAAACGCTGTCAGATTCTCCAGTCACCATCTAAACAGGGTGAAAGGGGACCATAGCCCACCTCTGTCATGACTTTGGACTTTCCTTAAATACTGAAATGCAAAATACAGGAAATATCTTTTTTATTCATATCTGCTATGATGCCAAGAAACCAACTGACTGCAATTGTCTTGAAAAAAATGGTGGCATATGTAATTATTGGTCTGTTTTAACTTTCAAGAACTTCAGAACCATGAAAGTTTTATTTAGAATCAGCCTAAGCTAAGTATTATTCAGCCTCTCCTTCTCAACCTTTACCTTAACATAAATATTTGAGGCCTAATCCTGCTCTGAGGTTCTATACGAGTGCATGGGGAGTCCTTTTGTGTCTATCTGTCCTCAATTAGTCATCACTGTGTGCTTGTGCCAAGGAATCAGTCATTGTCCAAAAACAACTTACAGGTGCAGGTCTAGTTTTCTATTTTCTCTGCTCAGCAGTACAGGGCTTTACGAACAAGATTTTTAAAGGCACTGTGACATCTATCTCCCACTGATTTTGACGAGAGAAAAATGTCTAAATACCTTGCAAAATCTTGTTATAAATGACTGGCAAAATCCAATTTTCCAAAGAGACTTAAGCAGACTTAGGAACCTGGGAACTCAGACACACAATTAGGTTACTACCGCTCAACATGTAACCATTCATCAGCTTAGCTTGAACTTCAATCATTTCAGGCTAGGCTAAACAACATTAACTTACATTTGCCACTGGCTAAGACTAAGTGCACAAACATTTAAAATTGCCCAGCTAATTCAGTATATCTTGTTAAATCATAGTAATATGACAACGTTCCTGGATGAATTTTTTTTTTTTTTAATCAGCGGGATACGAAACTTTGATAGAGTAGTGAGTTTCTATGGCAATATATTTTATGCTGCATCAGCTTTTTGACATTGACAGTCCATGTCTTTGCTCCAACCCTTTGGCACAAGGTGGCAGAGTATCCCCTTCACTTTGTTGTGACTTATGCTCATGTGAGGCAGCTGTGTTTGCACCAAGAGTTACAGCTTCTGTAACTCATCCCAAAATGTATTTTGTGTTATAACATTATAGCCCATAATTAATTTGTGCAAGTACATCACAGATATCTAAAGCTATTTCTATCTCGAATAACAACTAATGCATATATAAGCCAGGTTTACATTAACTGCAGTAGCAACAATGAAACTGTGGCAACATAATATTCACTGTGAGGCAACTACATCAATATTTACCCAGCTTCTCAAACAGATGAATTTCGTTTGTAGTACGCACATCAAAAGCACTTCTCAAGACAGAAAGTTAAAAACTCATGTACAAATACCAAAAATGGCCACACCAAAGATCCACGTAGTCTGACATCTTACGTACATCCATGACTCGGAGCAGGGTGTCAGAGTAGGGTCAGTATGCTGTAGCACCTTCCATGGGATAACGTTCCAAATAGCAGCAGTCTGAGTGTCACAGACTTTTAGTTCCAGATTTTCATAGTCTTTGCTACATGATTCTTACTGGAATTCACCTGGTCAGTTTTTGATCCAGTGTCACCTTTTGCATGAACACTGTCATGCAGCAATGGATTTAATGGCATTCTGTCTGGAAAAAAAGAAATCTGACTTTGTTTATTTTGACCTGTCTAGAAACCATATTTGATATTCTCCAGCTCTTTACCAGTTTGATTGTAACTCTTTCCTCAAGGTCACAGAAGAAAACTGTGGTAGAGAAAGGTCTGAATCTATTTTCTTGATTTCTGTCTTGTGACACAGACACAGAACCTGCCTTCTCTTGTATATATCAATTTAAAATATTTGGAATTCAGATGAGTTTGCCTTACTGCATTCCTAATTTGAATCAAGCTGGCTGGCAGTGCATACTTCTTTGCTACTGCAGTATAGATAAGATATAATATTATGAAGGAAATACTGCAGTGAAGACACTTAAATGTTCCAGAACACCTCTCCTCTACCAGGATCACAGGTGTTCCTGTTCAGCTTGTATATATGCTTTATGCATTTGTTTTTGTGTTGTCTCCAAGTAAACACTTTAAGTATGTGGGCTTTATTTGCAGATTATGAACTGGTTGCAATTTCTCCAGACAATAACCATGTTGTATTGATTACCAGTAATATCTTTCACCTCTACTGCAAAAATCTTTTGTGAAATATAGTCAAATTTTTGGTTGTCATAGGGAAATATGAGGATTATTACATTTCTGTGTTTTGCACCAACATTCATCTAAATCTACCTTAGTTTCCCTAACTGAAGGAAGCAGTTATTTTGATTTGTTTTTTAGAACTTGTGATGATTTTTAAGCCTTTCATGTTAATAGCTAAAGGTAAAAAATAGTTTTTCTCTCTGTCAGACACTTTCCCCTTAGATGTAATTTGCAAGTTTACTCCTTTTCTGTTTTCTGGCATCTTCTGCTCTGAGTGACTCTTATCTGCAACTTTAGCATCATTTCAAGGAGCCAACAGCTCCTTCCTCAGTACAGGATATTGTCCATTAAACTCTATTCAGGTAACACTGGTTTTTCCAAGATGACTATTCCTACTTACTTATGTCTCTTTATGTCACTGTAGATTTGTTCTTGATTGATAAACTGAGGTGATCTGTGAATTCAGAAATGTGCACAATATGTTAGAAGGAAAATTGAAAGGAATATAGAAGAAAACATTCTTCTATATGTTGCATCATTTCATAAATCAGTGTCTTTTTATTATTCCTTGTTTTTCATCATCTGAAATAATTCTCATTGGTGGACATTTTCTCTTGTAAAGCAGTTTTACATAAATTCATTTCTTAGCAATTGATCTGTAATGATGTTGCTGCAGAAATCATTTCTCCACATGCTTTATTGGCTCTTTTCTCTTGACTTTTAAGGAAGACAAACAAAAACAATCAATGAAACACTTTTGTTCTGTTTTGCTTTTAGTATTTTTTTTTCATCTAAAAATCCACAGTCCTAATATAGAAACATAAAGGCAAAATGCTGTGTAAAGACAGTATCTTGTGCTCAAAGGAAGATAAGGAAATTCTTAAAAGAAAAGGCACACCAGGATTTGCCCTAAATGCCTTAAAGTTTTGTCTATTACTAATATTAGACAATGAGAACTAGGTCTGTTTAGCCTTGGGAAGAGACAGTGAGAGGGGACCTCATCAATGTCTGTCAGTACCTGAAGGGAGGGTGTTAAGGGGATGGGGCCAGGCGCCGCTTGGTGGTGCTGAGCAGTAGGACAAGAGGCAATGGGCAGAACCTGATGCACAGGAAGTTCCACCTGAATATAAGGAAGAACTTCTTTACTGTGCAGGTGACCATGCACTGGAACGGGTTGCCCAGAGAGGCTGTGGAGTCTCCCTCACTGGAGATACTCCAGAACTGTCTGGACACAATCCTGTGCCGTGTGCTCTGGGATGGCCCTGCTTGTGCAGGGAGGGTGGACAGAAAACCCACTATGGTCCCTTCCAACCTTGCCCATTCTGTGATTCTGTAATACTTCCAATTATGTCCTAGACTCTGAAGCAGCAGCTATAGATTTAAGATAATTTGAACATATTTCTTTCCTTCATGTAGTCAAAAATGATGCACAGATACTTTTGTTAACCAGGTACACACATTTCTCATGAGAATTATCTTTAAAAGATAAAATATCATTCCAGAGCATTGTGGCAAATTTTGAGTAATTCCTAGCAATATTCCAAAAGAGCATTTGTTATTTATTTCTGTGTAGTGGAAGCATTAGTAATACTAGATATTAACAGCAAATATCGGACTCTTCATTACAAATGCTTTTTATACATTGCTTGTTAAAAAGATAGGTTTGCTTACTTTGACTTTTTTTTAAACTGAATCGTCTTTTTTTCTTCCATTCATCTATCTTTGAGTTTTGACATCTACTGTCTTTCCATGAAGGCTTCAAGAAATGAGATGACCTTGTCGAAGATCAAGAGGTGTGTCTGGAAGAATTACATTATCTTGGAAGATGGATTTATGTGATTACTGTGTAAAATAGTACTTGTTCTGTAGTGATTGATGACAACACTGTCAGTATTGACTGATCATTAGAAATATTTATATGACAGATCCTTTAAGGTAGTGGAAGATATGAAGGAAAGAATAAATGCACATCAAGAAGGCAACAGTTTCTATATATATGGAATCAGACCTTGTAGTTCTCTGCAACACCTTTAATTACTTCCTTCATGTTTTTCTTGTTTCACAGACACTAATTTACTATGAATGCCTCCAAAATGGCTTGTAGGCCACACAAAAATTATAGTGCAGATGATGCTATTTACATATTTTGAAAGCAGTTAAGTTTAATATTTGCAATTATAAATCCCTGCTTATAAATATGTTTTTAAGTAGGGAGTATATTCATAAAGATGTACTAGAAAGATAAATATATTGTTGCTCATTGTTTTCTCAAGGTTTGTATCATAAACAGACTTTAAAAAAATATACATATTTTGTTATTTGTATTTCAAACAGACTTTAAAAGAATATATTGTCATTTGTGACCCTGGAATACTTTTAGACATTGGAGTTTTCTACTGCATTATTTACCATGCTGTGTTGATACATTAATGACTAAGTAACCTTTAGTAAATGATATGCTAGTATTTCAAGTATTTATAGTCATTAAAAAGAGATGGTCATTAATGTGGTAATTTAAATACAAGGAGAACTGGCATTATTCTCAGCTTTACCACATCGCCTATCTCTATTAAAGGGAGCAATTCAGTAGTATTGCTCTTAATTTACTTAGGTGCAAGTGAAAACAAAATCACTTGGCCAGCCTGCTGGTGTATGTAGTAACTGAAGACATACATGCACACTCAAACTCTCTTTATATATATATATATATATAAAGTAAAAGTTCATATATAGTATGAATAGAATGGTAACAGCTTGACAGAGTACATTTAGTATATTTAGTTTGTGAGCAATTAAATGGGGGCATGTTAGTTGATTTAAGTTTCCTTTTCATCTCTTTCTGTTGCATTGTGAAAAATTTTGTTTACACTGAAGTAAATTTTTGAATTTTTTTGAGCAATGAAGCAGGTTGTTCAACAAGACTGTGTAGTTTCCACCCAAAAACTGTCTGCCCATTATCCTGGGCAGCTGACTGCAGGTGGCCTGATGTGAGCAGGAGGGTGGAACCATCCAAGCCCAACTATTCTGTGGTTCTGTGCTTTAGTGATGCCAGTTCTGAAAAGTATCCATGTAAAAGGCACTGAAATGTCTCCATGTAAAATGCAGTGTTACAGTTCTGATAATAAGTTGCATGGGGCAGCTAAGTGCTCATTAAGATGTACTGATTTCATGATTTTGATGTAGTGAAATAAAGAATGAGCCACTTTTTTCAGGTTTTATCTTGGCATATTTGCATATACCAGTAGTCACCAGAACAGCTATTTTAGCCCATGAGAGGAAAAAGTGCTAAATCTACTTGTAGTATTTAACTAAATTTATCATTCCTTTCCTTGATCTTACATTTAATGGGTGTTAATTATTACTTCCTTTTAATTATACTTCATGGCCTTTGTCCTGGAGACTATCCAAAGGGTAGATCATTATGGTATGCAATTTAGTGAAACAGTTTCCAGGCATTATGCCATTCTCAAGACCGTGTGAAACAATCATTATTAAAATTAGGAAAATATTAGTGTGCATATTTAAATTATAAATAATGGAAGAGAAATGGTTGACATTATTCCATGGAGGGCTTTAATTTGATTTGGCTTTTACTGTAATTCCTAACTACTTCAAAATTAAGAGCATTGAGAACAGCAGCGTGTCAGTTCTGTTGCTCCATTTGCTGACAGAAAGCACAATGGTTTCTTATCTTTCTCAATCTATTTTAAGTTCATGTGTAGGTGTAAAAAAAATTCTCACCCCACTGCTTTGGAAGCAGCTGTTAGGCAGGATTTGTCCTCAGAACAACATTACTTCTCAGCTGAGTGATTTAAACAGTCGAGGTGAAGTAAAATTGGCACGGGGTCTCACACAGGCCAGTGACATCAGTGAGGGACTGGTGGTAAAGCTGGACAAATTCCTGAGCTGCTGGACTGCGCTGAAGTGCTTGGATAGCCTCAGTTACTTGTGCAGGCTACCCTGGCTACATTCTAACATTTGTGTTGGAGGCAGCCTGCAGATGCTATCAAATTTGCACAAAGGCAATAAATGTCTGTGTAGCTACACCCAGATATAACATAAGTTAATTTAAGCCTTTGGGGAACCTTTTATAATTTTACAACTATGTTTTTGTATGTATTTTTTAAATCTTATTACTTGAAAAATCAGTCATGTAGAGAACGAGAGAAGCTGACTCAGAGACAGATCCCACAAAGACTTGCTGAATGAATAATTTTAGTTTCCCGAGTTGTCCCCTTGAAAGCTTTGCGCAAATTTGTGCTGTAATGGGAAATGATTTAATACTTTTAATGTTGTATTTGCTCATGTAAAAATGTGCTCAACATAGTCACTAGTTGAAACAAAACTATTCTTATGCTTGTGTAGTACTCCATTATACCACATCATAATCAATATATTAAAATAAGACAATTTAACCTAGGTGTATCATGGAAACATATTTTAATATGAACACCAAAGATCTTGTTTCTAATTAATAAAGTCCCATTCCAGTAAACTATAAAGTTATTAACCTAAACCAAGCACTTCTGGTGCTCTCTGTATAAGTCTGGGACTTAGAAAATTTAACAGTCTTTTTCTTCTTCTTTCTCACTAACCTTAGGTGAGATTTTAAAATGTCTAGCATTGCTATTTTATGTTCAGAAAACAATCTTATCAAAGTATATGCTATTTTTTTTCTTTCAAAAACAAAAAGCCTATCTTTGTAATAGGCCTTTAACATAGCAATCTTGAGCCTGAATTTAGCCAGCAATGTTCATTGTGATTTGGCGTTTTGTTACTTATGATCACTTTTTAGGAAGTTTGTGATTTTATTTATTACAAAATTATTAATTTAAAAGTTAAAAATGCTCCGTTTGTTCCTTTAGAATTTCTGTATTTTTTCACAGTCTTCCCTCAGTGCTCTACTTTTTAAAACCGTTTTTAGACAAATTCTCAGGTTTAATAGCTGACTTTATTTTCAGGGATTTCACCTGTTAGAAATTTATATGGATTTAAAAAGCAGTTAGACATGGTCTTAAACCATTCTTACTGAATTAAATACATATGGAGTGTCTCTGTTTACTTTTCTCTTTTAAAAAATCCAAACCAGCATTTTACAATAACAAGCCCATGAGAAAAACAGCTCAGGATAGTTTCTCAGTTAGTGTTATTCTGTCCTTTGTTTTTTAGTGATCTAGACATGTGTCTCAGGTTTCTCTCTCTTTTGATTGTGACAATGCCTCGTGGTTTTGATTTTTTTGTCTCTTCAGGCTATACTATTTCCTGCTCCTCTGTTTTTGAATCTTCATGCATAATTTTCAGGACAATTTTCCCAGCAATTTTTAGCTGTAGTTAAAAAGTTATTCACATTTTTTCACTCAGTTCAGTGCCAACCCATGAAGATCTCTTTGCACCCAATAAATTTCACAGTGGATTTAGATCCATGCTATTGAGCATCTTTCTAAACTGAAAACCATCTAATCAGAGTTAGTGGTTTCAATATAACAAGGAACTGCTCCTACAAACTAAGGTCATTGTCCTAAGGGTTCATGGTAGTTTAAAGTAATAGTTTTTGCTTAATTATAATGATCCTTTTATGAACAGAATCTCATTTGTGTTAGCAGTCAAACGATTTTAATTTGGAAAGTTCGTTGCAAATAAGTTGTGTTCTCTTGATTTGGGAAATTATACTCACTTAGTACGTTAATGACAAGGACTGCTCAGGCTTTTTAAAAACCTTCCAGCTCTCTGTAGAACTGTTATTGAAAGGAGTGGAGAGTATGCAGTTCTCTTTGATCACTTTAATGAACCTCAGTGTTTTATTGTCTATTCACTTATATGCAAAGTGTAGTGCAACTGTGTATTAGCTACTAATTAGAGTTTTATTGAAGAAAAAATAACATAAAAGCAACCTAGTCATAATTAAGGCTTTGAACAATATTGTTTCTAATGATTTTCAAACAGCAAAACAAATCCTTTTTAATTACTTTTAAAAATGTATATGCTGTATTGCAGAGCTTTTGCTCTTGGTTGTTTTTATGTTTATAAGGACTCAAGTTTTGTCAAAAAAGGCAAGTTAGACCACAGCCATTGTCACAACCTCTGCCAGACCATAGGCAGCAACAGAAAGGGGACAACACTGTGAGGACAACATGAAATTTTTATGTCCTTGTTGGTCTTAGTGGCAAAATTTACATTTCCATCAGCGAATGTAACAGCATTGTAATAAACCTCTCAGGCAATGAATGGCCAGTGGCTACAAATAAGGACCACAGCTATTGAATGGTGTTACACTTCTATGGATCACATTTAGATAATTCTTTACCACTTTTATTCTGTATATTCATGGGCTATAACATTGTAATGTGCATGAGATAAAATGCTCTCATTGTAATTCTGTTCCCAGTGCAGGTCCTTTATTTCCAGAAACGATTCAATAGAGTGCGTAAGGAAGGAGATGGTATTGTTACTAGCTAAACTGCTCATGGTGAAGTTCAGTATGTGAAAAATGGAAAAATAATATTACAAAGGCATCTGAAACAAGTAGATATTCAGGAGGTGGGGAAAAAAACTGAAAATTTATCTTCAGTCAAAAGAATGAAGAGACATAGTTAAAAAACACATACACGAGGCAAAAGTATATGACAGCTGTGGGGAAGCTATGGGGAAGTTTTTCCCAGAAGTACCTTACCTCTTTAGAAACCTGTTTGGAAACTTTAAGAAATAAGAAGAATGGCCGCAGGAATTGGCTTCATAGATTAGAAAAAAATATGGAGGGAACCTAAATATCACTCAAGCTTTAGTGAGAATAAAGCATGGAAAAAGAGGACATAATTTTTAGATGATGAACAAAATTTAAAGCTTATATTGGGCTTCAATTATAAATAAGTGTCTATTTCTATATATTTTAAAACAAAATCTGAAGTTTTCCTTTTAAGAGAAGTGTTCCTATTCCTTTAAGACATTCATAGCAGAATGGGATTTTTTATATGTATTCGAAATTAGAAGTGTCTAGTAACTAATCTGTGGTTACTTGAAGCTGCTTGACAACTGGAGGGGAAAACTGAGAGTAGTACTTGATCTTAGGAACAGGAAAGAGGTGGGAAATTAGGATTAATTTTCCACTTAGACTTTTGACTGAAGCAAGCAGTGCAGTGGCTACTTGCCAGCTTCCTGCGGCCAGCAGTGCAGAAGATGCAGGGACGTGAGGAAGCCAAATGCTGTCAGTTGAGTGGCTGTGCCCCACAAACAAGGGATTTCAACAACCTAAATAAAGCACAGGCATGATACAGAGATGTGATCCCTTTGTGTTTCTTATAGATGTATTTCTTTTTCATTCTTATCCACTGATAACTTCAGTACTTTCATTGACAAGTGATCTGAATTAGCTGAGGGCACAGATTTTGGTTAGATGTGTTACTCTGAGAGAGAATACTTTTGTTCTCTGCACTAATAGAAGGAATAATGTCATAGGAGGAATAATAAAATAAACTAAGTAGGAACTTAGTTTTGGTCAAGCAAAAATTTCTAATAAAGTTCTATTAATTACTATTGTTACTTTGCCAAGTCTACTTTTTTTCCTTTTAATATATGAGGCAGCTTTGCTTTACTGAAGACATCAGTTTATAAATTGATGTCATGTCAGCAATTGCACCTGGAGGTTTTTGAAAGAGGGCGTTAGAGGAGTGTTGGAAGTGACACTCTGCTCATTAACCCTGTGAGACTGCTGAATTGCAGAACAGATCATCTGCTAGTCCAGCTCCTGCCTCACAACTTTGAATTCAGGCCAAGTGATCATACAGTTAGAGATTTTATGTTGCCTCTTTTGGTCCTTCAATTGACTCCCCTCTACCACTACATCTTCCTGTTCCCATACAGAGCTCACTGTAATCAAGTTAAGATTTTCTCTGTCTCTGTTACTTATTACCTTATGTAATACCACTGGATTCAGCAGAACACTTTCCATTGTCTTATGTGGATTTTGGATCATGCAAATGATGTGTGATGAAGTCAGTGTGTTACCAGGAATGATAATACTGTCTATTGATACCTTGAAAGCCTTCTTAGAATTGCATTTACACCAAGCACAGTTTTTTCTAAGAAAAATTATTCTTTTGTTAATTGCTTTTAGTCTTATGCATGTTTATCCCGCATTCCTACAAATATTTGTGCAATGTGGTTCTGTCCACTCTGGCTGGGGCCTGAGCAATGTCCAGTCCATATCCCTCCCAAGGTAAAGGGAAGATGAGAAGCTAGAAGAGGCAGGGGACAGCAGCAGCTGGAAGAGGGAATGAGTTATGTCCCAGAATCGAAGCTAGCAGCACACTCTGGGCACAGCAGCAGTTGTGTGGGATCTGAGTGCTTTATCTTGGGCACTCCCAGCTCTCATTTGCCGCTATCCTAAATTTCCCCAAGATTCTCTGTAAAGTACTCAAAGACATTCTGATGAACCCATAACAGGAGTGCATTCTCAGCTTAGGGAAATCTGCCCTCAAAAACCACCCCTGCTCTTAGCGCATTGTTGATAAACAAAGTTGTTACTTTATCAGGTCTAGTATGCCAACATGGCATAATTCTGTCTAACCTTCAGAAATTAGAAAAGGTAGCAATTATACCCTTAAAAAGTCACTTTTGAATTGACTAATTAATCATTCATTGCCCGTGGCACTAATAAGTCATTAGTTGTGTAGTGGCTCATTATAAGGTGCAATATGTAGAAGGGCTCATTTATGCAACTCCTTGCTGAATGTTGATTAGGTTATTTATAGATAATGCATGCTTGTTATGATCAATTATGACTTAAATCTCTGTGAATGTGTTTTTTAGTTGAAATGCAGCAAGGCAAAGACTTATTTAAGACATCTGTACAGTTAAATATTGTAAAAGAAGCTGTTAATACAATATCTCTTTCAATACTATATCCTCCAGAGAAAGGAATCTGTTGTCTTGCTACATTGAAATCTGTTCCCATTTGCTCTTTAGTTTTATTTTTCGATTGCTGTTCTGTCTACTTGAGTTATTCATGCTTCCTGAAGGAACTCTGCAATATAAGAACTAAAGTATAATGCATGTTGTAAACAGATTTTAATGTATGAATGCAGTTAAGTAGCTTTATTCCAGTTGTGTATGTTAATGTTCTAAAGGCTTCAAAAATACAGTATGAAGTCCAAGTTATTGGATATATTGACCTGTGTTTTGAAAATGCTGTCTGAATTTAAGAGGTATAATTACCCCAAAGAAAGAGGAGAGAAAAAAAAGTTGGTGGCAGAAAAACTATATGTCAATGTTTGGCAATTAGAGTCACTGAAGTAATTTTAAATTGTTCCATCATTATTTTTGCCTCAGGAACAGAATTCACAATTAAACAATTAAAAATACACATTTCTCTCTAAAATGAATTTAAGTAAAATGTAAAAACCACACCAAGTCTTCTTTAAAAGCCTGAAATAGACTTTATCCTAACACACATACACAGAAATCCCCTATCCCTACTGGATTAGATCATCTCTAAGGACAGCATTTTTCATCTCTAGAATAGTTGCTATGGCTTCAGCCAAAATCCCAGTCCTGTTAGCTAGTTGCAATGAAACCCTGTTTGATATATCCAGCCTCTTGTGGTTGAGTGACTTCCACACTCCGGCTGCCACATAGAGAAAAGAAGGTTTGGAAGGAGGGGGAGGAGGCAGAAATCTGAGGGGATTGCAGTTCTCATTCTGGAAGAAAAAAAAAAAAAAAAAAAGGAGTGGAAGTAGCTTTGCAAATTGAGAAAGTATCCAAGCCAGACAGGAGTAAAAGATAGCAGTACAGAAAGGGTATGGAACACCTCTGAGCAGAAATACCTATTATGGAGAAACCAAGGACAATGTTTAATAAATCTAGAACTACTGCTTTTTATTCAATCTTCACTGTGCTCGGATCAGAACTGTGGTATCTTGAGAGATTTGAGCCTCATAAGAGCTGTTTGGGACTTGCTAATAAGAATCTGTCTTACAAAGGAGGAGGCGTTAATGGTATCTTTCTTGAAAAGGGTAAAAGATAGTGCATATCTGTGAAAAGAATTCACAGATACAGCAGAAGAATGCGTTAGCTTTGGATGTTTGCTGTCCTAAGAGAGGTTTGCTAGGATGATATATTACTACATAAAAAAGGATTATGTTCTTAAATGCAGCTGACAGACACTTTGTCCCTTTTGCACTAAAGTGAGGGATAGCACCTTCAGAAATAAGAAACAGGATGAGGTTCTACCTTCTCTTCAGAAGTGAGATGTCCCACCATGGATACCCTTGAGAGACCACACCTGAAGGTTGAAAATTACCTTAGCAAATACAGTCACCCAAATAGTTCCAAAAAGCTGGGTAAGTGATCTAGACAAGTACTGTAGATGAGTAAATCCCACCCTGATAGCTGTATTCTCTCCCTTCAAAGTAGGGAGGGAACAAACTGCCATTTATAACATCAGCATTACTTTACGGGAAGTTCCTATACACCCTGTGACTCTGCTAATGCACATCCAAGGCAGCTGTTGACAGCTTTCTTTGATAGTCCTGTCGGGTAAAAGGCCTCAGCTTCTGTGAATCAATATCTTACCATTTGTTCAGAGGCATCAAAGCCCTCCATGCCATAGAGGAACTGGCTGGAAACGCTACCAAGAGCTTGCTGCAGCTGAGGTCCAGCAACGCATGAAAGACACGCTTAAACCTACCCAATAAAACAGACTGCCTTAAGCATGGAAGAAACATTTAACAGCAAAGTAATCCAGTGAATGTAATCATGGCAATTAATCACAAGCTTATGATATGTGTGTTAAAAGGGCTTCTGTATTAGGACCTGAGTTAGTTTCTGGGTTATCCCATAGAAGGGAAGATAAGGTTTTGTTTTGATAATTTTGTAGTAGTCAGCCTCAACTCTCACTTGAAGAAATGCCCTTGTGAGCATTTTTATGTGAGTTAATAAAAGAATGAAATCTTCAATGGTCTGTATATAAAATAACTAAATCAAAAGCACTATGTAAAAATCAAAGGAAAAATATTTCCTACTCCAGTTAAATTAAACTCAATTGGAACCTATTCAGTCACCTTCATAACTATTTAAATGGTGATTGTGCAATACTTACATGATCAAAGTTAATGTAATATTTATGCAATCAAAGTTAATGTTAAGACATATAATGATTTTACAAGATGAGCTGTGAATAGAAATGAAAAATTAACATAATTATTAAAGATCATAATATTTGCATAGAGAAAAAAATATTTTTTCAATAGTAATGGTTTGTCTCTATCTCTAAGGGGATTTAATATACTATTTATTTTATAAGAAATCTTCCATATGTCAGCTTGTGATTTGACTTTTTTGACTGAATTTTTGAAATAACAGCAGTAAAAAGGGTGTGGGTTTATTTTTAATAGAATGATATTTAAGTGGATAATTCTGTCTTCAGTGGTTTCTACTCAAATCTGGAGTCCAATCCACCTGGGTCATTACAGTAAACAGGAACAAAACAGTCTTCTTAATTGTCCTCTTGCCTTTTAGATTTATATTCTGTATTGATGAATTTTATGAAGTTGCCTTGTCTGAGTGAAAAGAAATGGAGCCAAAAAGCCTGAGGGAGCTGTATATAACTTCCCCAGAGCCAAGGTCCCTGGTGGGTCTTCCTCTCCCTGTGCTCCGGGTAGACTCTTGCTCAGGTCCTGAGACAGCAGCCAGGGCTGAGCTCCTCCTGTCAGGGCCAAGCATGAAGGTTCCCTGTCACACAGCAAACAGGGAAGAGATGTCATTGTGCCCAGCTTGTCACGCCTGCAGAAAAGGAGAGGAATTTTTCACGTCATTCTCTTCTCTTGCACTCACATGCCAAGGAAATATAATCAGGCTTTGCTTGGTTTTGAAATACAAGCTTGGGAGAAATGTGAAATCTCACTGAATGAAAACTTTGCAAAGATTTTGTACCCCAAACTTGCACATGAAATTTAGAATATCAGAAAAATAAGTGTTTGTGTTCCTTTGTAGGAAGCTCAGGGACTGTTTATCCATTCTGAATTAGTGATTATAGAAGAACACTTTAAATTTTCCTCATTATTTCTATTAATTATGCTCTAGCTGTTCTAATTGCATTTTGGATTTGTCCCAAAAGCCTATTTCTTAAATATCCCAAACATCCTCCACCAGTGCTAACATTATTTAGATCTGAGGTCTCTCAAAACCTCACCAAATATCAAAGAAAGAGATGTTTGCCTGAGTTGATGGTGGGCTTAACCATTCAGTACAAAGAGGATCTCTGCTCATGATTACACGTCACAGACAGAAACAATTAGCTGTGAAATTTTTAATCGGGATTTGTGTAGAATTGAGGTGGCTTTGTGACTAAAGTGACGCAATTCAAATGTAGTGGTCATTGAAATAGACTTTGTAATTCATGTTTAGATAATGAATTCTTAACAGCTGGGTTTCCATGACACGGACCCATAATGTTGGCTTACTTAAAGACACTTGATAATGGTAAGGGTGAAATGGGATTCTTAAATTCTGTGGAGTCAGTTCATGTGGTTTATACATATATACAACTGTGTAGATAACACAGTGTTTTCTCATCTTTTGTACCAATAATACTACCAGCAAACCTTCTGCACATGCATTTGTCATGCTGCTTACGTATATCACAGTATTATACTGACAACAATTCTACTGTGCTCAGACAAAAGAAATAACAAGAGGCTGGTTTATAACTGTATAATTTATAAATACCATAGTTATTTCTGGAGATTATCTTTGTCCTCATGCAAATTATTTACTTTGTGCCTACTTATAGTGTAACCTTTGAAATTAAATTGAAATTATGGAATGCCTTAAAGCCTGACTATCATGTACCAGCTGTCTCAGTCAGCTGGCTCGTCAGTCAACACAGACTGCAAATCAGAACTATATTTGATCTTGATTGGGAAGCTATTTTGGGAATTGTGCCAGTGAACATTGAACAAGTTGTACTGAAGAGATCATACCCTTTGTAACTGGTGAAGTGAAGACCACAGAAATAATCTCAGCCACACAAGGATGACTGGTGTTCTGGTGTTTAAAAAAAAAAAAAAAAAAAAAAAAAGTGGCAGCCAAAAAGCTTTCAAGGAAATTCCTGTAACCAATCTGCAACCTCTTTTTTCTGCGAACATTCTGTCTTCCTGCTTTCCTTTTCCCTCCTCCTCCCCCTCCCTGCCTTTTTGTTTTTACTGCCTTTCCCAGATGTCTTGAAGCTCTTTCTGGCCAGCCACTGTCCTAGAGCATGCCAAATAGACACTGCCTCCCTCCTTTTTAGCCAAAAATCTCTGGAAAAAAATATTTATTTATTCTTAGGGAAATCATGCATCACAAGCTGCTGCTGTCTATCACGTCACTGTAGGATTTTAATGTCACGTTGGAAGCTTTTAGAGTTTTAGGTATTACTTCTTCCCTTTGACTAATTTACTAAGCATACAGTAAGATTAATTAATGTGCAGATCTCTGTTAAGGTCTATTACCATAGACTAACTGGTTTTTCCTGGAGAAAATGTTTGGGAGAACTTATTTTCAAATGAAAATATAAATCATGCAGGTGTTTTTCTCTACACATACATTCTCCCTAGTTAAATGGTTCAATTTATGCCTCCATGGCTAAAACACCCTTTTTCTATAGCCTTGACAAGGACACTCACTGTATCATAATGTATTTTGTTGCTGGGCCATTTTTTTAACCCCCATAAACATTACAAATATCTCTGTGGCTTTAGGACTGTCCAGACGCACAGAGTCACCCAGACTCATTTATCCCCCACCTGGTTCCCTCATGCTTTCAGCAGATTTTTCCAGTATGCACTTTCATGATTTCGTCCATAACCTAAAGGTACATTCCATAAGTACCTGCCAACCTGCCTTGCTGTTTTCCTTCAAATCACAAATTCTGCCTTTCCTTTGCTGCAACACTTACACAACCCCTGACAAAACTGTTGTCACTCACACTGACTAACGCTACCTCGGCGTGCCTTTGCAGTCTCTGTCTGCCTGCACTTGCTGATGAGCTGTCTTAAATCTAAATTGCCTGCTGCTGTTCTGTTTGCACAGTCCCTAGTGCAGAGCACACAGGAACCATGCCTGTGCTGCTTCGAGGTTTTATACCTATGATGAAAAACAATAATAAAGTACCTAATACTTGGATTATCTTGATAATAAGGGAAACAGAAGGAGGTATTATTGTAACAACACAGTTTTCTTCTTAAATGCTATGATAGTTCTTTCTTTTCTGGGTTTGTTTGAAGAAAATCTCATTTTACCTTGAAGCAAATGAATTATTTTTCTTCAGAAGTTTGTCTATAGATAGGATTTACCACAAAATTTTTTTTTAACTTAAATACTTCCATCTTCAGACTTTAATTCAAAATTTAGTGTAGCGCTTTGGGGGGAATGAAATATAACATAATACATGGTCTTTGATCTCTGTTTTCTCTGGGAGAAAAAAAAGGAGGAAAGAGGATGAGCACTCTGGAGGTATGCATGTCTTCCTCATTTCAAAAATATCATGCACTGAATCTCTGCTCCACATGTCTCTCAGAAAGCTGCTTGTTCATGGCACTTACCCAAGCTGCTTTCCTCATTGCTGAACTCGAAATGCTCTTGCACCCTGGCATGGTTTCAACTATGTCAGTTAAATCAGAAAGAGGGAGAGTCAGGCCAACAACAAAAACACCTTTCCTGGAGAGATATGATGTTGACCCAGAAATAACACACAGCTGCCAGGACATCATTGCTACATTCAATTCAGTTTTTAATAGAGGGAGAATGATCTAGTGGTAGCTGTGCACATTCAGTCATTGTTGTGTCTCCTGCTGTCATGGTGTGTGCTTACTAGAAGATTTAAATAAGGAAAAGGAAAAATAATGTGCAGTATATTAAATGTTCTGCTTGCTACGCTGAAAAATAGTAGACTGAAACATTTAATCACTGACAAGCATCATTCTTTTATTATTAATAATCCATATGGAAGTAGATTGCTTGCAGTAGAATTTTTTCTGACTTATTTTAACTATGCATTTTAATACATTTGGGTATAATAATAAAAAATAATGCTTTGGTCTGCAAAAATGCAAATACTGAAGCACATCATAGTCAAGGATTTTACAGCAAAGGTTCAGAATAGATTCAGAAGGTAAAGGACCTGCCTTTTTATCCAGGATTTACTTAAACAAATTTCTTCAAGTTGGCAACAAATTTCTCTTGCGTGTTTTTTTTTTTTTTTTACATTATTATTGTTACAGTTGTGTGAGGTGTCAACAGGCTTTTCATCATGTCTATTATGTACAAAAAATAAACAGAAATTACTTCAAATCCTAAATTTAGTAAACATAAATGAGGTAAGCAAGAAAATTATTCACTTAGGAAGGGTTCATTTCGTTCTTTTGTACCCCAATGGTATGAGGTGGTATTTAAAAAACATTCCGCTTTGGCCTATCTTTATTTTCAGTGATATCAGCTCAGCACATAACCTTGCCCAAGATGCAAATGAAGAGGAAAAATTACCAAGCCAAAGCTCAACAGAGTTTAATTGGCTGTTTTGGTATTTGTATCTCCTAAAAAGCCATCCACTGAAATATTTTGCTATTCAAAAAGTGCATTTTCCGTTTGTTAAATTATTAACCTACACTAAACTTACATTAAGTCAATTTAAATTTACAGCTTGAGTATCCATGTTGTCAGCAGTTAATGTAGAAAAAGATGAAACCATTAAGTCCATATAGAAGTCTGAGTGAAAATCATTTATGTAAATACATAATGGAATATCCTTGTTCTTCTCAGTCAATGGCCAAAAGTGGAAAATGCTGAGTCCTTCCTAAAGATGGTTGTTCCTTTGTTATTCACAAGCTCTGTCACACGGTTAAGACAGTGTTTGTGTGTTCTGATCATGTATGCATAGTGTTCATTTTAATTTACACACAAGAAAAGGAGATTCTTTAATTTTCTCTTAAAACTCCATCTTTGATAGGACAGTGTGACACATCTCACTGCAATGTGTATAAATTGATAAACATGTTGCTCTGGTATTTTCATATCACTAGTTAAAATGAAATGTGTACCTGTTCTGTATGGAGTTTAAGTTGAACCTGAACAGTAAGAATATATTTAATAGTCTGCTTCAATCGTTCTGTGTCATTATCTATTACTAAAGATCTCAGAATTTGTCAAATACATTCATTAAACATGACATTTGCAAGGACAGAGTAGGGTTTTTCTTGTACTAGATTTCCATTGGGAACAGCATATTTCATGGTGAATATTTCTTGATGAAGTGATAGCAGTGTTGAAATATATTTCCCATTTTTCTACAGTGCTCATAATGATTGGAAACTAATGCAAATGTCACTCCCCATAAAACCGAACTTTTAATGAGAGGAAATTAACCGATTCAGTATTGTTAGCAATATAATTTTAAAAGTCTGTAAGATGCTGATTCAAAAAATGTTTCACTAGGAGTCTATTTAACATACATAGCTCTAATCTTGCTACATTAGGTTTCTAAATTGTCGTAGTCTCTAAAACATTTAGTATTTTACCTTCTTTGAAAAAAATAAAAGAGAAAAAAGGACTTGTTTATATAGGCTACATCTACAGTATTTTGCCTTGTCTCTGTCAAAGTACATATGTCTACCACACATTGTGTATAATTAAAGTGAATATTAATATATATTTTTATAGGCTATGCATATGTTATGCCAGGTCCAATTTGTAAGTTGCAAAATATTTTCACAGATCAGTTTTTTTCCTTAAGTGCTGGAGTATTCACTTTAAGACATTATTAGTGGGGGAAATGCACCAATGTAGTGAAAGCTTGCTGCATAATCATTAAGAATTTTTTAATTTCAGAAATCACACCAAGCAGGGAGGGAGTAAATGTGCAGGTGGCTTCATGATGTTTTGTATTGGTTCTGTGTAACATAATAGTATTCAGGGTATACAGCCTTTGAGAGATCGATTTGGTATGTCTGGCTGTCATACCATGTGTTACCACTTTTGTTGTCAGATCTTATCTGAGAGGAGGAAGATAAATGGGACAAACAAGCATGAATGACGAGAGAAGAAAATTCCACAGGAATACTTCCAGCAGATAACAGATTGTCCTCAGAACCGGTGCTTTAACTACCAGGCTATGTTTGTGCAAAAACTGCATCTGTTTAATGTCCCAAAAATCTCCACACTTTCAGATAAGCATACTGATTCTCCCTGGTAATCAATATACCATTGAGAAATAACAGCCAACAAGGGAACATGACTAATAGTACCAACTCATGGCTGTTGCAGACTGTGAATCCTTCTATAATAGCTGATAATTTGGGGTATCTGGAGACCAAGAATGATGTTTAACAAAACACACTAACTTTTTATGGCATTTTCCTGTAGTACAGGCATCTCATACTTGTACAGAAAGGAAAAAACCCCTAATTATTAATAACTAATGATAAGAACTAATCAAGTAATGTATTAATTAATTTTATTCCATTTCCCATGGTAATATCTCCAGCTCATTTATATTTGATTTACATGAAGTATAAATGAACCTTAAGGGCTGTATTAATTAAATAATATGAGGAACTTAAAAAATCAGAAAAAACAAAACTACATTATGATTACAAGTAAGAAATTACTTCATCTCAGTCTTTTTTCTTGTCATACTATTAGGTTTCTGTACACTTGGGGTTAGGACAAAAAAAATGACAGGCACAAAAATTAAAAATTTTGATCCTCTATTCCTTAGCCTCCTGTGAAAGAAAGTTCTGCAGAACCTTCAGTTAGGATGCTGGACAGGTTTTAAAATTACTAAACACCTTGTTCCTAATACCCAATGGCATTTATACACTGGAAAATCCCCATCTCTTCTTCCAGAATGGTGCCATCAGAAGGATTGTCATGCTGTCTTCCTCTCCCAAGCCATTCTTATACATTGAATAGCTGCCTAGTAATTGGGATAGCTTTTCTCAAATCATTGCTTAGCCCAGGCAAGGAGAAGACCCAAACCAAACCATCTCACACCTAAGTTGGTGTCTACCCATTGGGCTAAAAGGCAACAGAAGCTGGCACATTTCCAATTTTCTGTCAAAATGCTATATATTTTATCTTTAAATAGATTTTTGCTGTGTTTTAAAGATGATCCTACCCAGCAACTCTTGTGGGATATCATCTAGTCTGTATTTCCACTGGGGCTATTGCCAGACAATTTGGCATGCAGGCCATTGAAACAAGCCATGTGTATTGTCACAAAATACACAAAAGCCATGGCTTTTGTCACAAAAACGTGACTTCTTGGGAGTTTTCCTGGTAGATATTTTGTTGTCAAAATGGAATCTAAGCTGCTATGCAAATCCTAACCTTATAGTGCTAATCTCAACCTGAATCCATTTTTCCATGTCACTGTAAGTTCTTAAGGTTTACAAAGAGCTAATAAAGAAAGCAACTGAAGTGTCAATAAATTAAAGCCTCGTTTGTTCTCTTTAAAGCCCATTATACTGTTAAAAATCTCCCTGTGACAAAAGGAATTGACAGTCCCAATTTGCACTATTTTTTTTTCTCTTTTAAACCACCATGCCTGCTCCTTCTGGATTTAGGTGCTTGGAACAGAGATACACAAAGGAAATTGCTCTGTTAAACAAATTCCTTTGTAGTGCTTTGTAAAATTCATTTCTCCCTGGAATAAGCCAAGACTCCTGGCAGTTGTCATCTCAGAAATAAAGCAACTCTTCCATAATATTTCTTATTGCTCTTGAAGAAGAAGCATCCATAACCAAAATTCTTGAAGCATTCCTGGAATCAAGATTTCTGAAAATTCTTCTCAGTCTTCATCAACCTTGTTAGGTGACTTTAAATGATTCTGAAAATAAAAAATGTATCAACTGTCCACCTGAGTTCAACTGCTATGAAATATAAACTATCTGTTAGAATATGGGCATGTTTTAAGGGGAAAAACATCTAATTTGAATTATGGGGAGAGGGTTATGTCAACTTTGTAGTGGAAACAAGTTAACATTAAGAAGAAGTATGAATAACCATTGACTACCTAATATTTTTTAAAATTCTGTAAAGAAGTTTACACCTGAGAAAAATTTTTGCTGAGTTAATGATAGTTTTGATTAGTTAGGAAGTGTGCAGCCACTTATGCCACAAGCATATGGTGCCATATTTCTAGAAGAAGCTTTATGTAAACATCGTTTTGTAGGATTGTATCTGTGTCTATAATTACGTGCTGTAACCATTCTGTGGCCCTAATATTTAAAGTTGTGGTGCAGCTCACATTCACACAACTAAACTTTTCTTCCCTTGTAGAGTGGGGGGAAGGAAGAATGTGTGGAACACGCCATTCCCTGCCCTGTCAGCTGGCACTCAGTGGGACTCCTTGCACTGGCACAGCCCAGAGCTGAGCCAAGAGCAATGGTAACAGCTGGACAGCACACATGGTCCAGGGCAGCTTCACCAGGGCCACCTCTGGGCCCTCTTTTACTCAGTAGTAGAGATGTCACTCTGGGGCACATTTTGTCCTCAAGCTATGCAAGAGTAATTCTCTTTTCATTTGGAAGACTTGATACAATATATTTAAAACCTGCACTTCTCAATCCCAACACAGACACAGCACTAGAGTGTTCTAGTAACATTAATGTCTAATAAATAAGAAGGGAAGGACACGTGGTGCTCATATTCTTTCATTTTACAGTCAAAACACCATCATAAAAAGAATTCTCATAGCCATGCAGTCCTAAAAGCTTATAGACTCAGGACTGCATCACCACACTTTGCACCGTTCATCTACATGCATTTTTTTCAATGAAAATTGTTTGCAAAATGAAGTAATGAATTCTAAGACTTTCATGCATTGAGGTCTCAATGAAGAATTAGACATAACTATGAACAGTATCTAGTTTTTAATTTTAGACTGAAGTTGACTTTGCCAGTTGTCACTCAGTTAAAATAAATACTCTTAAGCCTTACAAATCTCACAGAGCTCAACAGAGAGCTGGCATGGCTTACATTGGCTAAGTTAGGTCTATAGTGAAACAAATCTGTTTTAAGTTTTAAAAATATATAAGAGATCGTTTCAGATTCTTGCACACTTATTGGCTTCTGTAAACTAGCCTGTGAGATCGCAATCTCTCCTTACATGGACTTTTTTTTTTTTTTTGCAAAGTATTTAATCAAAAGAAAACAGGAATTTAATCTCTAATAATGGAAGACCATTTTCTGAAGAAGGTGGGAGTTCTATGCCACCCTTTGTTTATTGATAATAAATAAGCACAAGGACTTCAGTGATACATAAGTTCAACATATTCCTCTAGTAGAAATAACAAGAAAGATGACAATTCATATTTTGATGTATATGTTGATCCACATTTTGGTTTTTTCCAAATACACCTCCTCAAATTGTTACGGTGGATCTACTAAGCATTATAGTTTAAACAGTTCAAGCATCCAACCTGCAGCATATAGCTGAATGCGGTTTTGAATTAAGGTAAATTCTAATGATTTTTCTACTGTATAGTGATACGCAACACAGCCTTGACCAGCGACAGCTACATGTCTGCACAGTTCACCTCCAAGTTATTTACAGCTGAAGTGTCATGAGAGGACTACAAGCTGCCAAAGCCATGACTTTTCCATTCATGTCCTGTGCAGTCACTTCTGAGTGTGTCTTTTAAAACTGATGGAATCCCTGGAAAGGGTAATTGTCCTGGCATTTTTTGGAAGCTGTGCAGAGGAAGGGAGAAGTCTGGCAACTGGTCCATCTGGTGCTCATTCCAGTAATGTGAGAGGTTAAATAAAGCATATGAATTAATAGCCCTGATTAGGTGGCTGGGCTATCATGTACAGACCATACAGAGGAAGAGTTGCCTCTAAGAGCAGTATGTAATATACACATGTTCAGTTAGGATAAGTTTTGTTTACATCAAGGTGATGTGAATACCCTGGTGTGTCAAAACTGCTTTCCTCATGACACAAAGCAACACTTTCACACATCTTGGAGATTCCTAATCTTAGAATTAAGCGGTCTCTTGGGTCACTTAAGCTCAGAGGCAGGTTGGTCTTTTATAAATATTTAAAGAATTTTAGCCCCTGTAAAGATCATACATTTTCCAGTCATTCTGATAGTATTTTTTTTTCTCCTGAAGCAGATAATCGCTGCTGAGTGTATTAATTTTTGCTACCTACTTTGAAGAGATTGCATAAGTATATGAAAAAAAGAAATCAACTATCTTTGGGGTAGGTTCTTATTTCTTTTCCACTGGTTTCCAGTGCTCAGATTTTTCTACATGTAAATCTTAAACAAAACACTGGAATATCTCCCTAAACTTAATTTCAGCTTGTGCTATTGGCAATCTGCTGTGTTTTGGCTAGTTACATAAGTCATATGGCACTGTTTATGTTAAGTCATATCGCTTTCTTGGAATCAGGGAACATAAAACAGGAATGCACAACTATTGACAAGCTTGCTGTCATTATTTGTGATTACCTCAGAAATTAAGCTTAACCAGAAGTAAAAAGGAATGAAATTCAGAATATAAAAACTGCATTAACTTCACTGATGTATATGTGTTAAATCATTAATCTCAATAAGGTAAGTATCTTAAATGAGCATATTAATATTCATTCTACATACAAAATTTGAACATGATACGTTGTCTAGATTATTACGGTTTTAAAACATTACTGTTTTTGGCACTACTTATCATTCAATATATTTAATTATAAATATTTCATATTTATATACTGTGGTTTCTTGTACTTTAATTTTGCAGATATGGCTACTTGTACCTAAAATCTTTCTTCCACTTGCAATTTCTTCCTTCAAGTAATGTAATTACTATACAACACAGGGCTTTTTACTCCTAAAATTAATTTGAAAAACTTTACACCCCCAAAAAAGTGCTCAGAAGTATGTTCTTAAATAGGAAATAGTGTCAATGGAAGCAAGAGTTGGCTTAGGCTAATAGTCTCTGGCTGCCACATTAATGCTGAGGCAGAGCCAAGACATTTATTTTCAAAGTTGAAAACATTGATCTTATGACAGTGCTCTATTATGATGACTTCATTCCTATAATGTCAAGAAATTGATGAAGAGGTAACCATTTCATCAGATGAATTGCGCTGCAAGAGAGTGACAGATGTTCAGTCTAATAGCATTCATTTGCTTCATCCTAAATTGACCTTATTTATCCAATCAGATGCTAGATTAAATTTTCAAGTCACACGATTTGCAAATGGTTAAATCATAAGGTTAAGTGAAAGAAAAATTATAGTGGAATAAAAGATGAAAATATTGGTCATCTCTTTACTATTATAAAGGCATTTGGTCTTATTGCTGCATTATAAAAGAAGTGTTTTAAGGTTTAGGGTTCATTTTATGTGCAATATGTAATTTATGTCTAACTTTCACAACTTCCCTGAATGTATCAATTTTTCTGTGCATCAATGGAGCAGTCAAAAATATCAATATGGTAATTAGAGAAACAGCTTATCTTAGATGAATTGTTGGTTTAGACCATTAACTTCCATAACATGACATTATGAAATTATACAGTCAACAAATAGTTTAATGTTGCAAAGTCTTCTAGAGCTTACCAATATGGTACAAGCTAGAAACTGAGGTTATTCAGAAAGGCAAAATATACCTATACTAATTAACTTTTCTTCTTGATTACTACTCCTTTAATTTTCATGGAAGGAGCTTTTTTTTTTTTTTTTTTTTTTNGATAGAGGGTTTTACCCAAGTCCATTTTTTTGTTTGTTTTTCAATAGTATTCAGATTTAACTTTGAATGTTTTCTTACAGCCGTGACATTCTGGTGCCCTAAAAGTAGGGGCTGCTTGTTTACAGTCCCACTGTGGCCAAAGAAGAAAGACTGGCTCCACAGTGCAAATGAAGAGAAAGCTGGTATAAGTGTTCTCCATCTTGCTCAGTAGTCTATTTCTACCTATAGACTACTGAGGAAACCTAGAGTCTTTCTTCCTAAATGAAGCACCTAAAATAGGATAACTTAGGGCTTGTTTTTCACATATTTGAATTTCAAAGTTTTTTCCTCAAATGGCCACTTCACTGTAGGAACTTTAGCTCCTACAATAAAATTAGCAATGAATTGGTAACACTCCCAATAGCCCATGCCAGGTTTTAACTTCAGAGGTATGCTGTTCAGAAAACTTTGTAAAGTATAGCTGTTGCAATTTCTTTTCCTTTTAATCCCTTAGGGGGAAGAGGCAATCTAATACACTGAAATTTTAAAATCACATTACATCGTCAGAAGCACGTTTCTATTTCCTGAAGGCATTCTTACTGAGATGTTAAATTCACTGCGAAGTTTAACTTATAGCCACTTGTTCTACATGACAAACGGAGATGGAAATTGTCACCAGGTCCCCAGAAATAGCACATTTGTAAAAGTACATTTTAAGTTTCTTTAGTAAGCAGACTAAAGAAACTAATCAAGTTTTTGGTTTTTGGGTCACTTAAAGCTATGGATTTTATGAAGCTCCAAGAACTCTATGCTTTATTTTTATGAGGATGCCTTAAATCAATATTTATCTTCAAGGACTCTTTGAGTTGCAAATTTCTACAATGCAAGTTTCACGTCAAAAAAATAATGGTTTTGCTTTCTAATAAAGAAGGAAGTGATTTAAAGAAAAAGAAAAAGATAATAAACATGCATGCAAAGTAAAAATAAGAAGCAGGAGAAAATCTCCAGAAAAAGGTTAGATAAGGGGTTTAAAACACATTGTTTAGTATGAAGAAAAATGAATATGAGTTTAAGTAACGTTATAATGCAGGAAAGAAATCCAAAACAGCACATAGAAAAATAACATTAAAGCCATAGCAACAAATTTAAACTAGTTTAAATTAGTACTTTCTGTACTATTGTTATGCTTTTTAGTGCCATTTTAATGCAGTTAAAAGAGAACAGTATGAAACTCTCCTTCTTCAGACCTCAAGCAGAGTTTAGTTACTAAGTACTATAAAGCCTGAATATAAAGACTGATCACAAGGCAAAGATGTTTTATTGGAAACATAAGTCTTTGGCAATTCAAATAACAAAGAAGAAAGAAGCTGCAAGCTAGAAGTTCTCAATTCCTTAAAAATTTAGGAATCTCTGCATCCAAAAGCTGCGGTGAGGTCTCCGTATTCTCTCAGCAGCGAGAATGGAGGCAGCTTCGGGAAGCACCAGAGCATCAGAAAGTTTTTTGTTGCTCAACACAGAAAGGTTTTTGTTGCTCAACACTCCTACTGTTTTCCTGCTGCTGGCTGACTTCCTCCCTCTGAGGACAGCTGTGGGACACCTGTGACCTGCTGTCTGTAATTCCACTGTTCCCCTGCTGGTGCTATAGGCTGGACTTCCCCTCGCTTAACACCTTTGTCTCCAACCTCACTGGTGTAGTGTGGCAACAATAACAGCTCTAGTATCACAGTTACTGAACTTAGAAATTCTTTAAAGAGAAACAGGAACACAGACCACTCTTTACTTTTTAGCACATTCAGATTAATTTAGTATTATTTCAGTAATGTAAAGATTACACAAGTCCACTCCTACAATACTAACTAATTAAAAAAAAATACATTAACTACAGTCTGTATTTCTCAAAGTTAAAGCAGGGTGCATTTGAATATCATCTGTTTCTATTTGACATAGTAATTTGGGATTTAGTAGTGATTTGATCACAAGAAAATTTTGCAGCCTCTACAAGAAAATAATTTAAATACAAGAAAATAATTTTTAAAAAGCCCTATTAAGCTGCTGTAGATGTTGAGACTGCTGTGAAAATGGGCACTGTACTATGTAATCCAGGTCTAAAGAAAAAAAAAAAAACACTGCTAGAATAAAGGGGAAAATTAAGGTGAAAAATACTACTATGGCTTAGGTTTAAATTAATTTTTCATAGCACATGATTAGACTTGAATATCTGATCCTCTTCTATTAGGAAAATGAGTATGTGATTGATGGAAAGTGAACATTTTAATATACACCCCCCCAGATCTTGGCAAGATACTTTTCTGGGTTCTCTGAATTATTTTCTGCCCCAAAGCATATTCATAAATCATTCAATGTTGGTGTAAAAATGGCTGGTTTCCACAGGGGCCCTGGCTGGTTTCTGAGGCCCTGGAATGACACTGTAGAATGTTTTATTAAATAAAATCTGGAAAATTTAGGTCTTCATTCTAAAAGGAACACTGAAACACTTGTTAACCTTGCACAGACAGTGGAAATGATTATCTATTCACAGGTTTCAGAGTAGTCTGTGTTTATCACAAAGCTTCATCAACTTATCAATTAAACTTTAAAAAGTTAATAGAAAATAATTTGCTGAAAATCGCTGATATAGCATAATATCTGGACATACTGGGAGAACCACAGTGTGAAGAAAAATCATAAAATCTTGAAGGAAATATTTCCTATTATTGTGATTGTACCAATGTCTTAAATAATTTTGAGTCCTCTACAGGAAAGAAGTCCTGGAATTTTATTTGTCTATTCCTTTTCCAGACTTTTCTAACTCCTTACATGGTAGTAATAATAGTCTCTCAGTAGACAGTTATTTTCGATGAAGATCTAGTGAACGCTCTACACAGGGTTTTGTACAGTGTACACTACAAAGCTCTTAGCAACCTATCTATGGAGTTCCAGGAAAATGGTCTGAATTCCACAGTTCTACCACAAGATGCACTATTGAGGTCAAGAGGAACTCCTATCCTAGGATCAGGAAGAAACTCTGCAGACTAAACTCCATTTCTTGACACAGTCAAGAAAATATCACCAATCTAAAGTGATTTTCAGAGGGATTAAAAAAAAAAAATCAACTTGCTAATAAGTTCATAAAGAGTAATAGGAGTTGAATAAGAGAGAAAAACCTTCTGGAAGAAAGAGAAGTACGTTGTAAAACAATAGCAAAGGAAAAAAATAAAAAAGAGTAATAATCCGAGGACCAGAGAATAATAGGGAAATCTAATCTTATGGCAGATAAGAGAAAACAGAAGTGAATAACAAAACCAGATCAGGAAAATGCATCTTGTCAACAACAACAACAATAAAAAAAAATTTCTCCAGTTAATGTGTCTGCATAAACCAGTAGAAAAAGATAAGTCCGCATTTTACTGGTAGATAATGGGAACACAGAGTAACTAAACTCTTCTCAGTTCAGTTTCCTTTATGAGCTGCATAGTATTTAGTGTAATGTAGCTCCCTGGCTGCAGTTCTTATATGTTAGGGCACTGATTAAAGCATTGAAATTTAGCAAATGCCCAGAGGAAATCTGCAAAAGACTGAGTGACTGAAGCCTTTCCCAAACCTTATCCAGTGCTTAATCACAAATCTATTATTCCTTTTTTTTTTTTTTTTTAATCTAGGGTATTTTTTTCTACTACAACTAATGAATTTCTAAGTGCTTGACTGATTCCTACAATATACCATACATTCATTTTGCAAATGTGGTTGGGAACCAATGTATTAAAGCATTGTCTGGAGAAAGAGAAATTGTTCCTGATACTTTTTTATACCAAAAAGGGATTTTATTACCTCACATTTCAGCTAACAAATCTTACGAAAATTTAGAGAGTCTTTACTTGGCATTTAATTTAAATTGAAATTATTTTCTTTTAAAGAAATTATTTATCTACATTAAAAAGCAAAAATATTTATTTAAAAGTATAAATAGTATTTGCAAATAATTCAGCATGGTAACAGTTGATATTAACTGAATAAGAGAAAAGAAGGAGTACTTTCAGGCCTGTAATTTTATTTTGCAATTATGTCATAAACAATCTTTAATTTCTTTCTAAAATCTTTCTATATACCTAATTTTCTCATGATTGCATCCTATGTGTAAACCACATCCAACCACTAACAGTGTTCACTTTTTCTGAAAACAGATTAATTTTACAGCAAGCACCATTTCCTGATGTAATGTGTTAATACTATTCTTCAAATTTTCAACTGCAGGTCTGCATAATCCTTTTCAAAACATCCCAGAAGTAACCAGTTAATTATTTTGAAATTAATCCTATATGCAGCAGGTACAAAACATTAGCGGTTTGCTCTGTAAGAGGAACAGTTGTAATTCTTTTATATTCATTAGCATTTCAAAACCAAGTGAATCTTTGATATCTTTTCCCCTCTTCCTCCTCATTCCCCAGTAACTCGTTGGTATGTCACGCTTTCTAAAAGAAGCAGAGCATTTGGCTAAGAGACCTCTTCAGAGTATGGTAGTCTCTCCTGAATGCTGCTGTCTAACCCTTCTGAAAGGCTGACCCTAAATCAAGAGGCAATAAAGAGGACCCAAAATTGCAGAAGCAGCAAGCTGCAAATGGTAACATGTGGAGTATTTTCCCCCTAGCTGGCGTGGATGTAGTTGGGTGATGGTGAGAAAGAGGCTGGGATGGTAAAAGGCAGAGATGGAAGGACAGGAACAGTTTTCACAAGATCAAGACAATGCATCGAGTTTTAAAATTCTGTGCTACAAGAACTCAAGCCCTTCTCTCTTTAGAGAAATAAATAATTCAGCTAGAGGGAAATTTTATAGCACTTTTTCTTTTTAACTAAAATATCAAGTTTCCTTGCTGCACTCATGTTAAATTCCCATTGTGATGATTTGGCATTAAAAAGAGTGGTGTCCTAGCAGTTTTTCCTCAGAAGCAACAAATAGCAAAAGACACCTTGTATGAGTGAACAGAAGCACACACAGTAGCAAAAACACTATGCAATATTTTCTGAAAAAATACTGCAAATATTGCCATTTAAAAAGAGGGGAACCCTGACCTGTCTTTAAGTTCAAAGCCAGTTACATGCATTACTTTAATATCCAGATGTTTTCTGTTTTAATCAGATTTTGATGATTTGATGCAATCTCTTTAGTGAAAGTCTGGAGAATTAAAATCTGACACTGAGCTGCTTAAAACCTCAACCCAGTTACTTGCCAGAAGAGTGACTAGAAACTTAATTTTTAAGATTTTAATTTTGGTTTTTGCCTATCAGAAAAAGAATTTTGTAGTTTCATGTCTTGTGTATTTGGGGTTTGTAGAAATTCTGAAAACTTAATTTTACAGAGTATTGCTCCACTAAAAAGACATCACCATGAATTTTAATAGAAAAATATATTAAAATATTTTTTACATAAACATGTTATGACATGCATTTCTGGAGATTCAAAAGGGAACCACCTGTTCTTGGCTTCAGCCGATCTTGATGACAGCAATAAAAGACAATCTCTGAAATACAATAGACCTTATCCTGAAAAATCGTAAATAAACATATTTTTTTTCCTTTCTTTACCCTATGTGTCCAATAAGCTGGCATAAAAGTATAGGCCTTGAATCTAACAGTGAACAAAAAAAAGGCAATGAATTTGGAAGTTGAGCCTTCCTCAAGAACAGTCTCATTTGCTTGATAGCAGAACAGGTCTGATTTTAAAGTCAGTTGGGCATACACCATTGTTTGCAACTAATTTAGGATTCTACTTTGTGACAGGTACTACCCTTAAGTTTGACAAAGACTGCATTTGCAAAGGACCCATACAAATGTTTGAAAATTGTAAATAATTGGCTTAGGAAGAAGTATCTGATTAGTGAATGAGAGAGGAGCTACATTTAAAAATCAGGTTGTGGCTAGAAAAGGGTCAGTAAACAATTTTTTACTTATGGATATTCTAAATCTGTATAGTTTTGTGCTGATCTTTTTCTGTTTATGAGATATCATATGTTCAGTAATAAGGTGTGCAGTGGTATAGAATCTTCCATTCAAGAAGCCTAAGTATTCAACGGATGAATTAATGTCACATCTTGATAGCACAAAATTGAAAATTCTGAACAGAATAACAGAAATCTAGTAAATTCTAACCATTTCATTTGACTCAGCATGGGAATAGTGCTCCAAATCCTCTATGTGAACCCTCTTGAATTTGAACATCCATATAAAGAGAACCATTTTCATTTTCCTTCAGCTTCCTGTACGTAAATATGGAAGCTGATTCCTGTTATGTATTTCCAGTGCTAAAAATTTCTGAACAACTTTCCTGCCTCTTTTTATGATTTACTTAATTTATTATCTTGAAAATTAGCCTCAAAAGAAATGGAGTTCTATTTAAGGGCTTAAACTTTGTTTATTAAAATAAAACCCTGTACAGCATCTCTTCTTTCCATGCTCTGTATAATTGTGCATTTCCAAAGGGTTTTATGTACTGTGTACAGTTCCATGTTTCAAAACTATCACAGGTGTGGAAATCCCTCTCACTTTTGCTCTTTATGTGTCATTAGGGCTGCTAGGAAGACTGACAGCATTACTCAGTTCCAGTTTCAATGGCAGTGTTATTTTTCTGGTTGTGGATTCTTAAAACACTTTTTTAGCACTGAAGCATCTAAGAAATGTTAGCTGCATTCTTGCTGTATGATGAACCAGCACACACAGCTTGTCATGTAGTCATGAATGTAGTGTCTAGTACAGCACTTTTTAAATTGCAGTAATTAATTTTTCACTTAAATTCAGTTACATTACAGCTACATCACTGCTGCTGTCACAGTTACCTCCATTGCTTCCTTTTTTTCCATTTATCATGAGGACAGCCAAGGATCTTTTGCAGAATACTGTATTGGGCCCTTTGTGATAAGGACAGTTCAATGTGCTTCTCAACATTATCAAAGAACTCATTCTTCAGTATTTTAGCTTCTAGGAAAATATTAGTATATGAGACAAATTCCTTGTCTACATTATCTCTGTAAAAATTAAGTATAAAAAAAATTAAATACAATAAATAAAAAATTACTTCATCTGTTTATGACTGTTCTCTCAACAAAACATAACCAAACCCAAGCTGCATGCTGCTATTAGGTTTTTAAAAGACAAAAAAGTCCTTTTTCTTGTTCTTGCTCTGTCCTTGCTCAAATAACAGCCTTGCGTGACAGCAAAATCACAGTAGCTGGTCTGTAAGAAAGAGCTTAATAATGTGTATTGTCCTGTGGTTTCTAATCTGTCATGGTTCAGATTAATTTTAAGAACATATCAAAGTAAATTACAATAGCATTCCTAGGAATGTTTTTTTTTTTATTTGTTTGCATGCTGTTAAAATGCTTTAATTGGTTTCAGAAATCTGTTGACATAAATTAATTCTATTCGTTATGGTGCTTCTAACAACAGACTGAATTACCTTGTACATTTCTATAGTTAAGAACAGGATGTTATATAGTGAACACATGAAATACTTATTTTGCAGGTTACTAGGCAAAAGCTTTGTATTACAGACACACACATACATTGTTTGTGCACCTTAGAGGGTTGTATATATTATGAATTAATAAAGAACAGTAAAGACATATTTTGTATTGAAATGCCAAACAATTTGTGGCAAACTGCAAAATACAAACTAAAACCTATAATGAAAGCTCTAGTCTAACTCACAGTTTCTGCTCCAGTCAAATTGTAGCATAATTTAAACAGAAAACTGGTGCAGTGCATTCAGTGGAATTTCCATTAGATCTCTGCTATGACTGGGAGGTTTATCTGGTAGGTGACTTCCCTTCCCAGTGCCTGCTGTAGTGTCCCAAGTTAACAGCTTTGAAAAGAAACCCAGCAACAAAAGATTCTCACTTGTACTGCACATATGTAGTAAAAGTAGCATTGGGACTTCCCTAGGCTATAAATATAATTGGAGGATGGCTAGGGATGGCAGAATGCCAGTAAATTTTGCTTCCCTAGTCTCAGAGTACTGGGTTGTGCCATGATGATAACTGAACTAGTACTAAAAAGGAACCTTTCAGATTTTCAGTATACCTAAATAGAACTCGTTGACATCCAAATTAATAACACCAAGCAAAATATTTGTAAGAAAAATGCAAATCCGCTTAAGATCTAAGGTTATTTTTGCATTTTTTGAGGTTAGGAATTTCTCTTCCAACAGAAACTGCTGCTAAGGCTGCTTGTTTTTAAAGCAAAAAATGGGAAAGCTTTTGAAAAACATGAAAACACAATTCTTCAAAAGCATGCTTGTTTTGCCCAGCAAATAGGAAAACATGAGCCACTCTCCCTTTCCTGCAGCCAGAAGCCTGCAGCCTTTTTGGCATGGTGCTGTGCACTCCGATGCTCTTTCAGTCTGTGTGCAGGGTGGGCAGGTATGATATGACCCTCCCAGGGCAGACAAACTTTTTGGGTTAGAGGGACCTTAAAGGTCATCTAATTCCAACACCAGCAGGGACACCTTCCACTAGACCAGGCTGCTCAGAGCTGCATCCAACCCGGCCTTGAACACTGCCAGGGATGGGCCAACCACAACTTCTCTGGGCAGCCTGTGCCAGTGCCTCACCACCCTCACAGCAAAGAATTGCTCCCAAGTATCCAATTTAAACTACCCTCTGTCAGTTTAAAGGCATTCTCCTTTGTCCTGTCACTACTTGCCCTTGTATAAAGTCCATCTCCAGCTTTTTTAGGCCCCATTTATCAAGTGAAAGGCAGTCTCCCTGGAGCTTTCCCTTCTCCAGTCTGAACAACCCCAACTCTCTCAGCTTGTCTTCATAGGCGAGGTGCTCTAACCCTCTGAGCATCTTCATGACCCTCCTTTGGCCTCAATCTGACAGATCCACATGCTTCTTATGCTGGGGTCCACAGAGCTGGATGCACATCTCCAGGTGGGCTCTCACGAGAGTAGAGTAGAGGGGGAGACTCCCCCACCTGGTTCCACTTCATTGATACAGCCCAGGAAACAGCTGGCTAGCTCAGGATGTGATTGGCAAGCAGGTAGAAAAGTCATTCTAAGGAGAATTGCAGATCAGCTCAGATAAGACCCTACACCTCAGGAATGGAGGAAGAATCCCAGTGAGCTCTAGAGTCATCAATTTCAGAACATATTCTGCCATCTGTTTCTGGAAGGCAGTTTCCATGGGGGAATTGAATGCAGGCAACTAACAGCATTGCAAAACAGTCAATCCCAGATCTATCTTCCCAGGATAGATGTAGAGGAATAGAAGGCTGCCAGGCTCAGAGCTCACCTGCTCCAGGATGTGAATAGCTGCAACATCCGTGCTGAGATTTGTGCTGGTTGTGGAGGACACAGCAGTCTGCAGCTTGTTGAGCCACACACTGAGCTCAAGGCTTTAATGTATGCTGTATATATAGCTGTCAACTTACTTTTCAAGGAAGTTATGGGGGTTAGTCTTTAAAAATGGGTAGGTGAGTCTCCTGCATTGAGGGATAGATATGAGGAAGACACCCTGTGAGGATAAGCACTGCAAGCAGAATAAGGCACTGTAATTTTCAACATGAAATTGAACATGGCATCTTTTTTAACAGCTTAAGCATGAGAAGTCTGGGGAATGAGTGCAGGGAGGCTGGTGTGTCACTTGAAGACTGGTGATATACTCTGAAAGTCTTCAGAAAGGCTGAATGGTTCCATGAGACAATTTTTGGCACTTCATGGTCTTCAGAATCCTTTTACAGCCATCAAAATATTCTGAAGTATGCTGTATTTAGAGAAACAGAGGCTGTTTCAAAGGGACTAATTATCAAATATGCTGTTTTCCCTGAAGCCTGTTTCAGTTCATGATGCTCTCTGGGGACCAGGAGAACCTACATGTGAGGTTTAAATATAACTGCAGCCACATTCTCCAGGTTCTTCTTTGGGGAGTGAATGAAATTGCTTCAGAGAGGCAGGTGTATTCTCTTAGGATCAAACAGAGCATTTGAAGGGGAATAAGTACTTCTGCTGTCCTCTAAGTATTACAGCCCTGTTTCTTTTGGGTTAAGGCTATTTTAGACAGAGGAGCTGATAAGAAAAAAGTATTTAAACATTTGTGGAAAGGCTTTATAGGAGGAGTATTCTTTGTCAGATTTTATTTTGGTCACTATAACTGTGAATTTCAGGAAAACTGAAAGACTTGAGACATTTATCCACACCATCTTATTGAGAGTTTAAGCAGATTTGGAATCAAGGTTACAGCGATGCATGGCAAGCAGTGGCTCCAGGACATTCTTTCATCAACTATAATGATATCTGAAGAGATAGGGAAAAAGAGAAAATATAATGTTGATGGATCCAGCTTCACCATTTTCTTTAAGTTATTCTAGGTTCTTCATGGGTTATCAGTTTCCAAACTAAAGCTGAATTCTTCTATGTAAAATGTATTGGTCTAAAATATCTTAATGGAGAAAATAGGAGTGTGATTTCTAGCCATGTGAAAAAGACAGAGGAGAAATGAAATAAAATCTTCAGCTTTCAGCAAGATATTCTAATCCAGCTCATTGCTGTGCCTCACAATCTTTATCATGCTCAAGTTTCTACAAGTCAATTAAGAAATTATCATCCAAAAGAATCATGTGCTGAAGCCATGTTATTTGAGTGTTCAGAACACAGCTTTATAATTAAATGCTGCTTGCACATTACCTATGCGTCCTGCGAACGCTAACAACTGAGAACAGTTATAGCAAAATGTTTAAATGTATCATATGAAAGTTCAAATAGAATCTAAAAAGCAACTTGAAATCATATTTGGGGTGTTTTTTTCTGTTTTTCTTACTCTAATGTTGAAGACACCTACGTATTATTTTGTGATTTTAAGTTTTATAGGAAAAAAAGTTAAATGCATCTCAAACTACAACCTAATTTGGATTTAATATATGTACATTTACTATAAGTACATTTACATTTTAAAAATGTAATTCTTTGCAATATACAGTTGTCATGGTTTGGTGCTGGCCCAATGCCAGTGCCCCCATGAAAATGTATTTTCTTTAACTAACTGCTGTGAGATGTGACCAGGAACAGAGCAGAGCAGGCTCAAGCTTAGAAAGAGAGGGAAAAAAACTTTATTAAACTACAAACTAAAATCAGAAACACACGGGAAACAGAATGAAAACCTTTTAAACCATTCCTCTTCCTCCCACCCTATTTCACCAAAGCACAGTGAGACAAAAATCTTGGAGTCCTGATCAAGTTACCAACACTCTGATAATCAATTCTCAGTCCATCAGGGGAGAGAGGAGTCTCTCTTGTACCACAGTCCTCCCCACGAAACAGGGTTGAAACTCCCCATGTTTCTTTGTCACACGTGGCACCGCCCGGAGAAACTCTGCCATGGTGACATGCTCCTTCCATGTACAGTGCTCTCACCACCGTCCATGGACCGAAACTGCTCAGGGTTCTTCAAGGATGCTTTGCCAAGTGCGAAAAAAACAACCGTGTCTCATTTTTGGGACAACAGTCCCCCCCATTTTCTCATCCCCTGGGGCCGAGGGTTTTCTCAAGAACAGAGCTCTTCTCCCTGAAGATGGAAGGCACCACCACGCCCTCTTCATCTTCCTCTGTTCACTCCTTTATATAATACCATTACAGCAGGTCAGTCTCTTGGCTCAGGCTATAGCATCCACCCAAATGCAGTCTCATGTATTACAGGTAGCTTGGTTCAGTCTATGGCTATACAAGAAAAGTCCAGCTAAAAAAGCCACTCCATCATCTCCTCCCACTTCAGCTTTTCCACATCTTCTTAACATCTCAGGTCCCAGACTGTCTCTCTTCTCTCTCCAACCACCAGCCAGGAGGACTAATGTTTCACAAAGTTTCCTTCACCCAGGAAAGGGTTAAAAGTCCGAGCTCCGCTGCCCTCAGGGCACTGAGATCTCACGGTGGCACTCCCACATGCTGGGCATCACCCCCCGCTGCCGCCGCCTCTGCTGGCACAGGCTCGCTCGCTCTCCTTCTGGGGTTGCGGGGGGGAACAAAAGATACCTCGGTGTTTTTTTTCCACCCCTCGGTCCTGCAGGAGCTGGCCCGGTTCCATTCCCTTCCACCTTCTCTCTCTCTCTCCGGGGCTCCGGCCTACCTCAGCCTGGGCCTCCATGGCTCCCTCCCCCACCCAGCCATGTGGCCGGGCGGGGCAGAGACGGTGCCGCTCCCTGGGCTACCAGGGGCGAAAGAGAGCGAACTCTGGGAAATCTCTGCTTTTAACCCCGTGTGTCTTCAGAGGTGACTCACGTCTTCAGTGGTCACACCAGGTGTCAATATTCGAATCTGACCACTGATTGGTTTAACTAAAACTTCCCAAAAAACTCACTTCCTGCCAAACGGAGACAACAGTGAAGAGAGTTTAGATTATAAGAACTTTATACAAAGCTTTAATGCAAAAATGTCGTCCTATTGTGAGATTCTGATGTGATTTATTCTTGTTTTGAAGGCTCTAAAACAAATCCTACTTTGGACATTTTGTCCTTCCTGACTGCTCTATGTGCTGGAAGGGCACTGTTCTCATTTTAACTGGAATATTTCATAATTATTTTTCAGTGCAAAAGAAGAAAAGCCCTTACCAAAGTATTTCATTTTAAGGAAGGGTGCAGTAGAAATTAAAGTATCTACTCGCAGCTAAAAGGAAACTTTTCATACAGAAGGCAAATTTTTCTGTACTTAGGACACCCAGTACAATCCTGTCTTCCTGTGATCTGTGTAAATTAGGAGAAATTTCACTGCACTGAAGCTGCACAAGTTTGCAAGTTGTTTCAAGATCAGAGTTATTATGATGAACAGTAACACATTAAAGTTAATGATGACATTTCACTTGACATTTGGTGGTTTATAGTTTGTCATTCAGGCCATTCCAGATAGTCTGTATCAATGGATGTGGTAAAGGGTAAAGAAGACTCTAGGAATAGTGATACTTGTAAAGGTCATCATGATTTCTCTGCATATTGAAGAACATTTGTTTAAATGAAATGCACTGTTACAGAACATCCTTTGGATATTGGGACCTACATAACTTCTGATATACTGTTTAGATTATGCTTTCCAGTGGGATGAATATTTGAGTGATACAGTTTTCCTCCCTAAACTGAGAGGCACTATCTATCTTTCTGCATATATTTTTCTATCTTTATGTAAGCCATCACTTTCAACATGAAGTCTCATTAAGTCCACCCTAAAACTTGAAAAAAAAAGCCAGTATCTCCTCTTTATTATGAAAGCTACATTCAAAGGCATCAAGTAATTGAATTCTTGCTTGAACAACCATATATATAGCATTTAATCTGAACATATACTGAGCCTGAACAAGATCTTATGTTTGGACTATGTGTAAACTAGTCTGGATAAAAATCAATAGTCTATATCCTCTTTCTTATATTTCTGGAGGTGTGACAGGCATAAAACAAAAATGCAGGCATTCCTGCCACATGCTAGGAGCTCTTCTGGATATGAGACAGCACAAGGTTGTGTAATTAAATTTCTTTTTTCCATAGTTTTTGTGTGACGGAAGAGAAAGAAAAAAAGATAAAGTGTAGAGTACCAAAACAACCCATCAAGTTCAAGTGTGATAAAGAATATTCCTTAACTAGTTTAGAAAGTGCCCTGGGTGAGTTATTCTCAAGGCAAAGAGGTAGCCTGGAGGACACAGAGTGGGTAAACCTGAATTAGTATTCAGTGCTATCACTGAAGTAATTTTGAAGTGAAATCTACTGATAATTCTGAGGGATGAATATATCTCCTTTCCAGAGAAGTCCACCTTGCAGACAGTAATGCAACGATCACAGCTAGGAGAGTTAGCAAGGCTCTGACCCTGTATTTATGTAAACTCAACTCATATTTCCAAATGAGTGTATTTTATTAAGGTCTAAGTATAGTTACTCAGACACAGGATGTGGAATCCCCTCTTCTGATAAAAATCGGGTTTCCTTTTCTCTGACAAGTGTTCAGTGTACACTTATAAATTTTTTTTCTTAATTTTTCAGCTATTGTGTTGATCTTATTTTTGTAGAAGCTGCTGAAGAGAATTCAGTGGTTAGTTACCCAGCCTTAGCATATGACCTTGCATTGCTTCAGGACCCACATTGCTGCGTGTAAAATAAAATGTGAATTTCTCTCTTGTTAGTATTATCACTAGTAGAAAAGTTTTTAATCTGTCTAAGAACAGCAAATAACGTCATGGAAAGGTTTTATTTCAGGCAGAAAGTTTGAACTAGGAAGGGTTGTGTGCATATTATTTTCTTATTTTGAAGGACCTTGTAAAAAAGAAAAAGAAGTTATTGCACCAGCTGAACTGATTTTTCTAGAGGGAAATGTCAATGCTCTTGGTGGTTACTCGGTACCAAGAACACAAAGTTTTCTTGTTTCCAAAAGTGCTGGAAATGCATTTCCTTCACTTTTTAATATTTCAATGTTCCACTGAGTGTTGCTTTTTGTTGAAGAAAGGAGCACAACTTGAGGACTTTGATCATTCTACTTTTGCAGGTGGTCCCCATAGCCCATTCACAGAACTGTTAATATTGTTTTACAAACATGATAATGTTTTACCTCCTTTTCCAGGTTGCTACGATAATTTTCTCTGAATCAAAGTAAGTTTGGTGAGGATTTCTTTTTCCTTTGTGTTGTTCTTCCTGAAAGAAGACAATTTCATGCCATAGTAACTGCAGGAGGCCTCTGGCTTTCCTGTTGTCTTCACTTGTTGTGATTATTCCTTGAGATGTGTGGGAGGACACATGATGGATCTCTTCTCCAGGATGTTTTATTGAAAAGAACAGAGCATTAAGCTGCAGACTATCTAAAGACTTTTAAGATCTTCAGTCTTTAATGTCAGACTGGGTTAATTATTGGACATTCATCTCTTCAGCTGTTTATCTGCAGTATCTTTTTGCTTTCTCAACATTTAGACATTATGGGTAATTCTTCATGTGCTTTATCACATGACACTCCAGACTGTGACAGGCAAGTCATTCTATTATTTCCAAGTGCTCTTGCCAGTAATTCCAACCTGTTTTTTGGCACATATTCCCAGACCAACAGCTGTCTTCCAGCTTTCTTTTGCAACGTCAATTTTAAACTTTCAATTTTGTTTGCTTCTGGTTTACTTCTATATCATAGCTTCCTAGTATTTCACTGAATATTGTAAATTCTATTATTCCCCACAGGTGCTTTTGTTTATTTAGGAGTTTTAGTCTAGGTAGGACCCAAAAAACAGTTTTATATTACTTAATGACTTTATAGCAATAGTCACAATCTTTTTCTAATATTGCCAATGCCATTGTTTTGTACTATACTATGCTTTGTGTACTTTTATGCCTCTGAAGATATTTCCTCAGAATTCTTAATGTTTTCTCTCTTGATTACATATCTCAGCAGGGAGAAAAACAACTACCAAACTTGTAAATATTTTTGCTATAAATCTATCTACATGGATGTTAAAACAACATAGGTATAGGGTAAGGATCAAAGTAGATTTCTTGCTTGTGACTTAGGATGTGCAAAAACTGTTGAAAATTAAATTCACTAATATTGTGTATGGATATCAGAAATGAAGTCATTCTGGGTCTCAGCAATGGTGCTAATATTGTCTATGCTTGCATAATATTTATTCATGAGGAATTTGATTGTTGTTACCTGCTATTGGAAGACTTATAATATGAAAATTATTTACTTCCACTACCAATAAAGACTGTATTTTGAAAAAGAACCCAGGGCAAGAAGCCTTGGAACTGTATTTTTCTGGGAAACCTTAGAGAATTCTGTAGTATTCTTGATATTAAGTCCTGAGACTCCTCTTTTTGTTTAAATACAGTATAGAAAATAAGTGCAACTGAAATAATTTTCAGATTAGCATCTAAAAATCTAAATTTTACTGCAAGTTCCTGGCATACATGGATGTAGAAAAAATGCTATTTAGAAAGCATAAGCAATCCAGTGTTCTTAAAGGAAATGTGTCACAAAACAATTACATTTTAACATCTTTTCTAGGATTAAATAGCACACTCAAAAACTGAAAATTGCCCTTGCATGATAAGACTGCTTCACTCCATGTAACTACTTCAGTATTTGAAACAGTAATTCCATCTAGTGACAGGTTACATTGCACACAAATACATCTTTCAAAATAAAATAATTTTTAAAGTACTAATTTCTAGAAGAGACTATATTTTTTTTAGAATTGACCCTAAATATAATGTTTTTCTTTGTTTTATCTGGTTGAGTTTTTCTAAATGTTACTAAGACAGTATGCCTCTTTATTTCTCTCTTGTGACTGAAGCATCTACGGAGACTTATTTATTGGTTAGGTACTGCCCTGAGCTGGTGGATTTGCTGTTCAGCTCAGTAGGGTAGAAACAAACATTCTTACAGCCTAAGGGTCTGGGTTCATGGCTAACAAGAAATTCCACAAGGCTTCCTGAGAAGCATAAATACCATCTTAATGTAGGTACAGATAGCCACTAGTTATTGGTCACACCTTAAACAGGATGGTTTGTGGCATTCATTTTCATTCGTTTTTGGTCTTTTTTTGGGATGGGGTACCATATGTTCATGCAGAGGAAAAAACTGTTGTTTAATGATCTGAGATTTATTGTTTAATGATCAGGTTGAGAACACAGAAAGCACAGTATAGGCATAAAATATTTAAAACACAAATTTCCCCAAATCTCTTAAAGACTTAGCAAAAGTGCAAAATAAAGATCTTATTGTTTCTGGGCAGGACAGTCTGCAGTCTAAATTTTTTTTTAAATTTAAAAAATTAGATTTCTTTTGCCCAAAATGATGATATCATAGATGTTTCTGCAAATATATAGGGAATCTTATCCAGGACTTCTGTCAGTCTGTCTGTTGCTAATGGTCACATTAGGCACTGGTGGACACCTTTTGCATAACTTCCCAGAGCAAAAATATATTTCTGATCATCCAGCCCATTTGGATTCCAGACATTTATCATGAGGGGACTCGATCTCACGTGTCCCTCATTGTAAACCAACGTCCTGCTGCTATCTTCTGACTCAAGAGGAGTTTCAAGAGGGATTCCTGTTTCCTAGATTCCAAGCTACTGTAGGAGAAGTGGTCAGTTCAAAAGGTTCCTGGTTCCTTGTCCTAGTTTATCTGTGTTGAAGTGGGCAAGTTTAGCATTTTCTACTACTTCCTGCAGATGGCCCAGTATCCATTGTGCTGGTTGTTGTGTATGAAAAAAACCCTCATGCTTTGCAATTATCTCTGTGGGGACTTTTGGGCAAAGGAGTCTTAGGTACTCCAGTTCTACAGCTGATCTCTGTTCCTCATGGAAAGCCTTCTGGAAAAACCACTGCCCACAGCACATTCATGATGACTGATGGGCTTACTAGAGCCCAGCTGCTGTTGACAGGCGTGTGAGGAAGTGCCTGCCACTCCTTCACCAAGCAGTAAGGAAGCAGGCCTGCCCAACTCCTGGCCAGGGTCTCCAGGGCTGCCTGGTTTGGTGCTGCTTCACCTCTTCACCCATCTGGCAGCACTAACCAGTGCAAGAATGTCACGAGTAAGGAGAGAGATTTGGCAGGAGGGGAACCGGGTTTTTTGGAAAGCAGTATGTAGTTGTGTGGGAATCATGTGAAGATGAAGATAGGAGACCTATGGGCAACAAAAGGCATTCCACTGAAGGGGTGTGGAGGCAGAAAAGACAATTCTGGCAGAAGAAAGGAAAAGATCACTGTCCAAATACACAGCTATCCTTGGTTTCCACAAAGTTTTCCAGATCCTTCCCAGCCCTTGATTTCTTCCAACCATACACACTCCTCCTTTCTGTTCTCTACCTGATTCAGACATCCACAATGTCTCCAAAATTTGACAAAAAAAACTTCCGATAACTATATTTCTTCCATGCCTTCTCCCTCCTCAGGCCAGGCCCCTCACACCCTTTCCAACTGTTAGAAAACCACAGTGACAGCTCCAGATCACCCCTGACACCTCTCCTCTTTCCTTTGCCCAGGGCACAGCTGCCCAAACTGCCTGCAATAATAAGGACACCTGCTCCTTAGGGCAGTAACCATCAGTTTTGCCTACACCTGTGGGCAATGCTGAGCTGCGCCAGCTCTCCCCTGTATCCATTTAACCACCCTGCCCTGCCTCCTCCTCCTTGGAGAGGGCTGTCCAGTGAAAAGTGTCCCTTCATGGCTGCCAGCTGGCACCTCCCAGGCCCACAGCACACTCTCCTGGCATTGGGGAGGTCTAACAGCTCAAAAAAGCTCCTTTGGCCACATGGCATCACAGGCAAGAGGTGGCCTGTCAGTGGTACCTGGCACATGAGCAAACAGCAATCACATAGCAAGGGTTGTATGTTAAGTTGAAATTTTACATTTCTCATTAACTTAACCCTCATATAAAAGACAGGGTCGCACAAAATGCTGTCAGAATATTTTAATTTTCAAGAGATTTTTGCCTTTTGAAAGTAGTTTGTTTAGTGATCAGGGGCATTTTGCAATGACTACATGAGTATCTGTGCTCCTCTCCTCTGTGACCCACTCTTCAACCCTCGGGAAAAAGGTGAAGATCTTTTTCTGATTGATGGTATATATAGTAAGAGTTTTAAAACACTATTTCAGCATGTCATTGTAAAATCTAGGCATATTCACCTTTGGCTCAGAGCTCAAATGAAACAATAATGGATCTTGGTTAAATCCTAAGATTTCTGTCTTTGCATTCATATTATATTTTTAGTGCTAAGTATACCATGTAAGTAATAGAAAATTAGTCTTCTTCAGAAAATAGGAACTTCAGAGTGTAAATGGGGAGCAGGCAGACAAGTCTCAGGAGTCAAACCAGCCTTCTGTGTGGAGAAAAGATGACTGAAATTGAGAAAGGCTGGGGACTACCTCAAGCAGCAATGCCTTTTAGTGCCCTTGTGACAAGCTGCCCAAATATTATCAGTGATTTTAAAAAAGTACTCTGTTTACAGAAGCTGGATGGAGGCTTTACTTTATCAGGTGAATTCTGGCCAGACTGTTTGTTTTGAACAAACTCAGTCCAGTTCAGAGCTCCTCTTCTCTGACAATAATTTACATATCTTCCCCCACCAGAGCATGAGTGGCTTCATCCAGCAGCTACAAGTCCTCTGCGAATGACTCCATGGTGAGGACCATGGGATCAGGCAGCAGGAATACTTTCTCTCTGTGGAGGTGGGATGCACTCTGCTACAGAAGGCAAGAGGAGTCAGATCAAGAAGGGAGAAGAGAGTAGGAACCATGGAAGGAAACAAGCAAGAGTGAGGAAAGCTCATGAGTAGACAGCAGTTTGGGGTGGATGGGGAAATGAGGGAGCAGAGGCAGGGAAAACTAATCAGTAAGCAGGAAAGAGGTGAATAAAGTCTGCAGGAAGAGATAGAGGTGATAGCAAAGTGAAAAATGAGAGGAATCAACATAATCGGAGTGTCCAGAGCAGAAGTTCAAGAGGGAGTTCCAGTGGATGATGGCAGCATGTGCAGTTACACCCCACAGCCCGGGTAGCCCACTCTGTGTAGCCTGGTGTGTTGCAGCTTTTTTTTTCCCTTTACTGAGTACAGAAGATTAGAACAAGCAGAAAAAAAGTGTTCCCCCACACTAAACACGTAACTTCTCCATCCAGTCAGTGGCACACTTTGCATCCCTTGCAGTGTTTTTCGCTCTTACTTTGTCCCCACTCCCAAAGCACCATTTATTCCAGCCCTCCATCCCTGCAGACAGACAGGGAGCATCACTGCATCAAGATGGGCACAGGATCTCAGTGCTTCTTGCTGAAGGGCTCCAGTTTGTGTTTCATTTCAGCAACTTCTCTGGCCACAACAATCTGCAAGCTGTCCTTCAGAGAGAGGCAGCTTCTTTGAGATCTTAAACTGTAGGGCCTTCCCAGGATGTGCCTTACCACAAATTTTTAGCTGCATTTATTACCAGATTATAGCCAACACCGAAAGTGTACATTCCTGCTTGCATGAAATAGGAAAGAAATCCAATAATGAACTGCAGCCTTGGAGTGTACTAGGAATCAGGTTGCTTTCTGAGTTCTCATGTAGGACTTTTGGGGTTTGCCTTTGATATGAAAGCTGATGGGCTGACTCAGTACCTTTTCCCTTCTTGATCATTTTTAGCCGACATCCACCTGTGCCTGAAGGACAGTGACCTGCTCAGCCACCTGAGATAGGCAAACTAGGGAACTGTCAGCACCTGTTTCCTCCCCACACCATTTTCATCGACATGGATCTCTTTTTCCCTCCTTATTCTATTCATGAATGGGTTCAAACTGCTGTTCAATGCAAGTGTAATAAACAGGTTCTCTTCTCTGCTCCTACTTTAGGGTTTTTCCCTAGTTTGCACTCCTGTTGTTTTTTTTCACTTTTTTTCACATTTAATGCTCCTGCCTTAAATGGATTTCCTGTGAGATCACATTGCTCTCAGAACCATTACAAACATTGTAAATTGCATACCATAAAAAGTCTTCATTGTATTACACCTTCTCAAGCACACAAGATTCAGATTGCTTTTAACATTTTTGAGAAACCATGCACCATCTGGGGCAAGGGCGTCAGACTGCTTTGTCTGAACCTGCTTCCCTCTAATTTATTCTCAGTTTCATGTAACGCTTCCCTGGTGTTTCATATACTGGGAAAACAATCATGATAAAAAAATAAAATACTCAGAAGGTATGAAATGCCAAGATTAATTTTACTGTGGCAGTTTTAATCTCTTCCCTTTTGCCCTGCATATTTATGAAGTTTATTAAAAATCTTTGCTAATGCACGTATTAACATTAGGCTGCTCACTGAGTACTCAAGCCCTCTCATTATGAATGAATAGCTAAACTTAATCCTCTGAAAACCAAGTAGTGCAAAAGTCAACACCCGTGTCATGAATCTATAGCATTGCCTCTTTACACAATGCTTGATGTGTATTCAAGCCTTTACCCTCATTGATGCTCAAGACCTCAGACTTCAGGGTAAGTCGAGTACTTTACTAACATAGATTTGTGCTTAGATCAAATATAACACAAAAGGCTATCTACAGTTTGTCTGTAATTAAACCTAGCCACATAACACACAAAGCTATCTACAGTCTGTCTATAGTTAAACCTACTCACACAAAGCTTATCACCCTCAGGAAACCATTATATCTTATTTTCTCTTGCCCCCATGACTTTTCTCAAGAAATAGTAGAAGGAAGATGAAGGAAAATACTGATGAGTTTGCCACATGCATCTTGATGTTTTCTGTGGCCAGGAGATACCATATATTTATTTCAGGACCAATCATAAAATAAATGCCAAACATCAATCAACACCAAAACTGTTTATTTCAGTGCTACTTGGCAAGCCTTTAATAGAAAGCAAAGACTGAGTCTAGCCACAAGAATGAAATTTCTATATGGAAACCAAAGGATGCAAAACACAAACAGAATAACATGAAAGTAGGATTGCTAGAACACTGAAAAGTAAATGCCTTAGTATACATTTAAAAAAAAAAAAGTTTATCATTTTATCCTGATCACATGTTGGCAACTCCCAATAGAAATGCTATAAATTCCCTTTTCCTGTTTAGGGGTAGAGTTGAGGCACACATAGACCACAACTGTAAGTTGCTGACATCACTGTATACTTGTGGCTTTGAACATGTTTGGCAAAGTGACTCACAGTGTTATGAGTTTATCAGTTCTGGTAGACTCAACAGAGGTTATTAGCTCTTGGGAAACTTTCCCACACTACCTTCTCAGTATACATTTTCCTTCTCCCCAGCCAGCTGTGTTTTTCTACCCAGACCTATAGATACATGTCATTCTCATTCACACACACACGTCCAAAAATAACCCCACAAAAAAGAATCATTAGTGAATTAAATTGTAGTAGAAAATTTTCAAGGTTTAAAAAGTCTTTCTTTTCTTTCAGATAAATTTATGAATATATATGTATATGAAAGTATGCAAATACAGAGAGAAAGCAAGTGTGGGCAGTGTGTTTATATGTTCATTGTGTTTTATTCAAGTTTGAATACACAATTTAAAGAGTCTAACATATTTTGTATGGCTTTAAAAATATCTGGTTTGGTATTCTATCCACTCTTCAGCCTCACACCAATGAATAATCAACAAGGGATTAAATTAAAATCCAAACAACCTCTCCTGCATGTGCTGGAGGAAGTCAATGCCTCATTCTGCAAAATGTGGATGTGCCCTGTGTATGAACTTGGCACATTAAAAACTCTGAGTTGAATACTGATTTTTTTTTCCCATGGTGGGCTCTATCCAATTCCTACTAATGTCAGTGGGCACCTTTTCACTGACTTCAGTAATGTTTTCAGCAGATTTTTAAGCTCTTTGATTTTAATAGGAATGTGAAGAAATCATAAACCTAATGTTTGACCAGCTCTTTGGTATGAAGTGGTTTGTACCCATTAAGTCAATTTACTATTTACAGAATTTAAATTCAGAGCTCAAATAAATGTTATTTGCTGATACATAAACACAGTTTGACTGCTCAATGGTATAAAAATGTATTCAGCAAATCTGCTCTAGTCTTTACAACAGAGTGTTTTCTGAAAGGAAAAGGCTATTTCTTAACAAGTGAAAAAAGCTTTCTCAAAAAGAAAAGACTTGTATTTATTAATTTATTCATTATGAGTCCATTTAGAGATCTGGAAACAGTTTCAAGCTTTTTAAGCTTTTCCTTTTTTTAAAAAAGTTTTATGCTAACTCAGTCTTAAGACTACAGAAAATCTGAACACATATCCATTTATATCCATTCACATCTATTAAGTTAAAGCTTTAATATATGTTTTTACAAGGCAAAACTACTTAGACTATAAAGAATCTGAAAAAAATTTCATCTTTGTGACAAATATCAAGAAATGGGTTAAATCACCTGTTCAGTTGCATGGAAGACTGATCCTCTCTCCAGTTAATACCACTGACATGCAGGGCAATAAAAGTTAAACAATTGTATTGTAATGATTTATTCTCAAGTTCGTATTCAGAGCTTCAGCCATGTGTCTGCCATTAATGTTAATAGGGGTTACACAGCCAAAGCCAATTTAATCAAGAACATTTTCCAGACTTAGAAACCTGTCATATGACAGAACATGCATTTTTGTTTTACTAATGAGATTATGGTTTGCAGTAGAAATTCACTGTGTCTTAATGTGAGCAAAAAGAAGTAGGAGGAAGTGTACACAACAGATGCTGGGAAGATTGTTATTGCAAGGAATGAATTTTCACCACCATGCAGGTTTTGGCCGGGTAATTTTCTTCCTAGTAGCTGGTAGAGTAGCTGTGCTTTGGATTTATGATGAAAATAGTGCTAATAACACAGGATTACAGAATTGCAGACTGGGTAAGTTTGGAAGGGACCTACACACTGATGTTTGAGTTGTTGCTGAGCAGCAATTCCATTAAGTCAAGGAATTTTCAGCTTCCCACACCACCCCACCAGTGAGTAGGCTGGGGATGCACAAGAAGCTAAGATAATGACCCAGAGATGGAGACATGACCCAAACAGGCCAAAGGGGTATGGCATCATGCTCACTATAGTTATTAGGAGGAAAGTTAGCCAGGGCAGCTCAGGGACTGGCTGGACGTCAGTCAATGAGTGGTGAGAAATTGCATTCTACTTGATTATTCTGATTCTTTATCATTACTATTACTCCTTTTATCTCTATCCTAATAAACTGACTTTTTCTCAACCCACAAATTTTACTTTTTTTTTTTTCCCGATTCCCTCCCCCATCCCACTGCAGGAGATGGGGAAGGAGTGAGCAGCTGTGTAGTGTTCAGCTACCTGCTGGTTAAACCATGACAACCACTAACAGCATGTTCTCCACACTTCACCCACAAAAATTCACTTGATGGGAAACAGGGCTCTGAAGCTGATGATTCAGACAAAGCTTAACACAACCAAGTCTTTTGAGACTGATGTGCCCAAGTTAAAATTGTGCAACCTCTTCCACCTATTTGAGGTAGAGTGAGAAACAGTAATTGTTGCAACAGAAGCAATCTTTCAACTTTGTTTTGTTTTGGTTTGCTCTTTTGTCCTGTAAGAAAGCACCTCGCTGGGGATGTCTAATATGCAGGAAGACCAATTTTCAGTTACAACCCAACAACTCAGTAGGAACCCAGACTGCAGCAGCTGTGACTGAAAGGGAGCTGACCTGGACCAGAGCTAGGTGCTTGAAAGGGATGAGAAGGTCCCCAGCTGATCTTCCTCAGCACCTTCTTTGAGCTGGTGTAGACAGGACTCATGGATATGTGACATGATGCCTCTTTAAAATTATCACCTTGCTCAGAAAGTTGAGGTGAATTCCTATCAATGGTACTCGTTCTGTGATGTGCAGGAAGGGAAAGGCAGAGGAGTGGAGAACATGTGTATTCATCACTTAGCAAAGCCACCTGGCAGCACAGAAAAAGAACTGTTGACAGGTCTGCCTCAGGTGGTGGAGTTGGGACTGCAGAAGTTATTGATCTTTGTTGCAAACAAACTACTTTGGGGGAAATATGGTACCAAAATATAGTCTTGTTTTCTTCCTGAATTACATTTTGGAATGAAGTTTCATTTGCATAAAGTACTTCCTATCAAAGAGGGAAAAAATACTATCTGTGCGAAACAATTATTCCTGTATCCTTCTGTCTAAACTTCTAGAATTAATTTTTTTTTTTATGTTTCACTTTACAATAACAACCCTCAAATATGTCTTTGTATGGATGGGGTTTCCAAATTGTTAATGCTGCAAACTCTAAAATATTCCAAAGCAGAAGAAACACAAAATGCATTATGCCATTTTTCTAAGCTGATAATCTAACGAATCCAATTTAATCAGCCAATAATATTTCCATAACATTAAACAATTAACACTGTAGTGTCAATACTCCTTTTTCTCAAAGAAAGGAGAAAATGGAATGTAATGTTCCATTAACCTATCTTGGATATATTAAACTATGAAATTAACTGAAAAATGAGTGAATTGTCTTGTAAAGTCAGCAAGAGTCTCTTACAATGTCAATCATGCTTTAATTCATAGATCCCTTTACTACATCCTGCAGCTGGTTGAAAACATTCACATGAATTTTAAGTAATATGAAGCATTAAATTTCTAGGTTCACTGTAGAAGATTATAGATTGTGTATAGACTATAGAAAATTAAACATGAGCTCATTTGATGGCTCTAATCTTAAAAAAAAAAAAAAAAAAAGGAAAGGCTTAGCTTTTCAGACTAATTAGAAAAAAAATGTCTGACAGGCTGATAGGACTTCCCTGAGTGTTTCCCTGTTTCATTCTTTTCTCCCCAATGCCATACAAAAGTCTTCCAATCATTTTTTACCCTAGGTTATGTCCAGATTCCTAAGCAAACCCTTTTTATATGTAGCAGTAATACGTGGTTGCAACCTCAAATACTAAAAAGTGTTGACTACACTTGTAACATTAACCAGGTGTCAATCACTGAATATTGTAGCTGAACAAGGACTCTCTACCAACTATCTCCCAAGAAACGCCTTCCAAAAGTTGTGTTCTAAAGATAAAGAGCATTTTAATTGAATCAGACAACCTTCTCTCTTCAAACTGCTGACAGAGGCCAGTAGTGGCAACTGTCAGATGTACGGTCCATACGTTGCTGAAAAACAAGCTGTGCTCTGACTCTAGAGCTTCAACCTCACTGTTTATATAAAGCATCTTTGCAGATGTGATAAAACACTGCATCCTCATCCACACTTCACATTGGTCTACATTTCACCAGTTATAGTTTTATAATTTTTTTATGGTTGTAGCTTATCCTGGCATCACACAGAACATCTCATCAGCATTCCATTAATGTACACTGTGGCTTGCTTTGCTGTTCTCTGCAGATGAATAGTGAGATAAGTCTCACCATGAGATGGCTGAGATAAGTCTCACCCTTATATGTCCACAACTGAAGGAATCCGTGTTCCTCTTTGCTGGCAGTCCAACAATGAGCATTGTCTGATTTTGTGCATCCACTCAACAGCTCCTGACAGAAATGCTCTGTTAGTATGTACACTTACTGATATCTAACATACATTTTAAAGGAAGGTTTAAGTCTCATTTAGTCTACTTGTAAAAAAAATCTGAACTGTACCTTATTAGGTGAAAATGAAAAGTTTTGCACTGCTATTCTGACAGATCTCATGGCAGGGACTTCATAAATGAGCCTCCCAGCTTATCTGGAAAGCTGAGTGATTTTCTGCCCACCCACTTTGGCCCACAGCCCAGATGACCTGTCTGCAAGTCCCCCAGAAGTTGGGGCTATGCAGGTGCCTGTAATGGCCCAAAAGGGTTTCTCAAAGCCAGCCAGGGAGATCATGCCACTGCTAGGGCTTCATTGCCTTTTTAGGAAATACTGCAAGGTTTAGGCCTATGTGGTAGTTAAAGTAGTTACCCATAACTACTGATTTTAGGTCTTGCCATTACAACTGTATCGTGGCTGCAATCGTGGTTTTTTCTTTCACCAAAGGAATTTACAGTGCAGAGCTTCCACAGGTGTGCAGGTAGATAATAAGTGTGAGAAATAGGAAGGCACTGAATGGAGTATTCCTCACCTCAGTGTGGAGAAAGGCAAATATGCAGATATGTTCATTTTTTTTTTAATTGCTGAGAAGTAAATCTTCAGAAGTATGGCTTGTATCTTAGAACATAATCACTCACTCTCCTCTCCCTGTTTTAGTGTCAGCATAAAGAAAATTGTGCAATAACACAGCAGGTGCTAAACATAATAATGTTCTACACTAGAAAAACCTTTGACTAGTAACTAAATTAAGAGAAAATTGATGGAAAAGGTCTAACTGCTCTCCTGAATATCCAGATCTGAAGGATGATAAAGAATGCTAGCTCATTCCTCCCATTAAGTTTAGGTAAATGAGTTTCTGGGATCTGACCCAATTATTCTATTTCATTTCTGGAGATAACTTGGAACATGTCTAGATATGAAGACATGCCAAACCACCCTAACTGAGACATTCATTTTTAATGCTTAGCTTCTCTGTTGAGTAATTTGGTTTATACAATGCAAAGATCAGTAATTATTAGATCTCAGTGAGCAGCTCTCTACTTTTCTTTGAAATTCCCTTTGTGCCCCTTGTTGCATTTAGACCAGTATGGATCTTTCTAAGGCTGAAAACTTGCCTTTTAGATTGTTTTGTGGATTTCATTAATACCCCCAGCTGTTCTGATTTTCGATTTACTGGTGCGAATGGGAGCCTTTCCACGGAGTGAAACCCTGCAAAATATCTGAAACTATCTGAGTTGCATATAGGCATCCCTTACTTTCTCCATCTGTGTGATTGAGCAATAAGACTGGTAGTATTTTAACATGAAGAAAGAAACATTTCCTCTTTATAATACACCATTTTCCTTTGCCTCAGATTACCTCAAAGACTGGCCAGGGTCCATCCATTTAAAAAATGCACAAGGAACTATCCCACTTCCTTACTGATATGTTCCTGGAAATCTACATTGTTACAAGATGATTGGAATAAATGCATGTGTATTGCTTATAATTGTATTGTGAAAAGCTTCAAGTACCTACAGATTTTTTTTAAAATTCCTTTTAGAAAACCTATTGGCTCCATATTCATTCATCTGTCTGTCATTGGATTTGCTCCACCATTTTAATGTATAGGTGTCAGCTATATACTTCACTCTGCAGGAATTTTCAAGTGACATTTCATGCACAACATATGTTTACCATTTCACATGCTAACATTTAGTATGCCGGATGAACATTGATTTTACTGCAAGATAAGATTCTAGTACAACAAATCACTTCAGGAAAACAGCAAAATAGACAAATGAGTAGACATGAAGAATATAGGAGTCTTGGTGATTGATTCCACCTTCCTGAACAGTGCAGTTTGACTGACTGCTGGATGACTTTCTATCTCCTTTCAGAAGCCTTTGTTTACATTTCTGGACTGTATAGACCCTTAGCTGGGATCCTCCTGGCTGGTGTTTGAGGCTGACCTGGCTGTCCCAGTGAGCTGTGGACATGGGAGCACAGACTGCCTAGGGAATCTAGGTCCTTTCTGAGTGAACTGCAGACTTTATTAGCTTTTAATTTCACACAGTCTCTTAAATGTCCTTTCAAAAGGAAACTCTCATTTTATGGTGGTAAATTGTGTTTTAATAATTCATAGAGTTGCAATTACATAGAAAAATTGATTAGATGGTCACAATTACCAAATAATAAAACATTGGTGTGAACTTATCACTTTTTATTCCAAATTTGTGCTGTGATGTGAAATCATGTTCTGTTTTTTCATTTTTGCAGGATCTTACAAATGTCTTTTTAAGTACTAGGTATCTTGATTTACTGACAAAACAAACATCTTACTATTCCAGGAATTATTTTCTTGTTCTCCATGTCCATAACTTTATAGCTTTTGTGTATGACAAAAATACCATGATGAGCTTTTTTTTTTTTAATGTCTAGTTAATAACTGCATTAGCCTTCATTTGTCACATGTAGAACTGAGCAGAGAGTTGCAGTAATCTTTCAAAGAAATTCTGGAATCCCATTATGAATCAATCTCTGTATTACAGAATGAGGCTCATGTGTATACTTTAGTGAAGAATTCGTGCAAGCAGAAAAATACCTGTTCTTCCCCAGGGTAATGAGGCTCTGGTGCCTCATTTGCTATTGCTTATCACTCAAAGCATAGACTGAGAAAAGAGTAAAAAATATTGAATAAGCTGCAGAAGAAATAAGCATCTCAGAAACTATTTCATTGGCATTGTATTGAGATGTTTAGCAGAGCTCTTACTTGGTCTTTCTACTCAGAAAAAAGACCACTGCAAAAAAATAATACCAGAGACACAAACTACCATTACTTCTCTGTTAGCAAGTAAAAATAAACCTAACAAGCCAAAACAAGTATTTTTACAATGGAAAAAGAAAGAACTAATGAATCTCAAAGTTGTATTGATATATGTATATTTAGGCATGTGTCTTTATTTATTTATTCCAAATTTATTCCATATATTTGTATACATATGCATATGTAAATATGCCTGTAATTAGGAGGGGTACAGCTCTACCTCTGGTAAATCTTATGTTCCTGGGGGAACATGCATTTTTTAACTGTGTTCCAGCAGACTCAGGAGAATGGGCTGACTTCTACTGAGATGGACATGTGAATTCTCAGAAGGCACACAGAGAAATATGCAGAATACTTCCTAAAGACTGGCAGGTCTATCCAAGTGCTGTTTTTGACTCAACAGGTGTCATTATAACTGACTACGATAATCAGGACTAAAACAGGGAGCTGTGAACCACAGACAGTCAATGTCCTTTAACATGACACTGGAGCATTCATATCCGGTGAGGGACAATAATTAACAGTGCAGGTGAGGATTTCGCAATGGTAGCTCTGAAAGGATCACTACCATGATGATGTGTAACATTTTATCTGAGAATTGCTAAAGGTTTTCCCTAATTCAAGCTTCAGAGAGAAAGTAGGAAGCAAGTAGGTATATTAATTATACCAGAATAAGGTTATGTTAGGGGAAAGAGACATATTTTATCCATGCATTTTCAGGATACCTTCTTCTGTACAGATAGGAATAAGCAAGTTTTATGTGGCAGTTTGCAGAGACATGTTGACACAGATTAAGATGCAGAGAGGGAATTTGCACAGCCATCAGAGCACTCCACAAGTACTAATAGAGAGCTCAAGGCAGTAACAACCAGGCATAGATATCTTAGAGTTTTGGTTCTTTTATACTGGTTATTTTCTTATTTCTGATGTGATTTTATCGACTTGTTTATGCCTGTGCCTGAAGTGTGTCAATGGCTCATTCTCATTAGTGTTTCTCATGTCAGCCCACTATAATGTCATGCATGATGGCATTGTTGTTTAATAAGCCCCACAGTGTGAATACCTTGCCTGCTGTGGAAGGATGGTAAACAATCTTGCATCAAATTTATCTCGCTATGCAAAGCTCAGGCAGTAACCTATATGGTGTCCTTTTATAGGGCACTACCATTTTCTTTTTTTGCAGTTTTGGAAAAACAAGCAGGGCTGATGAATAAACAGATGGAACAGAGTATTCGAAGTAGATATGCAAAATTAGAACCCAGTCAGAAAACTTAAAAACTAGTAAACTAATTTATCCAACAGCAGAATTCCCACAATATTTCCAGACTTTTTATAGATTCTTTATTTTTCACCTATGAAGAGTAGATGGAACAATAAAAATAGGTTATCTGGGACTAATCAAGCCTATGAAAATGACCAAGGCAACTAGAAATGGAAAAAAAAGTGTTGTTTTCTAGTGTATAGCACTGCTATTTATGACTGTTTCTGTACAGTACATCTTCTTATCACTTTTTTAAAAAAATCTATTTGTATGTAAATAGATTTTAAAATCCACCTTGGAAACCAGTGCAGCATCCAGTTAGAAAAAACAGACAATTTTTTTATCTGATTTTATTTCTGTTTTCTGTCTGATAGCCTGTAAACTTGTAATACATTAATGTATATGAACATCAGATAAAATACATGCAATGCATATGCACACAATTTAAATCTTCTTCCAGAAAACATGAAACCACAGGTAAAAATGTGTAAATTTTTGATTCAAATTTGTGAGAATGGAATAATTTTATATTTGAATTCTCATAAAAAAGATAAATTCTACGAACAGTATAGAAATGGTGAAATATGGCCCTTAAAGTAACCATTAATGTTTAATCCTTGATAGTTAAGTCACTTTATAATTATTGTAGATGGCCATATAAGGTACAAAGTATGCAGCAGGTGTATCTAATTATACAATGATGCTATTTCAGTATCAAAAATGTATACATTACTAAGAACTTATTTTTATGCTAGCAATGTTACAGAAAAAGCAAACCAAACTGAATATTTAATAAACGTTTGGTTTGGCCCCATGTATTGGAACATAAATGCACTTTTACTTTATATATGTTTTCAGATATTTGTTGCAATGCTGTGTGTGTCATTTTAACCAGCAGAGCTGTAACACCGGTAAATCAGACTGGTTTTCTTCAAAATGTTTAACTGAAAGGATTAAATTTGTTTTCTGTTCTCTTGAAGTAGGGAATCCAGGTGTCTTACTTAGTTCTTTAAGTGGATCTGCCCTATTACAGCCTACTTAACGATGCTCTGGTTAAAGTTTAATCCAAGGGCTGATGAAGCTCAAGATCACTCAGGTGTGATGTTGACTGTGGTTATTTGATAGCCAGATGGTTTCACAGAAGAGCCCAGAGCACCCATTAAGAAACACTGGATGATCTGATTATAGGACCCAGTACTTTACTGTCAGATCCAACTGTAATCATAACAAATTTGCCTACATTTTACAGTGCAGGGCTTGGGCTTTGGGTTTGTTTTATATTTTTCTGATTAATTATTCTGATTATTCAGATAGTTAGAAACAGCTTTAAGACTAGATTGACTCATAGTTTATATCCATTTGTTGTTTTTCTTATATGATCCTTTTGTTTTAAAAATTATTTACCCCTTCCAGTGTTTACCTTATTATGTTTTTGTGGCATCGTGTTTCCCCTCAGCAGCTTTTCCCTGCTAGAAATAAAAGGAACTGCCTCCTGATCTGTAGGTGGCTCTGGATTCAAATGACCAGCTCAATAGCCCAGCTCTAGTTTTGTCTCTGAATTTGTCTTTATTGACACATGATCATAACTGCACGCATGACCATGCCCAAATCACCTATGGCAGTGGCAAATCCCTTGTTCTACTTCTTTTATTTAAACCTGCTATTGACTATATTTCAACACATGTGACAGCATTACCCAAATGCCTTTTGATAACAGTGTATCTATTAGGTCTTTCTTTCTCTTTAGTCACCCCCAGCTGCTAGATCTTGGCACAGTTTTCTGTCTCTTTTCCATAAGCGTATGTCTTGGCAAGTAGCATTATTGATTTTGATCCCAATGTAGGTTTGGACATAGTGTCCCTATGTTATCCTAGTTCTTTCCTTGCCTTGACAGTACTTCTCAACCTTCTGTATTTCTCAACTTTCTATCACAATCAGCTACAGTGCAGCAGTGTAGCACATTAAAAAAAAAGAAAAAAAAAAAAAAAAAAGGAAACAGAATTAAAACCAACAAAACCCAACAATAGGGAATTTGGTATATAAATCTTTCTTTTGAAAATTAATCAGTTCATTTCTGTAAAGGTACCACAGGTACCCAAAGATTCAAAAATTCTCTGACAGTCACCGCCCATCATTTGAAGACATATTAGGACTTGGTTTGCAATCAGTACCAATATCTTGTAGCACATTGGATCTGGCTTTCCAAATTCTAAAGTCATCAGTAGGAACATTTGTTCAATTCTGCTTACAGTTCTGATGAGAGAAACACACATTTCCCATCCTGCCAAGCAATATTGCGTCACGCCAGGATGTTTCAGCTCATGTTACTGTCTCCTGTGCATCTTATTCTGAGAATCCCTGGGGAAAGCTTGTCTGGGATAGGGTTCCACTAGTTGTAAAACATAGAAGTCCATCTCTTTATTTAGCCCCTGATTTAGTGCCTTCAAGATTTTTCTTTCTCCTTTGAAGTCCTTAAAAACATTCAAACTGTGGATATGAATTTTAAAAGGTGAAAATATCAGTGTACAAGTGTCGATGCTGAGAACTTGGTCAGAGAGACTTTCCTGGGATAGCTGCAGACATCCTGGGGAGAGTATTCCCATGAGAAAAGCTGTGGGAAAGACATAGCAAATATGTAAGCAAAAGAACATCTGTTATTTTTCACTTATTATCTGTTATTTTTCATTTATTGTTTTTCTAAGATGTTTTCACTTGGGGGGTGTTCTAACTAGCCAATGAAAGTGATGAGTGTTAAGGTACCTTGACCAATTATGTCCAGCTGCATGTAACATGCTATATAAAGTGTGCTGATCTGAATAAACTTGCTTCTTCTTGCCTTCTGATACCTGAAGTCTCTGTCGTTATTCAGCCGCTGATAGCGACATACAAGTCACAGCATTTTAATTTCTCATGCTTGGTCTGGGTTTGGTTCTTTGAGTCTGACCTGGGAAACATCCTGAACCAGCATTGCTGTTTCCTGGATAAGGCATAGTCCTGTAGTACCTAACAAATGCCCTTAAAATAAAGCTATTAAGAAGTATCTTAAATGGTGATTCAAATTAACAGACTTGACTCTGCTCTTTCCAAGAAGTGTAAAAACTTGTTCCTTTCTGTCTACCAGTTGTTTGATATCAGCTTTTTCCATGCAACCCATTATTAGGCTGCTAAAAAGGATAAATCCATGCTCAGCTTAGAAATGCTTATCCCTTTCCAGCATTTTGCTAAAGGGTGTCGAACTGTAGGTAACAGTAGTTCAAAATTCAAGACTCAAACTTGGAAAGAAGTGTAGGCCTAACCAACAAGGTCAACACACCTGCACCATGCAAAAGACTGTGATGGCAGCCACAAAGTTAATTGAAGCTAACAGGAAGTGGAGGGATGTCACTCCATCATGTCTACATTGTACAGCTAGATGTGATTAAACTATTATACTTGTCTTACTAAACATGTATGTGATTCAGAAATGTTGTGAGAATTGGACAGCACAGCATCTGTAAGAGGAAAAAGCAATTTAATGAAATATTAAAGCCTAAAATAGACATTGAGGGTGTCAGTAAAAAATCTGGCAGAATGGGATTAGTTAATCTTTTATCATAAAACATCATAGTATCTAATCAAAAGTGATGAGGGGCAGATAAGCAAGAAGAAAGCATTTCAATTTAGACAAAGGAGAAGGATGCTGTTGTAAAAATGCATCCTGGCCCAGGGTATTCTGATAATTATTCAGTACCTTAAACTGAGAAGGGAGAAAGCTCCTTATTGTAGAGCATCATCTAAGAAGAAATTTTATCTCTAGAATTTTTGAGTGATTTTTTTTATCTTGTTGCAAGTCTGTTTGCAAAGAATACGTATTATTTTGTTCTTATGTAGCCATACAGTTTAGCTTCTCATTTCCTGCTATACAACAATCATTAAAACAGCATTAGTGGGACATTGTCAGAGTGCCCTTTAGGTGAATGGATTTCTCTTGTATATCCCTACGTAGCAGGGTACAACTTCATTGAGTTGCTTTTACATATACAGGAATTTAAAACCAGAGCAGCTGCATCCAGGAGATTTCATTGTTATGTAGAAAGAAACAGTTGATAAAAATGCCACCACTTCAGGCATCCCATTGAAAGTTCTAAGCCACTTATAGTTCTAACAAGAAATGTGACCCTAAGATTCACTAGCACTGGCACCTACACACATAGGTCATGTAGGCTCATTTTGAAATGTCTATCCTGTAAGTACCTTGTAAGGAATTCTTCTATGACATTTGACAATCTAAATTTTCTGCTCCTTTCCAAAAATTTCTCATTCAGCAGGAGGGCTCTAATTGAGTCATAACTGAATCATGCAGTAATTAACATTTCTTCAGTCATATCTTTTAGATGGTTATTATGGTTAGACGCTTGTGTGAAATCTTACTCATCAGGTGTGCTGTTTCTAAGCATTCAGTCATATGAGCTTATTCACATTTGCTTCTTTGAGTGGCAACAATCACTGCCAGTGTAAACTCAATGCACCTATGAGACAGTGATAATGCTTCTATTTTGGCTTGCAAATCATTTGCAAAATTGTTAACTAATTAGGATATTCTCTATTACAGTTTATTTGTCAGCCAATAATAAAAGAACTCTGTATTAATTTTCTGATCAGGTGAAAATTATTTTCCTTCTCTTTGTTTACAGAGCAAAATCTGGTTTTGCTTACACCTCAAGGAAACACAAAATTGCACATGCAAAGTAGGAAGGGTTGCTCTCAAGAATAGCAACATGTAACTCACTATATTTGCATACCTGCAAATGGTATCTGTAGAATTAATCATTTAAGAGTAGTGCTAGTTTTTTTATAAAACCATGCTGATCATGCTAGAGTGTGAAATTCTTATTTAAAAAGCTTTACAGTCATGATAACCATCTTTCTAAGCTGTGTTGCAGAACTTGTGCATTTAATTGCATTGCATTAAGTCCTCCCATCCTGCAAATGCAGAGAAAATCCATCTCTATGTATGGAACAACATAACAGAAACTAATTTGTCTTACATTTTTCTTACTTTTAAAAAATACTTTTGAATCTATTTTATCAATCCCATGTGATGATGTTAAGATAATTTAAGCAATATTAATTAGTTAATAAACTCAGGAAACATGCTGAAGTCCAGTTTATTTGTAAAACCAGTACAGATCATTCTGATTTACCAGACTGTCTCAACACCTTGTTGTAGTCAGAAGATTCGGTTCTGCATGCCAGTGTAACCCTTATGAGATGGATATAAATAACTCTTACACTGCAGAAATAACTGCACCTTTCCTCACCTCTTCTCTTCCCACAACGTCCAGCGTCAGGAGAAAATGTTATTCTAATCAGAGATTTGGAGGGGAGATTTGGGAAATGGAGATACCCTGCACCACCAATGTATTTGTGCATAAACATACTGATCCTTTCTCTCTCCCTTTGTGTCAGAATTGCTGTGAGTTAATATATTTGAATAAGGCAAGGAACAGAAAGCTCTGTACTCTGTTACCAGTCTCCTCATTTCGTTCACCCCAAAGTTCTGCCTTTTGGGCAGGATGTAGGTCTTTTCTCCATGAGGTTAGCACGCCTTTCATATATGTCCATTAAGTTATTCAAAAAGGATTCTGCATTTTGTAAAGCTCTTACATGGCAAAGACCCTCAGCAGCTGGGGTTTGCACAGCACACAAAGAAGGTGGTAAGCCAGCTCTGAGGTGAGTGATATTTCCTGACAGGGAAATAATACATTCATAATAGGGTTCAGTTCTAAGTGTTCACTTGGCTCAGGACCACTAGTCATTGAATGCCATTGTGGTGTATTTCTTAAAACAATCACGTGCATCCTACTTGCTTACAGATGCATGCACTTTAATTTAAATGAAACATGCAGTCCTGAGTAAACAGTGTTATGTATAGGGAGGCTCATTTCTTAAAGAGCCAAAAGACTTTTATTGTAACCACTAATTGATGTTTTTCTCACTTGATAGATTTTAATATTGTAAGAAGACTCCTTTCCTGCCAGTCTGATGTCAGCTGAGTCCATCAAGTACTGTATTCTGTTTATATCAGGCTTCCAACCATATTTTTAAAATATTATATTGCTAATATGTGATAACTTGAAAATGTGTCTCCCCTTAAAAAAATTAATTGCCAAAAGTAAATTTGACCAGTTTCATACATCTTAAAATAAATCACAAAAACAATGAAATTTACAATTTCCAATTTATGAATTATTATTGCATTTGTATGAATTGTACAAAGAAATATTTTTGAAGTATGAAGAATGGTAGGGACAATAAGGATATTGCCAAGTACAGTGAACTCTTTGGTCACTTTTAAATTCTGGAAGAGACACTGATTTCCCTTGCAAGCAAAATGAAATCTAGCTTTAAAAGACTCACAAACTCTGCCAGAGATGAAGTCCTTGAGAGTAAGGGCTACATTGTGTTTCATTTCTGCACAAGATGAGTAGAAGGGCAGGAGTGTGATAACTTCATCTTTTCACTTTGTAGCTCTTTGTTAACTGCCATGTTCTTTGCAAGGAAGTGAAGAACAGGGAATGGGGCAAGAGGAGTGAATAAAGGCTCTGATGGAAATGGAGGTCTGGATTCATTGTGTTCGACTTCACTGAACCTCCTAAATTAAGAGGCAGGTAGCAGTAGGTTGCTTTACAACCAAGGGTGGAGGCAGACACCTCTAGAAGGCAATTCAACCCACTTCAGTAAGTGATTTGGGACTTGCTGTCTTCACTCTGTGTTAGTACTGAGCTTGCCTGATCATGCCAAGGCTGCAGAACAGAACTCAAACTTCACCCAACGCCTTTGTGTAGTCCTGCTGTTGAAAATATATTGTGAACCTGCTTAGAAATGAGTTGCAATCTGGCTTGCAGAGGTGATCCAGTAAATGCTGAGAGGAAATAGATTCCATGTGGTTTGTTGCAACTGGTACTAATATGCAGTAGCCTATAACATAAAAGCAGTAGCTCATGAAGAAGCTCATTTTATTAAAAATTGAAGGGAAAAGGGAAAATCTAGGTTTTCTTTTCATTCACCTATTTTTTAGTGTGTTACTTCTCTGCATGGGCTGCTTAAAGAAATGCTTTCATTAACACCAATCATGCTGTTGACAGAAATTATCTTTTTTATTCTTTTGCCAATAATTTATGGATTAAGTTTATCATCTATGTGCTCAGTCCAGAAATGAGATGAAGGAACCTTAGGGTTTTTTTTTTGTAGTAATATTAAATATATATGTGTACCACAGACCAGCTGTGCATCATGAGGGAAAGTCTGCACCTTGTGCACATAAATATGTGTAACTAAATACAGAGTTTCTTCTTTTTATCAGTGTGGCATTAGATAAATTTACTTTTAATGTTTCTCAGGTAACTTCCTGAAATATGAAACTTTCCTAATTTCTGTGTACTAGAAGCTAATGTGCAGTACAGCCACTAATCAAATTACCATCATGGTAATTAGTTCACACACTTGTGCTGTTTTGCTGAAAGTAGGGAAAAGAATGGTATTAACTGCTAACAGCCCACAAAAAGGACCTGCAAAAATAAATAGAATGTGTCTTGTGAAACAGAGTCTAAAAGCATCCTTCTTTTCTCTTCTCTGATGACCCTGTCCAAGATCTCAGTTTGAGCCATCCTACAAACTTGCTGGTAACACTGAACCCAGTTGTCTCTGTAGCTCACTTCATTTATTTATTAGTGTATTTTTACAGTGGCAACTACAAGAGCTCTGTTTAGGCCCAAAGGCCAGTGCTCCCACTGCAGGGAATTGTGTGACCGGTTCATACTTGATGGGATTTATGGGTCACAGAAAACAGATTACTCTTAAAAAAAGAGACCAGACCCATGTCAAAATATTCAAATGTAAAGAACATTTGTTTTGTAATATCATTGTTATTTTAGGTCTCATTTGAGAAAATAAATCTCTAACAGTACTGTAAGGCCTTGGAGGGACTGGAAAATCACTTTTCTGTGAGCTTCAAAAGAATCCTCAAAAGAATTTAAGAAATTAGTCCCAACTACTCTGACATGATTTACAGAAAGCTGTCGTTGGGATAAATAATGTTTTGTTGAAAGCCACCAATATGTGCCAAGGCAATATGAAAGTATTTCAGAAAACATTAATGCATCCTGCAAAATGTTAAAGTCTTGGCACAAAGGAAAGCAGAGCACACTCATTTGTCAAGCTTCAGCTTCACTCTGTATTGGGCATAATGAAGCATGCCACCTGCAGGAACACACCTGGAGATTGTGCTACAGAACCCTGAAGCTGCACTCTGTTTCTCAAGCTGATCTTCCACACACAGGCTTCCCATTACTGCCCAGCTGATGGTCCTTGTGGTTTCTATGGACCACTGCCCCAAAAGTTTTAGTGTCTTTCAAAATTTAAGACCAGGAATGATCTTGGATCACGCAATTTATCTGCCTATATCATAAAAGCAAAATGAAGGTTAGCTACATTCAGATTTTTTCTTGAAGGTTTTGCCTAGCTTATTCTTTGATTTTCCACACATTCCCCTTCTGTAGTATCTTGCCCAAAGCAAGATTAATTTTTTAATTCAAATTTCTTTTAATGTTGGACCTTGTTCACAAAATAGCCTGATATTAAAGTACCAAATTAGCAGTGAGACAGACTTTGAAATGCTATATATATTTAAGAATTACAATTGTATATCCTAAAATGAAAAGTTCTGAAATATAAAAGTAAAGTTGCTCTGTAGTTATACGTCTTTGTTGACAGTTGGAAAACTTTCTCTCAAGTAAATTAGATTCAAATGTCTTGATCTGACTAAACAATCCAGCCTGAGATAAGAAAGAGAGATAATACAAGGTACTTTACTTTGTGCTCATACTGGGTAGATCTTGAAGCCAGATGAAGACTAGGCAGTATTTAATGTAAGAGGCACAATAATGTACAACCATAAGAATAGTTATTATATCTGTCATCTTTCAATGCCAATTCCTCTAATTCTTTGAGACACCAAAGAATAAATTCCTATTACATCATTAGATGTTATCTGCTGTGCTAGGAGTGGAAACATATGCAGGCATAATAGAGCAAATTTGTGCCCTGATATCACACCTCTCAGCAAGGTAAAATTCTCAAGAGACAAAGTCACTGTTTTTAATGAATCACCAGAGCAAAAAAAATTGGAAAACAGCTTCACCAACCCTGCAAAATCCACCACTTTCCATCCTACTCAGCTAAAAACACTGTGTGCAAGAGGAGAAAAGGAGAAGTGATTGCTGAGTATTGCCTGTGATTGATATGTACTACTGTCCTTGACTGAATAAAACACTCCCCCCCTTAGTAAAATTTGGCCAAAAAGTTATAGCATGCAAAGGAATATACTGCATCTTTCCCAGCTCCCACAGTGGAGAGCTGCCAACCCGTAAGTCTGGCCACTAGTGAGGAGTTTTCCTCCTTTTTCTAGGGTGGGAGCTCTGTTTCCTCTCTTTTTTTTTTTTTTCCCTTGTTCTACATGTTTTATCCCATTTTCTTCATTTCATATCTACAGAATTTCTGTTCCTATTATATAAAAACAATATGGATCTGCCCTGAGGAATTCCATTTTTTCTGGCCTTCTATTTTTGTGAGTAAGCCATGACAATGTGTCCTGATCTGCTTGGTCTCTAAATCAGTGGTGAGTGTTAAGGAGTGGCAAAATCCATTGGGCCTGAGGTCTCACAGCGTTTCCCTGCCCTTCCCTTTGACCAGGGCAGCTCTGAGTCCATAATATTGCCATGGCACCACAAACCAGGCACACACATACACAAACACACAAACATGTACAGATGCTTTTCCTTCATCCTGCCCCACCTACACACCCTTATTCCTAGCTACATTTGCACTATGTGTCTTTGGTTTCGCATCTTTCAGATTTTAGTGATCCAAGAATCAGTAAGTTTTCTTATTACAAAGGCCGTTTTGGGAAGGACTACAGGGAGTCTGCTTGACAGAAGCAGACAGAAAAATGAGTTACATGTGTTTGTGCATATCGCAGAGGAAAATAAATCAAATCCTATTTATAAATGTTTAATTTACACAAACACTTTCCAGCAATACGTAACAAAATTTGCAGATCTGAGGATAGCAGTCCTTTAGCAAAATGATCTGAGCAAGGTGATTTGAGGTAATGAATGTGAAACAAAGTATTTCATGTCCCTAGCTGGAGGGGCCTGCGCATTAGAAGGCAAGTAATATTGTCATCTCATACTCTAGATCCCTAAAACCTTTCACATAATTGACACTGAAATGAAACTGTTAGTTCATGACAATTTGAAAATATTTAATTAGGAATTCTTAAAAATTGCTTTGGTGAGTCATATGTTTTAAAATTATTAATTGTACCCTCCTTTAAGTGGAAATATAGTTATGAAAAGTACTCTGAATACAAGTTTAGAGATAGTTTGTACTTTTACACAATATACTCAAGACAAATAATGTATAGAACAGCTGGTGATGATTAATTCTATATAGAGGAAAGTGGTACTGCGAATATGTTGAGCTGAGAAAGTAATAGAAATGTTTAGCAAGGAGGCATATACTTAGGAAACAAAGGGAAAAAATATTAATGTTTTGGGTTTGGTGATGTTATGTTCTCTCCTTCAGTTATAAATTATAGAAAAAAAAGAGATGGAAGCCTGTCCTCTTTCTTTTATATCTTCCTTATATGTAGCTAATACAATGATCTTGTTAGCTAAGAAAAGAAAACATGGTATGTTCCTCGACTGTGCATTGTCTACTTTTGAGTTCATCTGGCCCACCAACAGGATACCTTGCAAGATTCAGACAGTCCAGCATGGAGACTACAACATAAGAAATACAAAAATCTTGAGCATCTCATTATATTTAATAGGACTTCTTAAAATACTTGTGCTAAAGCTACTTCCATTTTAAGACAGTTATAGAAAAGAATCTTGTTGGGGTTGTCTCTTTTATGAGCTAGCAGAATTCCTCAGTTATCAATCCAGCAGCTGGGAAAGAAGTACCCCTGTCTGAGGCTTGGTCAGGGGACTGCCTGGCTGGAGAACAGCTCTGCAGACAGGGATGTGGGGGTCTAAGCAGAGGACAAGCTAAACAGGAGGCAGCAGGGTGCCATGGCAGCTAGGAAAGCCAGCATTATCCTAGATTGTATTAAGAACAGCATAGCCAGGGGATTGAGGGAAGTGACCTTCTCTCCGTACTCGGCAGCTACAGCACTGTAGTAGTTTTGAGTATTGCATCCAGTTTGGGGAAAGACACTGATACACTCGTACAAGTTCAGCAGACCAGTGATGCCTTAAGTTTAAGCTTTCATATTTTCAGATTCTGTAGTGCATTAGTGTATAACTCTGAACTTCATATATAGTGTTAGCAAGTTCTCCTCACAGTCTAGTTAGACAAAACAATCCTTTTCCAGCCTGAGAACCAAGGACACCATTGCAGCTTCAGGCCCAAAAAGTGTAAACAACAGCAAATTGAGGAGAGCAATCTGGGAGGATGGGACTTCATAACCTGAAGCTGTAATTGGACAATTAACCCCGATATGTAAATGGACCAAAACTTATAAAAGTGTGAAAACATGTGACCCATTGTCCATCTTGGGTGTAGCCTCGGCCAGGCTCCAAGGTGTATCCTTTGAAGGCCTTTTAATAAATACCTACTTTATTCCTTTAACACTGTCTAGCCTCTGTTCTAGGTAGCCTCTCAGGGCATCACCATCCACCAAGCTGGTCAAAGGTCAGGAGAGTTTTCCTTGTAAAGAGAAACTTCTGAATAAAAAATTTCTTCAGCCTCATGAATAAAAGACTGAATAGCAGTTGTATGTTATAACCTCCCCGATATGTGAAGGGAAGTTACCAAAACAGGGAGAACCAAAAGACTCCTAGTGATGTATGCTGGGAGAATGGGAGACAGCAGACAAGCAGAGTCAAGAGAGGCTTAGGCTGGATATTAATAACAGTCAAGTCCTATGGGGACAGTCAAGCAGTGGAACAGCATCCTGCTCTTCCCTCACAGTGGAGTCTGTTTTCAGCAACCAGAAGGCCTAGAGACCTGCTGGGGTCTCTTCCAAGCTGAATGGCCTGGAATGGGCTGCACCTGCAGTGGTGGTAGCGCTGTGGTGTTAATTTTATCACCTGATGTTCTCACTTTAACTTTTTACACTAGACAAAGGTGCATACCAATCATGCATTTATGATATTTCATAGCAACAAAATTATAAGATCCTAAATGGAACACAATTTCTAATTACACTATGCAAAATGTTTAACTCTGCTGAGAAATGAAGCTGCTCTAGGAAACATGGCAGCAACACTCTAAAAGCATAAACAAATTAATTCAGCAAAAGGAACTCTTCATGTTCCGTTTCTGTGGAAGAGCAGTGCTCAGCACCATTCACTTCTGAATTCCTGTCCATTGAACCAAAGAACCCAGAAATGAAACAGAACTTATCAGGCCGATTTTTTAAACTGAATCATGTGGGCCATTTCCTATTTACATTTTCAAACACCAAAAAAGAGACATTTGATAAGTGCATCTAAGAACTCAGTGCAGCCTCATATCTTTTAAACCAAACATAATGACTTTGAACTAACAAAACTTATGCTGACTTTGCTGAAAAGATTGATTTTTATTTCTGAATAGGTAATCTTCTGACTTCACATAAAAGGATGCCATTTACATCTTTTAAAATATTTATTTGGCAGCCATTGCTGAAACTCCTGAATGTTAATTAAGAAGCTGTTTAAGTGCTGGAAAACATTTTCATCATGTCACCTTTGTTTTCTATTGATTCCAAAAGAGAAAAGAATGGCAACTAGGCAATTGTTGCAAAGTAAAATAGTGAGCACTCATCTAAAACCTATGTAAAGCACAGGTAATACCTCAGCCATTTTCAGCCTTTGCTACCCTCATGCAAGAGACAGCAAAAGAAAAATTCAGTACTGATGGAATATGAAGAAGACGTGCATCTGGAGATGTGAACAATACAAAGACAGAATTAGCAGTACCCTAGGTTCTCAGAGAAAAAATATGACTTTCTTATTGTAATGGTCACAGAAAGAATTCTCAAGTGTTTTCTTATGTTACCCATATTAATTTTTAAGTAACAATTTATTAATTTTTATCATAAATGGTGTTATTCACACATTTACGTTCTTGTGCTGTTCATTGATATTTTTAAACTTAATTGAAGATTTAAATACAAATAATATTAACATTTTCTGGTTTCATCTTTCAAAGTTTGGTATCTATCTGAAGAAGTTTTATACGTGGATTTCTGTTGCTCTGTGACAAGACTTCTAACCTGTGAAAAAGAAACTAGTCGTGTTGTGTTTCTTTTTCATTGTTATAGAAATAAAATAAATAAACAACTTCAATTTCTAACTGTTCTCCAAGCAAAAAAAAATTTAAAAAGTTATCAGTACTGTTAATCAGAACTTTTTAAGTACTAATTATTGTAGACCAATAGGTCAATGTATTGTTTATCTCTTACATAGTTGAACAGAGTTGACCTCTGAATTATTCCAGTTTTTATTATACTTCTTTCTATGGGTGCAGAAACATAAAGACCATACAATAAAATAGCGTTCAGAAAAATAATTAGGCATGATGTGTGAAACTCTCATTATGAGCTTTGTAAACTGACCCTTTAAAATCAGCCCACTAACCAGGTCTTGGGCCTGTTTTGATGTAAAATATTAATGCCTTGTTTTGTACAAAGCCAAGTAACATCATCACTAAGAATATCATTCTTAGAGACATAGCTTTCTGTTTTTCCAAATCTTCATGAAAGCAGCTCTGAGTCATCATATGCCAGCCTTAAGTAGGGGCAGGAAATGTCAAGCAGAGATTCACATTTAAGTTCCACTTCTTTATTCTTAATATAAGTTCAGTCAGTAGTAATGACTGCAACGGAAAGGGACAAGGTGTTTTAAATAAATTTCAGCAATCAATTACAAATAGGCTATTTAAATATCTCATTCAAAAGGGGGAGTAATTACTCAGAATGTTTGAGTCCCCTCATTAGGTCTTAATTGTTGAAAGAAGTAAAATATTTATACTGTTTCTGTGACCTTATGTAGCAATACATGTAACTGTAAGTAATAAATACCTTGTCATAGTACACAGCATCAAATGATTAAATACATGAGTTGGACCTGAAGAAGCAAATTAAGCTACTAAAGAAATACAAGGAAAACAGCAAGGCAAAACAGTAGGAATTGATAGCAGAATGGAATGACCTTTTTAAATGTTCCCAGAAAAAAATTACTCAATCTGACACTGAGTTCCTATGTAGCCTGTCTGACTTTATCCATATTCTTTCTTCATTTTAGTACAATATACTCATGTATCCCAAAAGAAAAATAGAGTAATAGGAATCACAATCATAAAACTGAGCTGGCCATCCCTCCTTGGTAAAGGCTAAAGTGGTTGTATGCAGGCACCCTGAAAAAACCAGAATTACAATTCTTGCTGTTGTATCTTAGCCTTCTTTCCTTCTGCTGTTTCTCTTAATTATCAGTTCCCACAGACAAGTGTCATCCTTGACTGCCTTACAATCTAGCTTTCATCTACCTAAACTAGTAGAAGCATGATGAAGGTTGTAGCCTTTTGATCTACCTACTCACTAGCATATTTAGGTTAAAGTATCCAAGAAAAACTCATTAATTTTACATGCCTGCACTCTTAGGTAACTGGGTGCTACAGTTTGATGATCTCCACCTTATATATAATCAAAGCTATAAAGTGTTGACAACCAATAATATTAATCTTCTTATGATTCAGATTGTATCAGGAAATGACCTCCATGCTGAAAGAAGACTGTCACATGATTCACTCAAACTCTAAGATTCACCTGTTTTTCACAGTCTCCTTTGGAAGAATATGGAATGTCCTTGAAACTCTAATTTCTGTACTACTCTATTTAGACTTTAAACTTTTAAGCGTAAACTTAGACAAATTATTGTAAGGAGTACTGTGCTGTTAAGAACACAGAGGAGAGTGCTTAATTAGTCTGCAGTGGTTACCTGCCTACTTACATGCTCATACTGACATTCATTTTATTGATTCTGAGGTTATCCATCATCATTTCAGTGGGCTTCCAAACACCTTCTAATTTAGCAAAACTACAAAACACAGCAACAACTTTAAATTGATTTGAAGACTCTACAGTGACAAAAAACCTCTGGCAGGCTCTCTGACTGGAAGCTGAATAAATCTGCTGAAGCTTCTAAGACAAAAAACACTACTGTAACATTCTGTTCCACACAACACTCCCACTCCCTCGCATGTGCCTGTCAGTAATATCATTTTTATAGTGATATTTTCTCTGGAGACATCTAGAAAAGTACCAGCTGTTTCCTCCCTTCTAACGATGTAAGAGTAATTACATAAAAATAAGTCCATCACTGACTGGCAGAAAGCAAATAAACTTGGCAGATCTGGACCTAATATTTGGACTATCAGAGCAAAAAGTTTCTATATATTTCAAGAAATTTCTAACAATTTCTTTGAAAAGAATTCCCTCTGTCAAAATTGTTCTTTGTTCCTTCACATTTTCTAGAAAGGCAGAGGGGGATGGGTGGGTGGTGTTTGGTTAGCTGGGATTTTTGTTGTTTTATATCTGATTCCATAGCTTTTTTTGGCAAAGATGACTTTTACACTTAGCCAGCATCTGAATGTCATTACTGGACATCACTCTAGTGTGTGTGAACCTACATATTGTGTCTTCCACAGAAAATGTTCTGATAGGACAATGCCTCTGTTCACTTCCGTGTTATTTATGTAATAAGGAGATTTAATATTTCAACAGCATGACTTCCAGAAGTGTTAGTTACAATGCAGGAGCTGGATTGCTTACTCCATCGAACTACTTCTTTCAGTCTATACAGTCTCCAGTTTATTGCAAGCTATTATTATAGTTCCTCTGTTTTGTTCTTCACTTCTCTGGAAATAGGTTATGACTACTCCACATCAACTTTCCAACTGACTAGCTCCTTTCTTGCTTAATAAAAAATAGCTCATGCAGTATAGTAGCTATATTGGAAACAAGAACCTGAAAACTTCACAGAATCACAGAATAGTTGAATTTGGAAGGTACTTCTTGACATCATCTAGTTTAGATTTCCCTGTTCAAAGCAGGGTCAAGCAGCTGGAGCAAGTTGCTCAAGTTATTATCTAATCTAGTTTTCAATGTTCACGATGACAGAAACACCATGACTATTTTGAATATGAAGAGGCTGAATTCTGTTCACTTTAAGCTTTGCCTCCTTCTTGCTTGCAAAAAATGAACAAAACATTAGTTCATTGAACTGATAAAAAAAATCTGGAGAACAAGCACAAATAGTTATGAAGAAATAAATCTTGCATTCTCTGTCTTCATGGTAAATAACTTTTTATTCCACTGCAAAACACCTAAAAGACAGTACCATTTCTGCCTCATGCCTGTGTGTGTGTATGTGTGTGTGTGCATGCACAAATGTGCACATGCACATACATGAATGTTGACTTACCTTTCTATATTTATGCATTTAGATACATGTGGGTTATTTATAAGAGCTTTCTAAGAACAAACACGCTGGAATTGTATGAAAAAATAAAGTTTGGGACCTGAAGATCATGAGTGAGAGAATCTCTGGTCATAGGAAAACATCATTGATTAAGCTGCAGTTCAATCGCTGCACATTATGTGACTGGACATTAACCATTAATAGTGTTGTTAATCCACAAAAATGACCCAATAATAAACCCAGTCAACTATCTATGCTCTGTCATTTCCTCCTCAAATGTTTAGGTCAATTATTTTTATGTCGTATCACCAGGGAATGGCTAGATGTGTTGTCTAGCAGAGGCACACTGACCCTATCTGTTGCCCCATAAGATTTTCAAGAGGGATTCATCTTGATTATTACATCTGGGCTGTAAATACTGTCCATTGCAAACTGGACAGTAAAGACACAGACAGTGGGCAAATTAGCAGATATCTAAATTGTAGATGGACTTTGCAAGTGAACCTGAACCATCTAAATTGTGCTAATTGTGTAGATTAGCTCTCCTACATAAATCCAGCAGCTCTGGAAAATGTAAAAAACATCCCTTTTCCTTTTTTAAAAAAAAATATTAATATGCTAATTATACAGACTTATAATATCATGTGGCAGAATTTGAAATTAGGTGTCTATGACTGTTAATGATATAAGAGTGCTGCTAATTTAATCTGAAAACTAAAGCTGTAAATTTTAAAATCTTTCGGCTTGGTGATCACATCAGCCCTAAGGAGCTACCATGTAAAAGAGATTATATGTATTGCCAACAACTGTTTCTAAAGCTGTTGACAGAAAGATAATGCGCGATCTAATATCCAAAGGTTTATCTGGAAATGTGATCAAGGTAATGTTTTCAATCCATTTTCACCTGAGTAGTGTTACAACAAATGTGGTTGATCAGAAAATGTGGTTAATGCAAACTTAAATAATGATTTCACAAACTTCGTCTACTGAGCAATTCCGTATTCAAGGCTACTTAGTATGCTGATAATGCTTTCTCATCATAGTTAAGAATATTACCTTTGTTTCTAAACAGCAGGGCTCATCCAGCTTTTAAATAGATAGCAAGAACAAATTGAGTAGGAAGCTCAGTAATGTCTGAAGAAAAATAAAGTAGATTCTATTTGATAAAATTATTACCTGGAAGGTAGGATATAAAATCTGATGTAATGGAGACATATACAGGGAAGATTTTAATATCTGCTCATAACCTTTAGGAATATTTATACAGAATATTAGAGAAGCACCTTAAAGTATGCTTTTTGTTCTAGAGCCTAACCAGATAAACTGATGCCAGCTGCAATTTTCCAGTAACTTATGTTTCATAACTAGTTCTCCTCTCATAGTGATAACGTGAGAAATTCTTCATGACTTGGTCTGCTAGTGAGGGGCTACACATCTCCACAGAGTCATAATTCTTCAGATATAAATGATATAGGGTATTGGATCAGACTAATGGTGCCTGACACTAAGGGATCTCCATAGCCATCTAACACAGCATTTAAGGATTCTCCTTGTCAGAAGTCCCTGAGGACTGCACATCAAAAGCAGAAATGGTGAGAAGGAACAATAGCTAATCTTATGCTTCTGCATGCTGGCACTGCTCAGCTCAGGCATTGCACTCCAGGATTCTTACAGTAAAGGCACTTTGGAGACCCTCCAATGTGGCTTTTTTGGAGCAGTCTTAAGCCCAAAACCTTTAATCCAAAGTAGGTCGGCATATGTTTTGTTTTTTTTTATATTTGGAAAATGCTGGCTGAATTTCCCATCTCTGATTTTCTCTGAATACCATCAAGAACAAATTAAATCTGACTTCACAGTAAAGTATATGTATATAGTTTGGCAGTGGAATTTTTTGCTCCAGTGTTAATCTCCAATTCACATATTTGGTTATTTTTTAACAATAAATGGTGACTACCTAATACTAAAAGTCACCAAAACAATTTCATTCTTTAAAAAAATCTTCTGTTGCATCTTTCTTTGAGACAGACAGACATGTCTGTGAACAGAGAAATAGACTAGCGAGAAATTTAATCTACACAAGTACCTGTTCCCTCTTTCTCAGTTGCACATATTCTAGCTACAAATCTACGGATGGATTTAATTTTAACTAGGTAGAAATAGGTAGAAACCGTTAAACACTTCATTCAAGGGAATTATCTTCGGTTTTGTCAACCTTTGACCATATTTTAAATTACTAAATCATACTGTACTTCATGTAAGTACTGTGTGCACAGTAGGCTTTTTTTTCCTCTTATGTCTTTGAAGTAATCATTCCCTGTGTACGAAAACCAGAGAATGAAACCCATTCTTATGTCTAATCTAAAACTGTTGTGCATGTGTCATTGCACTTTTCAGAAATCACATTTAAATTACAGATACCTTAAATGTGTTTTCCTAATAACATTTTCTGCTGTTGAAGATTGACTGTTCAGCAGTGTTTCAAATTTTCCCTTTTGGTACTTTCAGTCTACCCTGTGGACTTTAAAAATTCTAGTAGTACAGTAAGCTTTCAATAAAATTTATTATCCTTTTTTAGGCTATGTATAAATATCTTAAATAAAACTTTGGCATCAACATCAAAGCACTAAAATATGTCTTCTGTTCTCTCCAGCTTTTCCATATTTTATGTGTTTGATGTTAATGTGAATGTGATATTCAAACTTAATAAATGTATGGCAAAGGGAAAAGTAAACGTCAATAAGCTTCATTGAACACTTATTAAATGCTTGTTACGCAAAAAGATCTCTTAAAGGTAAGAGGTGCTGTAAATCCTCTGTGCCACCATTATGTAGTTCTGCAAGTTACAAATATATTTATAATCCTCCATAGACCATGTTAAAGAAAGAGATTATTACTATATATTAATAAAAATCATTAATGTATTAATATTGCCTTTATTGCTGAAATTTCTTTCAGTTATCTGCTTCTGACAGCCTTAAATTGTACATGCAGTGTGTAAACTATATAAATATATAATAAACCTATCCTAAAAGAAAGGATGTTATACTTTTTCTATTTTGTTAAATCAAAGCGTGCAATAACTGAAATATTTGCTGCTTGTTTTTGATATTTCCAATTCAATTCTAAGAGCTCTCTTAATGAAAGAACATAGTTTCTCTATATTAAGGTTCTGCACAATACACATGAGCTGTATATTAAGAAAGTTTTTCTCTACATTATCTGTATGAAAAAAAACCTCTAACCCTCACGCAATAACTCTTCCAAGGACTAGGTTTCAGTTTTCTCTTCTAGGAGAGACTGCTGCAGCAGACATGGATTATGCCATCAGCCTCTGTAAGTGAGATTCAGATCACTAGGAAAATTATTCCTGGGGCTGTAAGCTCCATCCTTATGGTTCCTTCCCTTCATGGTTCTAATTCAAGTCATTTAGTAGGGTAGCATCTGCAGGGAATTGGTTACCCTGTTCACAGGATCCAACTCCTCCAAATGTCAGGTGGCTCTGGCTTAAAGAGCTTCACAGCCAGAGAAATGTTTCATTTCACACTTTGGAAAGCGCTATAAATAGTAACAGTTGAGTGACTCTGGCTGCCTGCTGTGATGTCCTTGGTGACCATAAGTGTCCCCTCAGCAATAAAGGTAAGAGACAGGCTAAGAACCAACGCTCACACGCATCCACGTGCTCCGCCTCAGCGCCGCGCACCGCAGCGCCGCAGTGGGGCCCATCAGCCTCGGTGAATCCAGTCCAAGGCTTGACATCACAAGCAGTTGGAGGGCTGCTTTGGCAGGCACACGGACAACAGCTCCCTCGGTGATATACACCACGTGTAAAAACACCGTAACTTTGAAACACAGTATGTCCTTTCCCCTTCCACACTTCAGCTTAGCTGGTGTAGGGCTCTGTTTCATGACTTGGTCAGTAACTTCTGGAAGCACTAGATTGCCCTCTTCCCCATTTCCCTCATCCCACTTTGCATTACTCATTTATTTCCAGTACCTGCAAAATTAGTGCAGGCAACCCTAGGGCCCACCTTTTCCAAACTGTCCTATTTCTGTCATACAGTCTTATTTCTGTCTATTGTATGACCACTTTCTCCTTACAGCTGAAGCATAAGTCTTGGCTGGAATTATCTGAGATCCAAATTAGGGGAAAGTATAATTTTAAAAATTGTAATACATAAATCTGTGTTCTATCCTTCTATAGAAAAGGTTGTCTGTGCATAATCATTACCTGTAGCAAAGCCAAAACCATGAAACATTCAAATAAGGCTCCCTATTTCATGAACAGCTACATTGCTTCAGCTTTACCAGGGGGCACCTCTGAAAACAGCATTTACCACGGCCAGCTAGCACTCAGCCAATTAACACCTTCTTAGGATTCCCTCTCAGTCCTTTATTTGAAAGTCAATATTCATGGTGTTTTCTCTGGTCTGTTAAAAGTCTTACACTTCAAATCAAAGTGTAGCATTAAGAGATGCCTCTTAAACTTCCTGATGTACCTGACTAGTCCTCCAAACAGTCCTGCTATCCTCCATGAGTTTATGCATGAGTGGATTGGCATGATTAGCTGTTCTTAACTGCCAGAGAGAGCATTTTAAATTCAGAATTAGCAACAATATAATAATTAGACTTAGAGCCCCATGAATTTTAGTGGATATGAAATTTCATTTAAAGAAATAATTAAATAATAAACATATAAAGAAAGAATGAAACACAGGGGAATTCAGGTGAACACACAAACTGCACACAATGGTGATTCTGAAAGCTGCCACTGCCTGAGCCCTGAAAACCATCCGCACTTTGAACCAGCTTCCCGACTCAAGTCCTGCAGGGCTCAGAGCAGAGCTACAGATCTGCCTCTGCTGGTCCCCACTAGCACCTTGATCCTGGCAAGACTGAACAGCTTGGTGTCCTCTTGGCTCTCATAGCTGAGAAAACAGTGTCCTGCTGCCTTTCTCCAGGAGGGCTTTCCAGGAATAAAGTCACATCTCATAGAATCATAAAATCATTAAGGTTGGAAAAGACCTCTGAGCTCTGCAAGTTCAACCATTAAGCTAACACTTCCAAGTCCACCACTAGACCGTGTCCCTAAGCCCTATATCCACATTTCTAGGGACAGTGATTCCACCACTTCCCTGAGCGGCCTGTTCCTATGGCTGACCACTCTTTTAGTGACGAAATTTTTCCAATATGCAATCTAAACCTTCCCTGGCAGAAATTGAGGCCATTTCCACTTGTAACACTTGTTACCTGGAAGAAGAGAAGAGGAAGCACTGTTTTTATAATCAGTTCCTTTTAATACATGACTGAGTTGTGCTCTTTCTCTCCTTAACTCCAGTCACAAATGGTTAACACACTCACAGATTTTTAAGAGATGAAGCATTTATTGGTTCTCACCTTTTGGCTGCATCGATTCTCTCCCATCTCCTGGGAAAGGATGTGAAAGCAATGGTGGAACACAACACTGTTAGGCCTTTCTTTTCAGTTGGTGCTAGCAATTCATTCATTCATTCATTCATTCATTCATTCATTCATTCATTCATTCATTCATTCATTCACATATGGGGGGATGTGATGAGCGCATGAACAACTCTTAGGTCCCAAGCAGAAATCCCAGTTCCCAGGCTAACACACAGCTGAATTGCTTCCCTTAGCCTCCTCTGTAAATCTGCATGTTCTAAACACTTTCTTCAACAGGAACAGAAGGACTGAACCACATCATTTTACTTCCTTCATATATGACAGTGCATGTCTACTTTTTGTTCATTGTGAATGGTTATGTAAAAAATATAAAAATACAAAATACAAAATCTGCACCTACATTCAGGACAAGCTTCTGGGCCATCAGTCCTGCCAGGACAGAGCTATTTACCTGCAAGAGGACACTGAAAATCTTCAAGATTCAGGGTTTCCCTTCCTGCATTTTTCTAAAAGCTATCTCTGGCCTTGGTTGGCTGCCTGGTTTGTGCCAAGTTGGGGTGCATCATTCTCCCTGTACACACTCTAAGTGTTGGACCTTGGGCCATACTGTCTTCTTGGATGCAACACTATCATGCCAAAATTAGGTTGTGGGATCTTACATTTCCTTTCTGACTTTAGTCTATAATGCTTACAGACTTCCCTGTGGTAAAATCTATCCTTCCGTATCCTAGATAAAGTTTTGGTTCCTGTAGCATGTCATAATATCAGCAAATAAGTATAACTTTTTCAGTCATTGATTGATGATTCTAGTGGTTGACTTGAAGCACAGCACTGGGGTCTGCCTGTCAGAAGCTGAGTTCTGAGCATTTTCTGAAAAACAGATATCTCAGTCTCTAACTACATCTCTGTTTTTCCAGTTTTTTGAGCTTAGCTTGACTGGCATGGGTGAGCTCCCAGACTCCCCAAAGTCAGCAGCAGTTCTGTGATTGATTTTGAATTGTCATATAAATCTTTGTCATGAGCATACAAAGCCAATGGAAAAGTCAGAATATGGTGTCTGCCTATCCAACATTCTCTGACTTTCTGTTCCAGTAGTGTGTATGGAAGTTTGATTCTATTCTGATATTGGACTTCAAAATGAAGGTAACTGTGAAAAACAATGAAAACTGACAAGTGAGATGGAATTGGGGAGATCAGTTTACATAGCCACAAAATATAAGCAGGAAAGTCATTTAACCTATTTTCTCTGAGAAGTTGTCACTGTTTGCAATTAAGACTGTTTGCCTACACTTTCTACTAATTTTAAACTAAATAGTTTTCTGATTTAGCAGATTGCCTTGGAGCCTCCTACTGGCTTTCTAGTAAGCTTGATCTTTTATTAGCTGCAGTACTTTGTGATATTCATTATACATTAATTTAAATTTATATTTTTAGATTTCAGAAGTACGTTCATATTAGCATTCTTTTTTACTAGCAAATGGCAGAATAATTAACATAGAATATTTGATCTCATTAATAGAATTCATGTTTGGTCTTTTGAGGCAAAGCTCATAAAAAAAGGTAGTGAAAAAAACAGTAAAATATTATTCTTTTGATATGTTTAAGACATTTTGGTTGGTGTATCCTTTTATGCTGTTTATGTTCATTTTACCAGGAATGCATCCTTATCTACCCTTTCATGTTAGTGGAATTTTTTATTCTACCAGAATTGATAGTTTGAATGTAAAAGTGGTAACAGTCCTTGTAGTGTTCTAAAGTTAAAACCCAGGAATTTTTTCTTGCTAAGGTTACACCATGTTTCCTCCTGTAAAATTCTACTAAAGAAGCCAATTTCTTCAACAAAGACCTAGAGGAATATACTGAGGCAAGTGACTTTTTATAAAACATACGCTGTCTCTCTCTCATGCAGGCAATTGCCTTTCATTTGGGAGATGAGCAGAATTTGCTCCTCAGCAGTCAGTGTTTGAATCCAAGAGGAAAATGGACAGCATCCTCACAGTTTCTCAGCAGGTGTTGGTTAGATACATAATCTGAGGTTAGGTAAGACAGGCAAAGGAAATCCTCAGTATGATTGCTAGAGCTGGGTTAAATGCAAATGGTGAAGCGAAGTGCTTCTCAGGGGCAATTCACCTGGTGAAGGTGCTGGTGGATGTAAGCAGGGTGTGCCCTGGGTGGTGGCCACCTCGCACAGCTGGGGCGGTATGCCAAAAGGCTGTACAGTTACGGGTGACGTCCCTGTCCCGGGGTGTAACTCGGGGACTGGACTGAAATGACTTCCAGAATGCGCGACTGCGCTCAGCGAGTTCTGCGCGGGGCCGGGCGGGCTAACTCACACTGTGGTGGCAGAAGCCTGGGTAAGCTGCCCTGAGGAGCACTTAGGTGCTGCATCCCAGCCACTCGGCTTCAGACACAGTAACCTCTGGCAGCAGAAGGGGAGCAGGGAGCCACAGGGGAAATAACATTAACAACCAGAGTTCTTTCAGTAGCCTAGGACTGCCTACAGCCTGACACATTAATTAGTCTTGCTCCTGTATTTTCTGAGTGGTAGATTTTCAAAGAAAATTACGTGTGAAAAAAATCCTTATGTTTTTAATATAAGGAAATTATTTGGTTGACATGATTTCCTACTGTTGTCTGCATGAGGAACTACTGCAGCAGGTGGGCAGTTTCAAGAGAGACTGTAGAGCAAACAGAGGGAGCTTGGAGCTGTTCACTGGGCTCACTGGCACATAACGCTTCAGCCAGCTATGCTGATGGTCAGTAAGAGAAACCACGGATGGAGGGGCACCAGGGGTGTTTTCTGAAATCACTGCAGAAAGAACAAGAATTAAAAGTTCAAGATAGACTTTGGGATGCACAGCAGCTCCCTCTCTACAGTCAAGGGTGCTTAACTAAGTATGGATGGATGGGGAATTAGTTCACCCTTTGTTCCTGACTGAAAAAAATAAAAGGATTTCAACTTTTGGTCTAGGAAGAAAGTCTGAATTTATTAAGTAAAAGATCTTCATGAAGTCCTCTTCTATGGATGAAACAGATTATTCTCTTGTTAGATCAGCCCATGTAGGTCTGAAAGAATCCGGTTTTGGAGTTTGAGGAATAATACAGAAGGGAAGTCACTTTGGAGATCCAGACTGTTCAACCAAGGTGCTGTGCAAACTGAATAAGGCACCTCTGTGTTCTGTGAGAGCACTCTGCTACAGATTACTGCCTCATATGAGACTTTCTGTTTTGACAGGCCCTGATAAAGCTAAAACAGAGTTTCATGACTAAACGCTTTCAGATAAAATTCATTGTTAATACAGAATTCCAAACATTTTATTATTTGCCATTTGGTCTGAAACATGATGGTCAAAAGCAGAACAGCTGCTGCTAGCAGTCACATTTGACAATTCCCTTTCCCACGTCTGCCAGTAAAAAGAAAAACAGAATATAAAGCCAAAAAAACACCCACCCTGTTACCTTAGGAAAATTAGTTGACAAAAAATATCCAACTTTGCCTGAAACAGGAAAGAGATGGGATGAATCACATGGTTACGCACTGGAATTTTGTATTTTTTGAAAAACTGAATATTTGGGGAGGTTGTTTATTTTAACCTATAAGAAACATTACCATTTCTTGGTCTTATAAATCTTCTGGGTTTTAATAATGGATAAAAAACATCTCAGCTCTGTACTGAAAGTAAAAATAAAAATAGTCAGCTGGGTAGTTGGTTAGCTAGATAGTCAGGCAGCTGCTCTGCTGTTAGGTTTGTTCCACACTGCTGTAGAAAAAAATGTACCTTCAGGGCTTCAGTTCTAAACTGTAGAGTGGAACAGCTTGGTGAAAACCTGTTTCTATTTTCTGGCTCCAAACTCTCCTCATACTGTGCCAAAAGGTGTGTTTCATTGTTAAATGTCAAATGGATAGGCATGCCTCTGGATTTTCCATGGCTTTGAGTGCATTTTGAATTAAATTCTTTGTAACCAGTATAAGCAGACAATTGGAGTTGGAGTTTTACTTGTGTTTCACACTCCCTTTTAGTATAGTTTTCTTTTGAGCCTCTTTTATTGGTCAAACTAGATGCATACTGTAGAATAGATTAAAATAAGTGGTTTTTTCAGCTAAAATTACTTTACCAGCCATGATTTAAATTTTGTAAGATACAGTTTTTGCAACTGCTTTAAACGAATACTTATTTTCGTCATGAGGAATTATGAACATTTAGCAGCAATATTTTTTCTAAGTGAAGGTAAATGATTGCTTTTTGGTGACCAGCAGATTTGCTCCGAAATAAGAAGAGCCTAGAACTATTCTATAAATTAAGTTAAATCTAGCCAAACATACAGGTCAAAAATGTTGAGTGGAATTTTCAAAAATATCTGTGTTTTTTTTCACCAGTTCTTAAAAGTAAATGTATTCCAACATGAATATTTTGACTGACCTACTATTTAAAAAAAATAAAGGTTTCCAAACCTTTTTATAACACAAACACATTAATTAAATACCTCTATAGAATTTTTCAGGTTTATTTCAAATTTTGTATTACTTTCTTTTTTCATCATATCCAACTTTTCCAAATATAATATCTCATTTCAATCAAAACCAATCTAGTTTTTATCCACCAGAAAAAGAACTCTACCTATTCCTAATTGTAACTTTAGCACTCTCCCTGAATATATATTTTCTTTCAGTTTAAAAATGAATGACCATGAATACGTCTATCTGAGATATTTCTATATATTTATAGAAAACTATACATAATATATATATTATATAACTATAAATCCATAAAATTATATATTTTTTTGTTGTACAGTAAGAATACTTTCTAAATTCACTATATTGTATTTTTCTGCAGCAGGTCATTGAACTGCAATGACTTTACTCCAAAATGCATTGTCAGCTGTTTAAAAAAGAAAAATACAAGAGGAATGATTTTTACTTTTAATGACATGAATGAAGCATCATAATCAAAGTGAAAATTTCTGTAGAAAGAAGCAACTGGATCTATCAGACACTAGTCATTTATACACCAGTGGGGCATTGGAGACCCTGGGTGGGCAAGGATAGGTTGGATTTAAATCTACACAGGGACTTCACGTATCACGTTCCATCCTGGGCTGCAGCATCTCCCTGGTCAGGAGCTGGGCTGTGTGGGACTCAGAACAATGAGCAGCTGAGACCCAGGAGCTTTCAACTCCCTATAAAAGAAAGCTCTCCATAATAAACCACGCTGTTGTCACATGGAGCTTTGGGGTGTGTGTGTGTTGTCCCTGTCTCTGACCACCGACCCCATGGAACACGTGGATTTTCAGGATTGCATTCCTAACTATGCCTTTTAAATAGATAATTATTATGCCAATGCAATAACTTCTTCCTTGAGAATGTGGTAGAAGCAGTACTGATACTAAGGTATTTCGTAAAAAAGCACATGCTTCATGGAGAAATACTTCATATTTTTATATATCCTGAAAGAAATTGATGCAAGTAATAGGAGAAAGGTTGTAGAGTCCCAATGTTCTAAATTATTTTTCGTATTAAAATTTGACTAAGAGATAAAGCATTTTAATTTTGTGCAAGAAAGGAATCACAGTGTTGTGTCTACTGTGTCATCATTGTGCATTGTTCAAAAAGAATACCAAAAATGTTTATGTGTCCAGTACAACAATTCAAATATAATTCAGACTGCTCCCAGGTTTCAGTAAATTTCTTAACCACAGTGACCAGAGAAGCCAACAGGAAACCACATTTAATCCAGTACTTTGATTTTGCTTAGCAAGATGGGTAGGATATGTTGGTTGTGAACCTCCAAATGATCATCTGGAGTATTTTCTATAAGATGAGCGACATCACGCACTATTCATAAAGGGAAGAGAGTTCAGAAAAACTGTTTCCTCCCCTTTAAAGTAATGGAGGTCAAAACTTTTCTAAGCAACTTCTCAAGAGTTTCTTATCTCTACAATCTTCTGCCTGCCTTTCAGTCAAAACATTTATTAGCTTCCACTGGCATATACCCAGGGGTAGGTGTGTGGTCTGAAAATCTGCTGGAGTGGAATTTCCAGCAACATGTACTGCCTGTTGTTTCCTTTCCCTGTAAGGGCTTGGAAAAAGACAGCTTGGCTGGAAAAATTGGACTAGAAGTGCCTGAGTGTACCCTGAGTAGAACTAGAGAATTGGAACATGCACAGAAGCGCCTCCCCTGCAGAGCCCGGGCCATGCTGAGAGGTGACCTTTCTCTTAGCATAAGATTGATGGAAAATGTGTTGTACTCTAACCAGAAATCCAAACTGAAGAGGTCATGCTAAGGGAAGAAGGGGAGATACTCATCTGCTATAGTTCAATATAAATTAGCTGGAGAGTATCTGTGCCAGGAGTACTCAGTGTAGCTCACATGTTTGTACTGGGTTCCTGGAAAAAAGACTGATGTTAAATGACCTTAGCTGTACTTTAATCCCATAAATGGTTGTGCCTATGACATGCAACTTTCTCAGAAACAGCTTTCCTGAGCCTTGTTTGAGTATGCATTTCTTTTCTTTTTTTTTCCCTTTGTTTTTTGTAGGTCCTTTTTATTCTGTTGCTATTATACTCAAACCTTGTTATAACCATCTTTCTCTGATAGATAGCAGATGCTAAACTTCATCTTGTATTTGCTACAATATATTATAACTCAAACAAATGTAATTTCTATTTAAATGACGTGACATCTTCAACAGCAACACATTTTCCAATAAGTTTTTTTCAACCACATAAAATTAAAACTTTGTTATTCCAGCTCTTATTACAGGAATGCTTTCTAGCTACTTAAAAAATGTTAATTTCCTACCAGATTCATGTGAGACCGTAGTTCAGATGAGTTCCTTAAACTGACACTGGCATTTCTGGTTCCAAGGGTATATTAATCACAAACACACATTCTCTGATTAACATTATTATAATAAGAGATTAATCCATACTTATTATTATTTATCTCAAGGTGTTATAGGAGCACCTGAAGCCAGGCTAGTATTCAATGAGCTCTTGTACAAAATAGTAGATAACAACAAACCTTGCCTCTTGAAATCTAAGGCTATAATCAGAAATGCATTTAAGAGTCCAAGAAGATTTCTCTCTTGACAGAAGCACTTCGGCAAATGATTTCACTATGTAAAAGCAGGTTCTTATAAAGGAACTATTTCTGGATTAAATCTCTGAAATTATAAATCTTAGATAAAATCTTAATTTTTCTTGCACAGTTGGAATAATTCCTTTATTGTTTTACAGTGCTCCACGTCTCTGTAAGAGGTACGTCCATTTGAAAAAATTTAATGTAGGGGGTTGGTGACATCATGTTTGCCATGTTACTTATTCCTGTGAAAATCCCTGTTAATTCAAAATGCAGACTAAAGTACAGATCCCTTCACTTACATTAACCTATTCAACTTCTTGATGAAAAGAATTGTAAAGGTATAGTTCTGATCCTCTTATTTTATAAGCCATAAAAAGATTGTTTTTCTTGTCAATTTATTGTCAATTGACAGAGTATTTTTATTTGTTTATGTTTTTTCCTGTGAGATTCATCACTTGATAAAGTGTATTCCTTTCAATGAAGATTTAATTATTTTGTATTAATTATTTCATGGCATTATTCTGCTGAAGAACTTCACTGCACATTTATATTTTTATATAACTAAACATTTGCATTTAATAGCTTTTGAAAGGCAAGTTCACAGCTACTCTAATTAATAACAATGATATAGTGTGTATTTTATAGCAAATTAACTGTCCAGCAACAAGGCTGAACAACAATAACGTAAAAGTTATGGTGTGTGCTTCATTCCAAAACTAAATCAGAGAGAAGAAATAGATTACAAATACAGAACATTAAATTATTCTTCCATAAATTAGGCTTGCTCCTCATTTACAAATTCATATCAGAAGTATCTGTCAGTTAAAAACCATTCTAAGTATTAGTTACAGGACACAGAAAGAGGAGAGCAGAACAGTAGTGTTTGCTTACTTTTTAAAAAATACTAAAAATATCACTTATGTCTTTTTTATACTTTCATGGAACATATGCCTATAAACACCCATTGTTCTCAATTTTCTCAGAAGAGCTTGCAACAGTTTGTAATCACTTTGTAGCTCTTCTGCAAACTAGAAGTCCTATGTTGACCAAAAAAAATCAGAACCACTGAATGAGCTTTTCTTGGTATTTTCTAGTGTGTTCAGCAAAATTTGACTTCTAAATATCAGTCATTGAAGAGTTACTTTTGTATTTTGTATTCAAAGCTTTTAAAAGTAGGGACTACTGAATTAAAATGCCCAAACCACCCTAATTCTTACTCACACAGAGGCAGAGGCACGCTGAGCATACTTATTCCTTCATCCTACTCCTTTCCATCTTGTTGTGAGAGCGAATGGAAGTGATGACTAAGGTCCTGACTAATGGAAAAAGAAACAGGGAAATCCCAGGATAAATCCCAGTTGCTATGCCTAAAGCAAGGAGAAGCGCTCAGCTATCTTAGGTGATGTCAGGGCATTACCTCTTGACACCTTTATCAGAGAGAGGGACTGAGCAGGGACATCCCAAGGGTGATAGAAAATCACAGCTTGAGAAAGCAATTGTTAAGCAGTTGATAGGTAGATGCAGACTGTGATGGCTTCACACATTTTTGTGTTTTCAAACAGACTTGATCAAATATGTACTTTGATTTTTTTTGCTTTGGTTGCTCTAACAATGCAAAACTACTTTACATGATGTACCAAGCCATTTTTGCTATTCTAAATTGATGAAACTCCTCATTAAGTAATTTTATTATTATAGACTATTTTACTGGTGCAACACTAGGAGAAACACAACAGATTTAAGCCAAAAAGGTTTCTTCATAATGTTTTTAACAGCTTTTGTTCCTTGAGGGCATGAGGATAAGGTGTTGCATATGCATGCAGTTTTGTTGCCAATAAAGATGAAATAAATTAGTTAAAAATCTAGGGAATTCAGAATTTTTTATGTAATACTTTTACTATTCAAAAAAATACTACATTAATATCATTTCTGTTCCTATTCATATTAATTGACAAACAGATTGTTTCATACGGTTTCTTTAAAAGATTTATTTTTCCAAAACTCATCCAAAGCAAAGACGGAGGCAGATGGAAGATGCTATAATTGTATGCTGCTCTGTAGTTTAAAAACAGCCTGTTGACAGAAACCTGGTAGGATTAACACAAATTTGCAGAGACCCCACAAAAATGCTGTAATGTAAGAAGAGGTCATGGTGGCCTAAGCAATATTTGTGATTCCATAACTTGCTCCAGATAAACCAAGAAGCACGTGAAAACATTCAGATGTTGAGCCTGGCACGGTAGATGTGGTTTTTTACACAGTATATTCTCCCTAGGGTCCCTCTGCAGTAGGTGGAATAAGAATCTCCTTCCAAGGGCTCACCTCAACTACCCAAGACCCTATTCTCAATCCTTTGGCTTCTGCCTCTCAGAAAGACAGGGATAATACTAACTATCTTCCACTGAGGACTGTCCTATCAGGAGTTACTTGTCTATTTAATATTTAGATAGGAACTTAGAAAGGGTCATTTGACCAGAAAAGAACATCCCTGCTCAGAATACCAGAAAGTACTTTGGTCCCTCAAAAACTAACTCATATTAATTTTAGCCACTGAGTGCCCTTAGTGACCTCAGTTGTGTCATATTAAGCCATGCAGTTGTCTGCACCTTCGCTGAAGGGAACAGGAATACAAGTTAGCTCTGCACACAGAATAGAGAAAAAGAAATATAAAATATTTTTTAAAAATCAAATGAAATATTAAGTGTCTTTGTTATAATTTCAAATTATAGGTGGATGTTTCCTCCCATTCTTTTCTCTGTCTTTTTCTCCTTATTATCCTTTGAGAGTGGACTAGCAGAAACAGACCACACTAAGATGGTTCAGTTGGAGCCTGGCCGGGAAGGTGCAGATGTTGTAGAGCACGGAAGAACATGAGAAGTGGTTGTGAGAGGAACTTACTGTCAGTGGTGGTACCACCACTGAAATGCAAGAAGGAGTAACTTAAAACCAGGGGTAAGCAAAGGTTAGTGAAATAAACAGAAAACGAAAGAAAAGCAGTGCTCTCTCCGGCTGTGGTTTCTGGACAGGCCATAACTCAAACGTCATGATTCATTATAGATCAGCTCTCTGCAAATGCCATACTTTTTTTTTTTTGGTGAAATTCAAAATTTTTAATTTTCAAAATGGTTTTTACTTGCAAAATGTTTTCATGGGAGTATCTGACAAACATTTTTATTTCCAGCAGTTTCTTCTGCAAGCACATTTATCTGAAAATTGATGTTTCTTTGAGTGAGTTAGTGAGGTTTCAGTTTTATTTTTCACTGGATAATAGTGGGTCTATTTTTGCTTAAAATATTTGTGTATCCTAAGTGAATATTCTTTCATAAGTTAGCTATTTGTAGGTTGTGTAATGAACTGTGAGAGATAAGTGCAATTTCAAGTGAAATATCATAGCTGCATAAATTTTACACATACGTATTTTAAAACATCTAAGTATTCATTCATGAGTGTTAGTCAAGAAAATAAAATGTGTCCTCAACAAGATAAGATACATCGTTTAGGAAAGAATTCAGGACTTGTATAGTAAAATGTCCTGAACCACACCTATGGAAAAATGTTTTAACTAAGAATTAATTTTCAACAATAATTTGACCTTTAAGAGTGTTTCTCCTTAAGAGAGTATCATTGTGCTGAAAAAGCAAAAAATCCAAACAGAATAAAAACCAGTGAGGTACACAGGGGCATTCTCAGATGGATACCTGGTGAAGAAGTAGACGTGTTCAGAATTCTTCTGCGCATCAAGGTTATCCATTTAACTGGTGTCTCTTTTACTACCTCAGAGCATGCATTTTTCCACCCTAGAAGATTTCACACATGAATGGCAGTAACACATTCTGTAATTATCCTTCATCCTATGTCTTTGTCACAATGTGTAATGCTGCAGTTTTTCACTATTTGAAACAGGGCAGGATTTTAAAACAGTTCAAATAAATTTTAACCATAACTGGTTTTCCACCAGAATTCTTAGATTGCATAGGAGCGTGTTTTAATTAAGGGACCTGGAAAACGAGAATTTACTAATAATACCATTATTAATTATTGGTTTGAGAAGAAGTATAAGAGACAAAATTAATTAGTTCCGAATTGTTCTGAATATTTTCCAAACTAAAGATTTTGGATTCAGTGGATTAGTAGACAAAATGCAGAATTCACCACCTTGAAAATTTAGACAAGAAATTTCAAGCAATTACCGAGCAATAAAGATCTTAGTAATGCTTAAGCAAAATACCTCTAATGATTTTGATGCTCTTATTGGCTCTTCTAGGTGCATGAAGTGAATGCAAACCAATTTCAGTGATGACAGATAGACATTTAATCATCTTTCATAACAGATATTTTCTACATGCCACTTAAAACTGGAACCAATACAGCAAATCAATGAAAATATAGTGCCAATTTCGTCACCTATAAAATTATGGTCTTTTCAAAAATATATCATGATATGAATACCACATCAATTAATTTTATCTTCCACACATAGTCATTTCTCTGTTATTTCTCCATAAAGCACAATCACCTTCTTGTGGAAATATTTTATAGCAGCTCAAGGTTTCACAACAGCTGTTCAGTGCAAGATCTTTTACTACCCATTTTTTGCAGACAGCACACAGGTGTTCCTGCAAAACTATTCTTGTGAGCAATATAAGGTAATTCTAAAACATAATTGCCAGTGGTGAGCAAGACCAGAACTGGTCTTCCCTATTGGGAGCACCGGGGACCCTCAAGGATGGCTGGGAAGAGTCCCCCAGACAGGGCCCACCCCTCTGCTGGTACTGTGGTATTTAAAGCCAGGAGTAAGTAACTGAGCAGAGAAGTGTGTCCTCAGATCTGGTGCATGCTCAGACTAGGACAAACTCTAACACCGGCATCATTTAAAGTATCTGATGAGCTCCTTTCATCCTTTAACATCTTCCTGTTGCTTAAATCTACGAGCAAAGGCTATGCAAAAGTGAGCTTTCCAAACATGCCAGAAGTTTGGTTTACAGAGCTTCCACATAACCTTCATCTGGAACAAGAGTGGCCTCTGGGCAGTGCTCCTCCAGCTTGCCAGTGGCAGTTCCTTGTCTGATGAAAAAGCCTCTATAACTCAGAGGCTAAGGATAAAAGACTTAGCAAAGTAGGGGGTTTTTGGGGGGTAGTTTCAGGCTGCTTTGTCTGGAGCAGAGAAAGAAAGGATAATTTTCACAAGGGAAGCAGAGGAAGTAGATAAAACTGTCCCAGTAACAGAAGACCCTACCATTTAGCTAGAACCTCAGGATGACACTGTGCTGTGTGCCAACATCATTCTTGTCTCAGCAAATTGAAAACGGCATAAAGGAATGTAACGATTTTCTGGATACCTGCTCCCTATTGCTATAGCTCACTAAGGTAGCAGCTGCTAGAGGTTAACTTTGCACTGGCAGCACCTCACCCTGCCTGGCCCTCTTCCCACCTCTGAAAGAAAGGAAGAAAGAAAATAACAACGTGCATAACATTTGAAACAGGTCACAAAAATCAAAAGAAGGCAAATAGATCTTAAATGTGTCCTAAGCCATTATTTTCAGATATCTGATGAGAATGAAGGAAAAAAAAAAGAACATTAAAATTTATCTGCAAACTGAATCGTTTTAAAAAACACATAGCAAGATAGATGGGCTTTGAGAGACTAAATTAAATAATACTTCAGCATAAGCACCACATGTCTCATAGGCTTGAGAAGTTATAGAGAACCTGAGCAAAACAAATTACTTAAATGGTCCCAAACTTATAGTAAATATATATCTTAAATATTATCATTTTAATAAATAAATACTAATGTTTTATAAGTATCCATATTTTTAAAGTATCAATGCAATGTGATTGCTATTTCCTGGAATACATTCATTTATCCAGTACTGGATAGGTTCAGTATTGGGTAGAGGTAATGGTTTCTTTGTAATGTTGGCAGCAGGTATTAATAAATACCAATTCTTGCTCAGTTTAACAATGTTTGAGAAGTTATGTAGAAGATGCATGTGCCTCTGGTTAGTACCCCACCTTTGCATAGACATTTTAGCATAAGACTGCAGCAAATAAGTGCATGCTTATACCTGTTCTGTAAATAGCAATAGAAAGCAAGGCTGCCATTCAGAGATTCTTTAACAATTTATAAATTCACTTGAAATAAACCAAGAAAGTAACTCAAGCACAATAAGCCCTGCCCTTCTTCTTTACCAAAATATTCCAAATACTACTGCATTCTAAGGGAAGCGCCCTGATGCACCTCTTGGAGTTCAATAACAAAAATGCTTTTCAGCTTTAGAATTTCTTAAGCCTCAAAACTAAGCTGCATGAAAAACGAAGTGCACTTATGAACTAATGAAATATAAAATAGGGTGGGCAATTAAGAAGAAGAGAGCCTTAAAAAGCACTCACAGAGAAGCCATATTCTACTCCCATTTTTAACTCTGTGACCCATGTTAGCTTCAGCAAATGAGAAGTGCATGAGTCTGACAAGGGCACAATTTGTCATGCTATCTAAGCAACAGATTGGCTGCTCCTGAGAGCTCTTTTTCCTTTGCATAAGTACTTATTAAAGAGGGAACAAGGATTATTTCTGAAAACCTGTATCACAGCTATCAAGGAGAGTTTCAGTAGGCCTGTTTTAAACATCACATAGTACAACAAACAATAATGGACTTCTTCAGGATGTCCCTTTCCTCTGCATTTTTTAAAAGTAGGTACTATTTTAATACATGAAAAAATTCATATCATAATTAGATGGGCATCCATTAGGTCTGTAACAGCCTCCTGAAAGACGGTTTCAGTTTGAGCTTTCATTTCCTTTAAGTTTAGTAAAAAAAAAGAGATATTTTCCAAAATCTGCCGAATTGTTGCCTTTCAGCATTTTTGAAAACATGTGTGTGCAGTAAGGAGTGCTTCCTGAGTTTTATTATGCCAGCATCAACTCCATGAAAAGTGTAGAACTATGCCAGTATGAACCAGATGCATTGGCTTTTAATTTTTTCAAGTAAATAGGAACCAGTTGACCTTTTCTGTGCTATAGTTCTATTAATATCTTCTTTATTTATCTAAGCTTTCTCTGTAGATTTTAATTGCAATTGCACTGTGTTTTACAGGCCACAGTACTTTCCTCCATAATTTAGTGTTACTGAACTATTAAATGAACTCCACAGATTCTCTATATTTCATTGGGAATATATTCCTTTCTTAGTGAAGAGATACTGGAATGCACTGTTCATATCTCACAAAGAAGTTATTTTTAAGAAATATTTTGCCTGAAAATGTGGTTACTTTATAATGTTTTAAGTGTTTATGAGTCCAATTTATTTTTCTGGAAGTAAGACCCATTCCAAAACATTATATATAAGTTAAGAAATAAAAACCACATATGCTCTGACCAACGGATTACTTTTTTTCCTTGGAAATCCTAATGCATATTTATATTTGCCATGGTAACCAGACCATTTTAAATTTCACATACAGGCCTTTCTTCTCTTTGTTTCTGAATGTTTGAAAATATAATGAACCAGTAGGGTCACAGATGCTGAAGTTTTATAATGAAGGGCTTCTAAAAATTATTCCTGCAGTTTAGAACTGTCACAACCTGAAATTTATGAAAAAGAACAATGTCTGGAAGCAACTAGTCTGAAACCATTCATTGGTCCCAGATTTCAAATGAGAAATCCTGGATGCAGTAGAAAATCAAGATTCATATGTGTATTTTATCTCTGCTTATAATGGCACCAGTCTTGTGCATGTATAGCTGTTGATGAGCAGGCAGGGAGCTGATGTAACACTGTCCATTTAAGTAGTGTGTGGTAGTTTTCATTCCATGTGAAGTAGATTGTCTAAAATGTCCTTTAGATGCTCATGACCAAAACTTTGGTGAGCTCTTCCAATTATGTAAGTTTTAAAAAATAGTACAATACAAAATACGTCCCATTGCCTTTAATGTAACTTGTATCTCTTAGCAAAAAATGGGATTTCACCCTGTCATACAGAAATATTGAGAAGCTTTATTTTTGGATACATGAAACAAATCATCACCCCATACACTTTAAACAGGATTTCTGTGTGTATCTTGTCATGAGAGCGTAATCATTAATTTGCTAGCCTTTTTTTGGTTGAACTATCACTACAATAAACGGCTTTTGTGAACAGAGACCAAGAGTCACCTCAGCTCCATTTTCTAAAAATAATCCTTGTCTGTTAATTGTACTCATTTAAATTTCATTACAATTCCTACATTTTGCATTGAAACTGTTATTATGATCTGACCATACCTGGAACACAGATAACATTTCCAGTTCTGTTGAAGTAAATTCACTCCACTTACACATAGCATGTAGCTGTGCTGACTTCACAGGTAGACATAATTTGATTTATTTCTCTAAGAGTTTCTGTAATTAATCCATAAATTACCTGTCTTAACTGTCTTTTGAAAACATCTAAACATATCAGAGGTTGAGCAACTGGAGTACATAAAAAAAATTACCAAGAAAACAGTTATTTTTATTTCAGTCGTTTGCTGTTGGGGTTTAAAAGTCCACAAATACCTGAAGCTGTGGGTGATTTTTCTGCTGAAGACAATGGGCCTGGGACTATACTCAGGCAAATATACATGTGCAACCTCTTTATTTTGTAGAGAGTGTATTCCTCTGCTCTATCCCAAAGGTGACAGACAATAAAAGCAATTATACTATGTTACTTCAAATATTTACTCATCACATAAGTTCAGAAAACATTTTGCAAAATGGTGAAACCTTCTAACTCCTACTACCTTTCTATTCCACTTGTACATATCTTCTTCTATTTGATGAAGCTCACCCCATCTCTCACTAGTTTATCAGGATTTTTTTTTTCTGCCTAGCCTTCATTGATTGTATGCTCTATTTTCTGGTACCTTATTTTCCTTCTTTTCTTTTTTTTTTTTTCCTCAGCACTGTTGCTAAATCTTTGCCACTCAGTTCTTTCAGTTTTTCATTTCCAAATCACATCTCTCTAGGTCATCCAGCAACAGGCATCAGCATCCTTCCACATTCTTTAATTACTGTGCTGAAAGTAGGCTAGAAATCTTTGGACCAAATTGAGCAGTGTTTCAAATTATATAGTGAGACCTGAATCTGTAGATTTAGATCAATGGAATAAGTCTGCATCGTATCTCTTCTATAGTGGTGTGAGAATTACTGCCTCAAATTTGTGATTAATAAATGTAGCTCACAGCTTTGTTCTTGCTTGAGATTATATAATGCAGCCCAGAGAGAAAAGCAGTTATATCCCTCCCTCCATTGCCAGCTCCTTCCCAGTTGTGCATTACAGAAATCAGAATACTTCTTGATTGTTACCACTGTAAAATAGATCTAGGTTGAATTTATAATTAACACATTTTTTCAAACTCCCCTTCACTATTTCTTTTTTTTTCCCCTCTAAATTTAGAAGGATATTTTGATTCTAGCAGTATTCAAAATGTTCATATGGGAGTTAGAATGGATTACAAGTTTAGGGAGTACATCTATAAAATTCTCCTTAAGTGATTCCACTGGAGCAAAGAGAGTAACTGCTTTGAAAGGCACTTCTAACAGAATCTAAACAATTTCAGCTTCATAATTTCAGCTCGGCTTTAAATGTCAGGGATTTGCTCTTCTCTTGTAGAACAACAGTATAAAAAGTGTGTGATCAAGATTTAGGCTTTAATTTCAGTTATGATTTACAATTCCTGCAGCAAGGGAAGATAAATTATTCTTCTGTGTTAGTTGCCTTTAATTTCTGGAAGTTTGGAGTTATGGTCTTACATCCTAGGGAAATAAAGCCATATTTTGAGCCTGTTTTTATGAAAATCAGTAGTCAAAAAATCAATTTACTTTTACTCCTCTGCATATAGCAAAACACAAAATAGAAACCTGGCAAAGCAGAAAAAAGAAACTGTTTGCATTGGGTAAAAGGGACACATATAATGCAAGCAGGAAAAGTTTTGAGATTCAGGATTTGACAGCAAATTTGTACAAACTATGTGGGAGGTTCCACTATACAAAAGCTATTTCCCTAGCATTGCCAGATATGAAGCACACATGGTCTTTAAAAAATTATACTTTACAGTGGAACTTACTGAGACAAAGACATTACAGAACTTCAAAGGAAATTATTAAAAACTTACCCTGCACTTTTTTCTTTTTTTCTTCTTTAAACAGAACAATACTTTTATCTTCAAAATCAACTAGAAGGATAAGTTATTATGGTATTTGGCAAGTCAAAAATGTTTTCTGCTACTGGTTATTTCGATAACATTTTGTAGAAGATACTCAATAAGCACTCTGATGCCTAAAAGTTCTTAATTATGCAAGCACCTTAAATTTGCACAAAACAGTGCTACATCCAGGAGGCAGTGCTCTTCTCACAGCTGGCTGTGATTACAAGGGTGGTATGGTAGGTGCTCAGTTGAACTAGTGGTACCTGTCCATTCTAAGATGACTATTATGGAACTATTTGAGTTCTTCTGCATTAAGTTCCACAGCTCTGTAGGAGTTCATGAGCTTTTGCCAAAGAGTGGAGCCAAGCTGGCTGTCAAATTCCCGCAGCACTGCTCAGTGTGGTAAGAGGCCCCTAAGCACAGCACCAGAGTCAACTCCTGCGTGCATCCTAGGGGGTCTGCCTGAACCACAATTTACCTGGGTGGGCTGACAGGTTGTCCTGCACATGCTGGAGCAGGCTGGAGATTTTTTTGGTTCTTTGCATCCTCCCTGGCTGGGTCAGTGTGCACTCAGTGAGACTAATGTATCAACAACTGCACAGAGCTGCGCTTGCATGAATAATCCTGGCGGAACCGCGCTGGCCTCCCCCAGTGTCTCTGCATCCACGGTGTGATTAATCTGTCAACTAAATAAACTATCTATGGGTAACCGAGCACTGGCTGTGCACAGTAGAAAATGAACATATTTAGCACGCTGTACTGTGATAGTATAAGGACAATTAGTGATTAACGGGTATGTCTTTGTGCCGCAGAAATTTACAAATATACTTCATTAACATTGAAGGCAATCATAACTGAAGGGAGTGGAGAAACTGTTTCCCTAAGCTTAAGTTGTAGTGGAAGTTAGCTAATCAACTGTGTAATAGGGTAGGAAAATTCAAACTAATGTAGTGATTATTACAGGCTTGGTTTAGTAACAGGTGTGGCTGCAATGTCATCTGCAAGTGACAAAATCATGTCTGCATTTCTGAGGAGGAGACCTGTGCCATAAACCTTGCAAAACCTGGTAAAGTACCTTAGTAACCTGGAAAACAAAGCCTGTTTCCTCCTCTGGATGTCAGTGAATGCACTGAGCAGGCTGTATTTTAGGGGGGACAATGGAGGAAAGCTTGTCAGAAATATGAAATCACCGACCATTTTTGGCTCGAACTGGACAATATTGGATTTCTAGAGCAGAAGAGTTATTTTCAAAGTGCTGAGTGGGGAGCAGCTAACCAAACAGGGCTGTCCCAAGAGTGCCTGCAGGTGGCTTTGCAGCTAGAATTAAAAAAATATTCTGATGACAAACACACATGAGGGGCTATTTAAGTATGAACAGAAAATTACCTGCTGTGTTTCAAAGAATAATGAGCTGAGCAAGGCAGGAGGTAAATGGTGTTGTCTGTTATCTTGATGGCATGCTAATAACTGGAAAGATTTCAGATGAATATTTACAAAACCTAGAGGAGGCCTGAAAGAAATTGCAAAGATATGATTGTAAAGCTAACAAAGTATAGTGTGCTAACTTCTGCTGAATTTTTCCTCCTCCCATATACCCCAGCTAGGTAACGTAGCTTATGGACAGAAAATTAAGGCTACATATCTTCCAAAAATTAAAATCCAGTATACATAGAATATAAATAGGGCCTTTAAGATTTCTTGAGGGTTGAGCTTTAGGGCCATGAGATGAGCTAGATGTTGCATGTTGTGGAGGGATAGTGGGAAGAGTCTGTTAGATTGACAAAGTGTTGTATACTTTAGAATACATTATGGGATTTTATTTTTTAAATTATGGTTTGTTAGTTTTTGTTTCTGAAGAGTAAGGATTGCTTCAGATGTTAGATGTCCAAGGTACACCTTAGAATATTCTGTTGCTTAGATAGGACTGTGGAATAGTCATTCCAAATGTAGCAACTTTTTTTGGTGTGATATCTGTTCTTAAGAAAAAAGTGAAATGGCCGTGGACAGAATAAAACGGTTTTTTGTGGAAGCACAAAGGGAATTGAATAGTTCAATTTACATTAAAATGACACATTGTCCATGACAATAGTATGCAGTTCCTCTCTTCCAGGAACTGAGCCACAGCTTCAGACGCATATAAATCTAGGGTCCAAAACATGCTATATTCCCTTCCACAATATTAGCAAAAGGTGGGGGAAATTACTAAGAAAAGTATTCAGACTTGGGATTATTAAATTCCACACAGAAAAAGGTTTTTTCAGCTCACAACAAAATCACAAAGAGTTGGTAAAAATACTTCAAAGATGCACGTTCCCCATCTGGTGACAGTGAAGAGCCTAGATCTTACCAGATCATTTTAAAGACTGTCAGAGAGATATGCTAATCTGGAGTTTCTGTCCCAGCTTCAATTTGTTCAAGAAAAGTGTTCATTGACAAAGAAATGCTTCACTTACTAAATGACCTCTTTATTGAAGTTATAAATACTGCCCTATAAATAGGAAAAGTCCCTGTTCCAGTTTAAAAAATTACTTTTACATTCTCTAACTTCATCACATAGCAAAAGGGAAACTTTATTATTTCTAATTCAGGAGACTGAATTAACCATGGAAAATTCTGTCTGAGTACTAAATGTAATAATACCAATATATTTACAACAAGTATGCAAAACAGGTGTAAATGGGAAAGAAAAATGAAGAAATAAGTTAATTTAGAGAGCAGATGAAGAAATCAATACATGGAAAAGGCAAGGATCAGGTTTGGCCAGCCATCAGAAGATGGCACAGTATTAACAAAACAGTATCATGTCACCTGTGACAGAAACCAAATGTCTGAAGCCTAATTCCTCAGGAAACACTCTGCAAAAGTGGCCAAGCAATGGAGACATGATCTCTCAGTGCCCAGAACTTGAGGTCCATAATAACAGCTTATGCTGTTTACCCCTGAAAAATTTTTGGAGTGGTGTTTCATTCTTATAAATGTCATGTCAGAGAAATGCCTATGATTTTATTCTGGATGAATTTCAGACATTATCCTAACAAAATGAAGTAAAGGTCCAGCTTTGAATGAGTTACCAAAGCAATTTGGGCAGACACATGAATAAGGTGAGAGGAAAAGTAGCTGGAGAAACCCACAAGGCGGCAGACCAAATTTCTTATTAGCACCAAGGTTTGCCCTACCACCTCCAGCTCAAAAGACTTATTCAAAACTGTTGTTCTACATTCTATTTCCTAAAAAAACCAGTCAGTCAAGACCACTTGAAAATGGTCAGTGTGCCATTCAAATGTATGTTTCACAGCCTTGATTCCACAGCAACACAAAACAGAGTGGGAGGAATAGAGAAAGGGTTTAGGAAATTTGTGGGTAGACTTCAGTAGTGTATTAGGGAAATGGAGAAGATAAAGATGAAAAAAGGCCAGATGTACTAGATAGCATCTTAGTTACAAGGCATAAACCTGGAAGTACATTGAAATTAATCAGTTTTCAGTGAACAGAGAAAAAAGATAATAAAAGAGAGAACAAAGAAATCTGAATAAAAAGGAGCCAAAACCAATTCCTCTAGGTGAAATTCTAATAAACCGAGAACCTTTAATTATATTTTCTTGCCTTCACCATACAGCTCTAATCACAGAAAACTTTCAAACTTTCATGAAACAGCATTGTATTTTGATTGGTTTTGTATTGAAATTATTTAGAAAATTTACAAGGAATACTGTTCAGTAGATTTTCCTTTTAGTAATGTGGTGTGGCTCCTAGTTCCATGGATTTGCCTATTTGATTTTCTCAGAATAGGGCATTTTAAGTCCATACGCGATTAAGAAGGTTTCAGTTTCAGCTGTGATTTAAGCTTCTGCAGTAACAAAGGTTATGTTGTTCTTCACTGTTGTTTTCCACTTTCTTGGCAGTGTTTTGCAGATGAAAAGTAATGTGATGTTCATTATATGCCTTTAGCAAGGAGTGCTGGAATTTTTGATTTCATATCCCAGCACATAGCAAAAATGTAACACAAAGCTAGAAGGAGTACACAGGGCCTCATGCTGTAGCTCTGATGGTAGAACCACAAAACTATTTTACTCCAAATTTTTTAAAAAAAATCTTCTTTAAATTATTCGTGACACAGATCTTATCCAAGGCCTTTACGGATACAAGTCAGCTGTGGGGAGCTAAAGCCATGGAAACAGCTGTGACCTCATCTTCCTTGTTGAACTTATTTTATCCAGCATAAAAAGAAATAATTTGCAACTGAGATTATGGAAAGATCCAGGCTCCTCCATTCACAACCTCATGCCTTCTAAACCAAGGGTGTAAGAACAATCCATTCTCTCAATGTAAAAAATTGCACTCCCTCCTTACAAAAAAAAAAGGATCAGTCTGGAGCAGGTAAAAGTTACATTACACATCTTCGCATTCACCTCAGTGAACCTCAGCTGTTGTCTACAACAATTTTCAGAAAGAACTGCTTGCCTGTAATTCAACAGCAATTGTTCTTTTTCCCCATAGAAATAGTTCCTGGTTCAAGCAGACAGACTAACGTGCATTCCTTTCACAGAGGAAACATGCTCTCCGCAGTGCTCAGGCAGGCAGGCAACAGGGCATGAAGCTGAAGACACCCAGGCATAGACAGAGCAAGTGCAGGCAAATGCAACCTTGAGTTACTGGGGAAAAAGAAGTTAAAGAGATTGAGGGGAGTTGAGGGGCATAGGTCACATCTCAGATAAGCTCGTACTATTTTTATTTTTTTTTAACATTCTCAGCATGTTTCCAGTAAAAGGAGGAAGATAATTGAGTCATCCCAGCACCAGCAGCATTTCCCATGGCCAGAGGAAGGAGTCACAGCATCACTGTATAACACTGTGACCCCTGCCCCCCAAAATGTGTGCACACAGGTGGACTGCACAGGCTGGAGTAGCACTGAGTATCAGCCTAGATCTTTGCTGAACTGAGCTGCCTCACAAAGGCAGCTGAACAACCCTTCTTCTGAAAATTCATTGGAAAGGAAAAGATTCATTTCATTCTTCTGAAGATTCATTCGAAAGGAAATAGGGTATTCTTCTTTAATAGGGAGCAGGCAGGGGATGATGGGAGCACCTGGATGGAGGGGAGTGGAATGGCCCAGATGAAAGTAAAGGCAGATTCAGGGACCACCAGTGCAGTGACAGCCTGGGGTCTGCTCAGCCTTGAGCAGCAGTCTTATACCTCCTGAGTCTTACAGATCCCTGACCAGTGATGGCTTTTGAGGGTAGAGGGAAGACGGTGAACCATTGATTTTGGCACCGTCCATGTCCCAAGGTAATAGAGAGGCTGAATCTTTTCATAATTCCATTTTCCTCAATAAACCAAGTCTGTTGAAAGAAATTATGGAAGCACATGCAGAGATAGTTTGGGCAGCCTTTCAAATATCTATAGTTTAGAGAGAAAAAAAAAAAAAAAAAAATGACTACTCATGGGCAGAAAAGCCAAGTCTGAGAAAAAAAGAAAAGGGGTCTGCCAAATGAGCTTGTTTATCAGCAAATTACACATTTGACTGAATGCTGTGATAGCCTAGTTCTCCTCAGAGTGACACTTTAGTGTCTGTGTTTTTCTTTCAAATATCTGCTTTCATATCAAGTTAGTTCAGTATATCAGTTAAAAGAAAATATTTATTTCTGGCAGACCTACAAACACATTTTGATATTTGAAAATCCAGTTGAAATCTCTTTGAGTCATATTACATATATATTACATTACCTCTCTCTTTCTTTTGCTTCTGTATTAATACTGAATAATTCTTATCACAGACTTTGTGTGTCCCTCTGGCTTTCTAAAACAGGAAGAAAATAAATATATCTCTTCATTTCCTCTCAAGCCCAGAGAGGAAACTGCTTGTCTCTGTTTATTTGCTTGCGTTTGTACGTATTTATGTGATAAGGGGCAAGTGTGTGTCTCATGCATGTGTAAATAAATTATTGAGAGAAAATAAGCTAAGTGTTATCTTTTGTTCTGAAAGCGTTTAGAGTAATGTAGATATTGTTATCTTGTGCAGAAGAGGGCATGATAATGTCCATTATCCTGTGCAAGTTTTGTTGCCTGTTGTTCTGTTGTTCCAGAGGACCATGAATGTTATCAAACACAGCAGTTAGCACAGGGCATGCATTTCCTCAGAAGGAATGTTTTGAAATTTAAAAATTTAGTCAAATGTCCTGATGATAATTAATGGGAAGCCAGAACAGAGAAACAAGGCCGCATTTTAATGGAACAGAGGGCCAAAAAAACCAGCTATAACCCCTGCAAACCTGAGGCCAAACTGGAAAGTGTAAGATCATAGTCAGGGTTGGAGACCATTTCTGCTGGTTCATTTGTGATTGTCTGATCAGTACATGAGAGTTTATAGCATCTGTTCTATTTAGTGAGAGCTAATTTAGAGCTGAGCCTGTAATGGCCTTTTGTTGTGATGAGTGGTTATCATCAAATGAGGTGTTGAAAACCTTTACTGCCATCCGGTTAAGGCAGGTTTCTGAGCCACTGAAAATGGCCCTGGCTGTTCTCCTGTCTTCCAAGACTAATTTTTATGTGCATTGAATTGGACAGAAAAAAAGTCTATTTCAGTTCTTTCAGACTTTTTCTGCTTTCAAAACTCAGAGATTGTAAGGCCACCCCATGTGAGAGTGTTGATCTCTGAGCTTTGTTCTCAGGGGCAGGGAAGCAACAAAGAGAAAAGCTGTTCACAAGTATTTGTCAAGCTGTTATTTAGCCAATAGTTTCAGTCATTCTGAATGAGTCTGAAAAGAATCTAGACCACTCTCCTATAAGATATTTCTGATCTACTTTTTGTTCATCTTAACCCTTTACATAAATGCTCACAGTTACACCAGTTCTGGGCAAAACTGAACAGAGCACATTGAGAAGTGTCAGCATAGAGTCTACTTGTCATCAGGTGCTATAATGCAGAGCTGTGATATTCCACATGAAAATACACCAACTGCTTTAGGGCCCACAGTCTCTTCAGAGGCAATGGGCAGCCTCAGTGCTACAGCAAGGCAAGAGTTCAGGTGGGGACAATCCACCTGATGCTGGTAAGCTCAGTCCTTGTTGCACTGGTTTCAGGGCTCACCACTGAGTTCCTGTGTTGGGTTTACATGGCAAGATTTTGATGAGCTGAAGGATAGCTTTGGGTTTGGCTTCTGTGGGAAGACACCAGAAGCTGCCTCCATGTCAGGCACAGCCAGTCTTACCTAGCTCCAAAACAGATACTTTATTGCCAAAAGCTAAGCCCATCAGTGGTGCTGGTGATGCCTCTGTGATAATTTCAGAAAGAGTAAAAAACACTGCGCAGCATCTGTGAGGGACACGAGTGAGAAAAATGTGAGAGAAACAGCCCTGCAGGCACCCAGATCAGTGAAGAAGGAGGGGGAGAAGGTGCTTCAGGCACTAGAGCAGAGATTCCTCTGCAGCCTGTGACAATGAAGCAGCTGTGCCCCTTCAGCCCACAGAGGCCCACGGGATCGGAGATCCACCTGCAGCCTGTGGAGAACCCCAAGCCAGAGCAGACAGAGATGCTCTGAAGGAAGCTGCAGCTCATGTAGAGCCCATGGAGGAGCAGTCTTCTGGCAGCAGCCATGACTTATGGGGGGCCCATGCTGGAACTGTCTGTTCGGGTTCTTTCCTCATGGAAAGAACCCACACTGGAACAGCTCATGAAGAACTGCAGCCTGTGAGAGGGACCCCATGCTGGAGCAGGGAAAGAGTGCGAGGAGGAAGGAGTAGCAGAGACAAAGCATTATGTATTGACCACAACCATTTCCAATCCTCCTGCACCCTTCTGGGGGAGGGAAATGGAAGAGTCATGAGTCTCTCTGCCCTATCTTGGCCTATCAGCTTTTTCATCATCATTTCATCTGTTGAGGAGAGGGAGAACACTTCTTTTTGCAAACACATGCAACATGCACTAGTGCAGAGATTCTTGAGAGAAAATACACTAAAGCTGTATTATACACAGTGTAAATAAGTATAGTTATAAAAAATATATTAAACTAAAGCAAAGCTGAAAAAGGCCTAAAATTAAATTAAAAAATAAAATCAAAGGAAATTCAGTAATTTATTTTAAAATGACACTCATGAATTGAGAACTGTTTCACATCATCTGCTTTATTTTAGAATCTCACTAGGAAAGTTAGCCTGGAGCAATCAAAACCAGGGTAAAAATTCACAAATGCTATTAGCCCAATCAGTATTTCAGCAGTCTCTGACTGATAAACTGTTCATAATTTTGAGGGGGGGGGGGGGGGGGGGGCAAAAAAAAGGAGNAGGAGGAGAAACAGAAGTGCAAAGTACTATATCTGGAGTACATATCTCATGGTACTTCAGCCCAAGGAGAGTGCTGAGAGTCCTCCTGCTGTTAAGAGCTGCTGGCTCATTATGTAATCAGAGAATTGTAGAAAAAATGCTGTTGGAGGTCACCTGATCCTGTCTGCTCAAAACAGGGCTACCTTTGAAGTCAGGTCACAATGTTCATACCCTTTCCAGACAAATTCCAAACATATCCAAGGACAAAGACTCCACAGCCTAGACATTTTGGTGGCCCTATGCCAGTTTCCCAACGTATCCCTTCCAACAGGAAGTCCAAAATCTAACACAGTACACCAGAGGAGATTTTACAGTTGCCCAATATTGGTCCACAGTAATGTTACTCATCCTGATGGCTAAACTCCTGGTGACAAAGCGCTATATATATTTAAGAACATACTGTCCAGTTTGCCCTGCCAGATATGCAGGCTCTTCTCTGCAAAAGCCCTTTTGCCTGTAAAGAACACAACAAAAAAGACACAGTAGTCTTTTCTGTGTCCTTTGACACTCAGTCACATACTCACATAATCAGCGGTGGGCTCTCATTTCCCTAATGCTCCTTCTTCTGCCAAAGTTCTGATAGAGCAATGTAGAGGGAGTTTGGAACCACATTCCCATTGCCTGTTATCATGTCCCATTCCAGTGTTGGTGGGTTGTTGTTTTCAGTACCTTCCATGCCACAGAGGACAGCATGAATGTGTCCTAAAGAAGCGTGAACCATTTCACATGGTAAACACATGGTAGCCCCCTTATAGAGGCTTGAATAGTACTCTGTCCTCTCAAACTTATATGACTTTTTGGTGAAAGTGCTGGCTCAATTTGCTAGACTGAAGATGCATTAACTATGTATCCAAGTCCAACCTGTAGTCTCAGCTTCTGCAGAGCTCTGCTTTGCAAACCCTGCTGGCCCCAGAAGTCATCACGATATTCCTTACACCAAAATGGGTGGCACATCTGTATTCCTACTGGATATGACAAGGAGCTATTAAGCTGCTCCAGAAGTCTCATTTGGTGTCTTTCAGCTCACATCATGGTTTTTCACATCTCAGGGTCTGGTTCTGGGTCCTTTTTATCAAGTAAGTAGCAGTTAAAGAGATTAGCATCTCAGATCAAGATAGAAATTCCATTGCATTATATTTTCAGCCTAGAATAATTGTTCCAAAACTTAAGAAGTGGTATTGGTTTTTACTATGGAATTGTTTGCTGAAAGAAATCATTTGAGCTGAGCACTAAAGAACATACAGGCTGATCTTCTAAGTGAAGTGGTTCTTTTAACTTTATTCTATTTAAATTGTAATTTTGTCAAGAAGATGAATAAAAAGAAAGTATTTCAATGTCTGGACAACACATTACTGACATATATAATTTTCTGTTGACTTTGCTAACATCAACTTGCAGAAACATTATTAGTTTTTCTGCTTCAGTAAATATTCAGCCCTGGATTTAGCTGTTTTGTGTGGGTTGTTGTTGTTTGTTCAGGCTAAGGGAGATTAGAGACCTGTGAAATGCTCAGTAAGATACCTCACAGTAGAGAGTTTCCAGTCTGGTGTGTTAAACAGGTTTGAGCAGTTTCTCTATATTATTTAGCACATACTAATATAAAACATGAGCATGAACTGATTTACAGATTATCCTTTAAGGCAGAATCACAAAAATGTATAGGCATATAAAATCAAAAGGAAAGGGAGAAGGGACTATGTATCTTAATAAACCAAGTGTAAGAAATATTGAAGTATATATTCCATTGCTCAAGACAGAGTAATAATAAAAATTGCAATAAAAAGGAATTAGAAAATCTTTAGACTAGAAATGACCTGTCAACCTTGTCTGTAAACCAAAAAAAAGTCAAAAGCATAATTTCAAAAAACCAAGATGTTATTTATTAAACTCTCTAAAAATTCTGGCCAAATGTGATTAAATACGCTTCCACATGAGCAAGTACACATTTACTGATAGGTAAGCACAGTCAAATAAAGAGAAAAAAAGAGCAAGTAAAATGTTCTGTGCATATAAAGGGAAACAGACAGTTTTATTTCTCTGAGAATTTACTGACCTACTGAGAAGAAAAGCTTTTGATTTTTACATTTGGAAGGGAGTGTGAGTAACTTCTAAAGAACACCATCATAGGTCTCTGAGCCTCTTCATTGCTTCTGAGAACATAAATATATGGGCTGAAATTAATCTCTTCTGCTTTTTAGCTCTCCATAGTTAAAGCACTTGACTTTTCCTAGGCTTTCAGAGGATGATGAGAAAGATGTTACCCTGAAGTCTTTGGAAATGGGTCAACTATGTATTAAGAATTGAGAGCTCTCTGATTCAGATTCCTCCAATAGCTTTCTAGAGGAAGGTGAGACAAATCCAGGAGAAGGACTTTGCAATGTGTCCCATCATTCTTACTACAGAAAGGATATTCCTGTCACAAACAACATTCTCAAAACTCAGATAAGTAACAGTATATAATTCAACTTCTATTTCGGTTTCATCTCCAAGTTCTGCTAAGGTTTTTGGAGCATAGACACTGCCTTCATCTCTGTCTATAAATACACATTAGTAGCATTGCACTGGTAATAAACATCATCAACAGGGAGCTTTTTTGCAATAGTACTGAAAGACTACCAATGACAGAGGTTGGCTTTCAGACTTAAGTTCACTAATCATTTTTTTCTATGGTACTGCCCATTGATGCTAGTGGGGATTCATAAGGTTAGAATTTAGTCTATGGTGCTCACAAAGTGATGTGCCACAGCAAATCTTTTTGTTTCACCACCTTGAAATATGTCTTCATAAAAGACCTCTATTTTGGTTCCCTGTCAAAGTGATTACAAAACTCTACTTAATAAAATGACATGTTTTTGTATTAGAAGTCAAAGGAAAACTATGTCTCTGGAGCTTAAAAAACACACAACACACAAACTTGTAATTGTTGGTCATTAAGGAATTATTCTTCCAGTAAAGTTCAACTCAGAAGTAGTTTCTTATAATACTTAGAAACCATTTTTTAAAATTTAAATCCTGAAAACTCGTGTGCAGATTGTTTTTGGAGAAAACAGGTTGTTATCAGTAGTTTTAGCCCTAATCCACCTCCTGTCAATTTGAAAGAGTATTATTGGGTCTAATCCTGCTCCTACTAATTCAATGAATAAGCTCAGACAGAACATGCAAGGACAAACACATTGCCTTTATATTGACTTCAGCAGGGAAAATATCCCTCTCTTTCCTCTTAAGGTCCTCTTGCCCTCCTCATGTACCACAGATAAGATCTGGAACGGGGGTTTAGGGCATTATTTATAGAAAATGAGCAAAAAAGATTATGTTAGACTTCCATGCCTGCTACCCTGAGACCTTGACAGACTGAGGTACCAAAAATAGCATCCATGACTCTGTAACAATAGGATTGTTACTCCTACAAAGCAAAACTGTTTGTCTGCAGAAGAAAAAGAGAAATATTTTAATGAGTCTCCTCTGCTAAGTGTTCTTTTTTTATGGTGCCACTCGGCCTTTGGCAAGAGCTACTCTGTAGCCCTAATGCACTTCTTGCATAACAGCTCAGCTTAGTAGAAAGGGCCAGATATAATGCAGTACATGACCTCCACAAATTCATCCCTTTTATGGGAATAGAATAAAATAAGTATCAATGCAATTACATCTGACATGTCCAAAAGATTTTTGGAAGAACAACAGCATTTATTACACTTGTTGGTTTACGTCACATTCTGATTTATTTTTCAAGTAATATGTTATATAGGTTTATAAACTACTTAAGGTGGAGGGTTTTTTTAAAGGATTAAGTAAATCTGCTCAATCCCTTATCTACAAGCTAAAATGCATCAATTACTTGGACTGTCACAAAGTTTTGATTGTCTTTAGTGTTTCTCCAGCACTATTTAAGGCTTACTCTTCTTATTGCAGCAAACATTTGTACTAACAGGAATTTGGCTCTGCTATGTCATAACTACACTTTGATGAACTCTGTGTTTCAGGAAATCTATCTCCACTGACTGCTTTTGTTTGATTGCTCATTTTTCAAAGTTGCATAATTATTATGTCAGAAGGATAGAATGGATGCAGATGAGCTGAGTCACTGTTTTATAGTCACCAGCAACCACACCCTAAAATCTGGTCCGTATTGTCCACTGAGGGTCACAGACTATCCTTTACTCAGAGCAGAAGCAGAGCCCCTCTCCCTGCAGGATGCCACCAGCAGTGAGTAGAAATATGCTGGAGGTTCAGCCACTGGGTTGCATGTTTCTTCTGCCTACCCTGTGAGCTGGTGGATGAAATCCAGTCCTGGTCTGGGATCTGTGCCATACAGCATTGAGCTGAAGCTGGTAAATCTCTTTAAAAGGTGACTAACCCATCCACATGGTTCCCTCACCTAAACTTCACAGCATTTCATCACTGAGCAGGAGGACCACATACATGGCTGTTCTCACAGACACGTGTATGATCCCTGAGGAATAGGAACCATGCCCCCAGACACCCCCTTCTTCTTCTTCTCCCTCAGGCCCTTTGTTCCTCTCTGTGAGGTTATTCTGATGGTACACATATGGTGACACACATATTTCTATGAACACAGGATCCCAAAGCCTTTAAGCCATGATCCTACAAACTAAAATTTGAGTTCTACTGACTGGACAGTAGTTCTTATGGCGGGGAGGATCAGAGATTAGCAGACAGATGGAACCTTTTTAGGCTGGAGAAGGGAGATGGGGGGAAACAAAAGTGGCATAATATAAAATCAGGGTGAAAAAATACTGCTCAGCTGTGTTCTGAATTATTGGCACAGATGGAAATTGCTGCATTACTCCCTAAGAAGCATCTATTAATTTCATCTTTTATTTTATTTCCTGTGAGAGTTGGCCTCCTGTAGACTTTTTCCCCACTCCTTCCAACACTGTCTGAAGAGGAACAGGCCAGTGATATACCTGCATGCCTATTTATTAAAGACATAATGTTGATAATAGAACATAGACATCTTCTAGCTCCTAAGGCAAACGCATTTGGTGGTTAATGCTGATGAGCACATTAAGGAAGGAAAGGCCTGGAGAGAGAGAGCTTGAATTGCTATCTGACTTATGAGCCTGTAATAGCACAGTTTTGACTAAAAAGAAAGGTAATGTCTCCTAATATTTATAACCAAAATTTGCCCTACTTTGAAAGCAATGAAATGTAGTCTAGTGGCATTTTAGCTGTTTAACATCCAGAACTGATCTGTCCTCTCCAGCACAAGTAACTCTCAGATCTCAGATTCTAAAGTTTACCAGCAGGGTGAAAGATTATTTAAATGCATCAGAGAAAAGCCAGAAAATATTACAGGAGTCACAGTAAAAGGACCACATGATTAGTCAGTCTCAGATTCTTGAATAATTATACTGTTTCTATGGAAAGTATTATTAGTTTAGTTTTTGTAGTGCTAGAAGAAATCCCAAGTATGGAAATTAAAAGAACGAGATTGCTGTGCATCTTGGGAGTGGTTGTGGTAGTGGAGCAGATTCATGTTCTTCCCATAAGAAGAATCCTTGCAACTGCAGCCAGGGGTGAAAGACAGCATCAAGGAGAACTTCTGGCCTGGTACCAGGTGGAGTAAGCAGGGTACAAGAGACCAGTGCAGTTGTGAAAGCATAGCATATTCTGTAAAGGCATGGGAGGTCTCTTGCAGAAGATAAAAATTATTCTGAATCATGCTAATTACTTCGTTAAGTAATGCGCCTTATTATCACAAGAAGCAGAAACACTATCAGCATTGGTGGGGTCTCCTCTGTAATCAGATATAGATTGTGAGCCAGATCACAAGCATCAGACACTTTGAGCTGAAAGTGGATACTCAAAAAAGCCCTCTGGCATAGGTAAAACTATAGTTGCAAGTAATGAGGTTAGAATACAGCCCTAATCAGTCATTGGAAACTATACTGCACTTGAAAATACTACTTTTGAAGACACTACTCTTAAAGAAATGTCAACATCTATGAATTTTACTGTGTCGAATCTCTGGGCTATTAGTTGATTTAAGAGTCCTTGGAATCATGAGACACCAACTACCATTTCCTACAGGAGAGCAGAAAGCACTTCTGGAGATAAGTGTGTGCAACACACGGCACAACATCCACAGCAGTGACATGAAGCCATACCTGTCACTCTTCTGCCTCTGTACCATGTAACAGCTCAAGGCCAACAGGTCATTTCTTCACTCATTCCCTAGACACACAAATTCTGCACAGAGGTGAAAATCAGTGGGAACCCAGGGGGCAGTTGTCAAGCAGTTCATGGAGAAGAAGTGCTTTGATGTGTGTAATCTGTTTGCATGAGGAGTGCAGTGTTAACACTCTTCTCCCAGGATTCCTGCTCAAGCACCAAAGCTGTGCAGTTATAATGTGGGCACAAATAAGAAAGGGCACCTACAATAAGAAAGTCAAGGAGAAAAGGAAGGAAAACAGTGCTCAACACACTGAAAGCAACAAACCTGACAGGAGAAAAGAAGACCTGCTATATAAAGGTCTCTAGAAAGTGATTTATACTGGGTGAGAAGCAAAACTAATTGAAAGTGCATAAAAAGGATAGGGTTTGGCATTCCTCATTAAACCATGTTGTCTGTTGTTGTAGTGATAAAAGAAATACAATTTGAACCAAAAGGTTGAGTAGAAATTTAAAATCCAAGGACAAAATTTTCAGTGAATTGCACAGGCAAAATTAAGCATGAGAAGTGCCAGATATTGGTTAGAGTTCCCAATGGATTTTGACATACAGAAAGATAAATACACCAAATATAGTTATACTCAGAGACAGGTAGAGACTAGTAGGTTAATCTTTGATACTGCTGTGGATGTTGAGGTCAAGCTGGAGAGAGTGGCTCAGGAAATAATCTTTCAGCTGTGGCAAGAGCACTGGTCAGGAGAAACCTGCTTGTTGTTTACATCTAGGGGTCCAAAAACACAGGCTGCAGGGCCAAGATAAATGATCTGCAATATATTGCTTTTATAGTGCTCTCAATTGACCATGTAGTTCTAAAGGTTCACAGTAGTTCAAAGCAAGCTGGTGCATAATTCAAAATGCTCAGGAATCACTGATTTGGGTAATTCACTGCAGAGGGTGGATAAGCAGAAGGAACCCTTATTTGCAGAGCAGGAATCTCTACTGAAAAAGCAACTTTTGTAGTGCTTTCAGGCCGATGTCTGACACACCACAGCATTTCTCTGAGCATGACACACAACCTTTGGAAAGGCAAAGAATTACAGCGGAGGCATAGTATTAATGATTCAGAAAGTCTTGTGTCACAACCCTGAGCACTGCAGTATCTAATTACTAGGCATAACGGTTTGCACACAGGCTGTGCCAAATAATGACAAGAGAATTAGACACCTAAAAATGGAGTTTGCCCTCTGGGGAAGGTCAATGTAAGCCAATTGGTGGGAAAAAAAGCCAAAGTAGTGCTGTGAGACTGAAGTCCTAGTCCCTCACAGAATCCGGATCCATGCTACAAGGAGGGCTACATTCTGTAGAAAAATATACTGAGCCATCATCTTAAGCGAAATAAGATTGTCTTCCAAAACCTGAAGGAGGGACAGGATAGAATAGGGCTTTCCTTCCAAAAGCTGGGGAAGAAGTGCAGGTGCTCCTTCTGAGTTCCAGCCTTGGTGTTCAGTGCAGTCAAACCATCTGTTGTACAGATGGGATCAAAAAGTTTTCATACATGAGGGATTTGACCCTTCATGAAAGCTCCAGCCTCTAAAGACATTACTCACTCTTGACACATAGTGTTTTCTTCATGTTGAAATTCAAAAATGAAAATTAATTGGAAAAAAAATTACAAGACTTCTTGTAGCTGTGGTTTGATAATTCAGCTAAACCAGGCTTGGACTGTTGAATGTTTATAAGCATTTTATTAAATACAGGCTGCACAAGAAGAGATTGAGAAAATCCCTTTCTAGCATTCCCTATTGCATGATTTCTTGGCAACACACGTAGGGAATATGTATTTGCATCACTCTGGGAAAAAAAGTCTCATGCGGCCTTCCAAAATCCTTCTGTTTACCATTGGCATCTGACAAATTTTCTATGAAGCTTCAGACTTTCTAACGAATACTGAAACTTTACAGAGTTTGCATTTTAAAACGTAGTGAAATTACATTTAGGGGTCCAGAAGCTCCATTTCTGAGCAATCCATGAGAAAATTCAAGGTTTATCAGCAATCTCTAAAAAATTAAATTTTGAAAACAAGGTTTTAAAATGTGTTATACAAGAGAAACATTTCTTTAAAATTAAAAAAAAAAAAAAAACACGTGCAATATTTATTTCTTTGCTACTTGTGAAAAGAATAGTAGTGGTCAGCATTATGAAGCTTTATGCCTGAATGACTGAGAGGATTGGTAGTGAAATACAGAACCTTTCAGTCATGGGACATGAATTCAAATAGGAATGGGGTTAGTAGTGACAGAAAGTCATTACTGTGTCATTGCAGTTTGTTAATGTTCAGAGATTCACTGGTGGCTTGAGTCCAATTACTAGCACACGAGAGGTCACATTACAAAATGCACTAGCAAAGCTGGCAGAGGCAGACCCATTTCTACTCTTTGTAACAGCTTTGCTGCTACATTGCCATATCCAAAGATATACATTCAAATTTGTGTCAAGACAGAGCCAGTGTGGTTAAGCAGTCAAGCTCCACACTGCACAATTTGATGAAGAGAGTTCATCTGAAACAATTGATTCAATAATTCAATTTGTAATTGTAGTAGTTGCAAATTTCCCTATTTAAATGACATAAAGCATGTAGCACCAAGCTTTTACAGCCTGAAGAGGCAGTGACTGGTGGCTGGGAGGGTGAGGGTTAAGCTGTCTCTGGGCAGAGCAGCTCATACAGGCTCTTGGTTTCTTTGCAAGAAAGGGGATATAACTATGCTCAGCTGAAGCTGATTACTCTGCCAGGCTCTTAGCATCACCTCCTTCTTTCAAGGTTTGGAGTGATTTAGCACTGATGGAAAGCTGAATTGTGCAGAGCCTTGAGTGAACTCAGAAGAGGCTTTTGTTTTGCTAGACTAGAAGTACATGACTTGTTTTGATTCTCCTGAACTTACCTGAGCAAGTTCAGAAATCTCTGAAAATTGGAAAAGAGCAAAAAACATTATTAGACCAAGAGAAAAATTAGTAAATGGCCCATTGCAGCTGATATGTTTTCTAAACTATATGCTAAATAGGAGGGCATGAAAAAAGCCATGAAAAGGAAGGAGCTGAATTTCTGATGCAAAATGACAATATATATTCTCGGAAAAATTACCCTTGTGACTACTAGCTAGAAAGGGACACTAAGACACTGGACTGTGATAAATCTTTTAGTGCACAGAAGATTTACAGTGGAATTATTATTACTTTACAGGGAAAGTTCTTAGTCTTACCTAAGTGTGTATATGTAATATAAAATGTATAGTGATTAATATATAATCATATATGGCATTTATCATATGTGTGTGTGTGTGTGTGTGTGTGTATAAAAATATGAGTACTTTTTACACTTGAACAGACTTCAAGTAGGCATTAGAGAAAAAATAAGTGAAGTATTCAATATTTGGCAGAGATCCCTAGAGACTTAGGCCAGTAGCTGTGTCACACTGACAAAAGCTATTTCATGTTTTTCAGCTCTGCCTGAAGGAATATAAAAATAATACAGATCCACTGGTGGTTGTGTTGGCAAGCAAAAAATTAGCTTGGCCTAATTGGCTAGTGCTGAACATAACACAAAAGCCTATTTTCAAGGGAGGTGAAAATATGTGAAGCAAAACAAGTAATAAATAGAAAGTTGGGAGTAAGATTATTTTTATTATTTCAAAAACATTTTTTAAAGTATTTCTTCTATCAGTACTTTAACACACTAAACTTGTGTTGTCTAATGGGACTAAATACATGGAAGAAGATCCAGGATGTCTTTAAATTGGATGGTTTGCCAATGAGCAAAAGCAAACCTGTAGTGCAGTCTGGGAACTTTACAGAATCACCAAGGTTGGAAGAGACCTTCAAGATCATCTAGGCCAACCATCAACCTGGCACCACTGTAACCACACCTAAACTGTATCCCCAAATGCCACACCCAGACACTTCTTGAACACTTCCACAGATGGTCACTCTACCACCTCCCTGGGCAACTTACTCCAATGCCTAACCACTCTTTTCAGTGACTTTTTTGTAAAATATCTAATCTGAACTTCCTCCGGTGCAATGTGAGGCCATGTCCTCTCATCTTTTCACTTGAGACATGGCAGAAGAGGCCGACCCCCATCTGGCTACAACTTCCTTTCACATAGTTGTAGAGAGCAACGTGGTCTCCTCTGAGCCCCCTCTCTTTAGACTAAGCAACCCCAGCTCCCTCAGCCCTTCCCCATAAGACCTGTGCTCCAGCCCCTTCACCAGCTTCTTTGTCCAGCACCTCAGTGTCATTCCTGAACTGAGGGGCTCAGAACTGGACACAGGACTTGAGGTGTGGCCTCACCAGGGCTGGGTATGGACAGAAAATCCTTCCCCTCCTGGCCATACTATTTCTGACACAAGCCAGGGTGCCACCAGCCTTCTTGGCAGCCTGGGCACAAGCTGGCTCATTTTCAGCCAGCTGTAACCACCAACTGCAAGTCCTTTTCTGCTGGGGAACTTTCCAGCCCCTCTGCCCCCAGCCTGTAGCTCTGCACGGCGTTGTTGTGACTGAAGTTCAGTGCACTTGGCCTTGTTGAACCACACTCCTTGCACACACACTCCTTTGACTAAATGCTCCAGTACCCTCAAGTCCATTTTGATTGCTCCAGGACTAATTTCTTCAATCTCATCACTATGGACCTGACAACTAATAGAAGGTAATAGTCAGAGGGTTGTAACAGATCGGGGAGTTTCCTAGTAATATCCCTTACCTGGGCCCCAAGGAGGCAGCAAACTTCCCTGTGGGATGGGTTCTGCTAAAAAAAAAGCAGAAGGAATTGCAAATTTGCTGGGAATCATCCCTACCTAGATCTTGATCTGCCCATTAGAGTGCTGAACAGCATGAAGGCCAGCAGTAGCTAAAACCTCTTGTCAGTGAGTTTTACTTGAACATGGGAGCAGCTGGATTTGATTCCCAAGTGCAATCAGCTCACAGATCTCAGTGCTGTGCCCAGTAGCTGTCACAAAAAGAGGCATGGCTGTCCTTGAAAACTTTCACAGTGCTTTTTAGTGTTAATGTGATTTATACTTGGAGCAGTTTTACCTGATGGCTAATATATACTCAAGAGAAATTTAGGATTGGATTGGCAGATCAATGCTTTGTTTTGAACTTGCTGCTATTTAGCACAAGTATTGAAACTAAAAGGAAAAACGTAGTAGAAATTAATTACATAAAATTTTCAGCAATATTTCTGTGTTGAGCACTGGGCCCAGAATATACTGAATCACACAACTAATAGGAAAACTCTCTTTGCTGGAACTAGGTGGCACATCAAAACATACCCCTGGGCTTCAGAAAGTGCATTTGAATCTGCACCAAAATCTGTGCTTCACAGCTCAATGCTAATTTTAGTCATGATGCTGAAAAATTTTACCAAATACCATGTTGCTAGAAGGACTCAGAATTGTGTTGGCTTGTCATCTTCCATGTGCTCATGAGGTGTCTGAGGGAACAGAGAGTGCCCATGAACCAAGGCCAGGTGAGGGAGATTAGATGGATGATATTTATCAGTTGCCTTGGAACTGTTTGCCAGGAAGAATGTGTTAAACTCTAGTCTGTCCTGCTGGGATTCAGTGGAGCCTGTACCCAGGCTCTCTTTACAGCAACCCCTGATGTAGTCAGCACATCTCACACTGCTCCTGTTTACCACCAGTACTGCGGGCTCTTTATCGAGCCATTACTGGGCACCATGGCCAGAGCCTCACTTGAAGGCATTGCCCATCTTTTGCCTCTAACCTTTGAAGTGAAGAATGGCTGGAGATGGTGCTACCTTTGAAGGTGAGGCTTTTTATAGCCAGATGTTCATGTTGCTTCCAGTTACTGTCTCAGACAGGAACTGCTGGAAATTCTTTATACTCTAGTTTATTTGTATCAATTTATTTAAAATGATGAGCCTTTGGGATTGGTGTGCATTCATCCTGGTTCATATTTGTTCATTTGTCCATGAGATATAAAACACTGTCTCTTAACATTATGTTGCTTTTTAATCCAGTTCTCCCAAAAAAACAATTTTCTGAAAGAACCAAGGGGGAAGAAAAAAACACCCAAAGAAACCCAAAAGTAGAAATTAATATCCATAGGACAAACAATGATACAGTCCTTTTAACCTAAATGTTGGTACAAATCTAGAGGTGAATTTTCTTTGTCTGGTTAGCACAAGTGCTGGCTGAGCTATGCCATTTCAATGATTATTTTGTACAAATTATGTGATGACAGTAATCAAAATGCCTGTGCTATGCCAGAAGCCCCACAGCTCCTTTTCCTCTCTCAGTGATAAATATCTGGGAAGCAAGGCAAATTTTATCAGCTCCCACCAACAAAGATTTAGACAGTGAATTAAAGAGGGTGGGAAATCACACATTAACGTTGTGAATAATAATGGCTCACTGTTCAAGTTGGGGCCAGAAATATAAGCTATCCAGAACTAGTCCATACCTCTTTTTAGGAAACCGTGTGCAGTTCTGGTCTTGTTTTCCTGCAAACAGTGTAAAAATATAGAGGACATTCAAAAAAGGGCAAAAAGTATGATCAAATATAGGAAGCAGATTCTGTATGAACACAGTAGGACTTGCCAGCCTAGGAAAGACGTAAGTAGGTATGAAAACACAAGAGGCAGGAGGAGGGTGGCTGCAGAATATCACCAGATGCTTTTTTGAATACAAGAACCTGATTGGGGGCATGAAACAAGGAACTGCAGCCAGAAGAGTCAAAAGAACTGTTAGAAAATTAGGTCCTAACTAAGTAATACAAGGCCCTGATTTTTAGGAGCAAAGATCCTGGAATATTTTCTCTTTGTGAAGTAAGCCAGAATTACAGGAGCAAAGATCAAATTATCTTTTTATTTCCCCTCTTGGTTACTTTTGACTTCGCATATAATAGAATGGAAAAAATTGTATGTCTGCATCAGGACCCAGAAAATACATATTTGAGTGACACCAGAAAAGTATATTCTTCCTGTAATCCTTTGTACCATCTTATGAAATAACATCTAGCCAAACACTTACTCTCTGCTCATCACCATGGTATCTTAAAGACTTAGAATTCTAAAGTAATACAACAAAGTAAGAAATTAATTCAATATTAATCAGATATCATATTCTTAGGAGTAAAGATAATTTTAAGAAATTAAGTATTTTTTACTTACATTTGACTTATTCTTTCAAACCTGTCTCATTTCACATTCACATACAGTAGTGTTTTAAAAATAGAATTAGCTCCCAAATTGTAGCTGTACAGGCCTCAGCCTTAAGGCAACACAGCTGAAATGCTTATTTAGAAATTCCGCTTAAAATTACTACCAGTAGCAATTTATATTATCTGTTGTTGGATGTAATGTTGAAATAAATGGCTAATTAGTGTCAACTCACCAGCATTTAGTTACCAAGCAGCTTGAAGGCTCTAGGGAACAGCTTTATAACAATCTCCAGCATTCTCTTTAGACAAGGACCCCATTTAGCAATTGTCAAATGTAATTTGACATGTCTGTAGTATTGCTTTATTCATAGAACTTCTTTTTGTACTCTTAGAATGGTTAGCTTCTAGATTTTTACTGATGGTCTTTTTTTAAGTGATCTCAAATTTAAAGTGGTTAACTGATATTTGCTCCCTTGCAATGTACGTGCTTAGTCTCAGAGTTAGTCTACGAGTTCTGAAGGGAGCTAACAGAGATTGCTTTATTCACATGCCCATGAGAGCACAAAGGTAGGGCTCAACAAGGCACTCATCCTCTGCCGAGTGTGTGGCAGTCTAGCTGATTAATTTTACTGCTGACATACAGTCCTCCATCCACTAAACTAAGCAAAAAATCCCAGCAAATAACATGGCAGATCTCTCAGGAAAGCATCTCTATCACAAAAACCACTGAAAGACTCAATTCTGAGTTACTCAATAAAGAGACATGATGTCTACATCACTTTAAACAAATATGGGGTTTGGAAGCACAAGCTTCCCCTGCAGAGACCTTCTGCAATGATTGTCACAGTGTCAGTGTCACCTTCAGACAGGAGATGGCTTGGCCACTGGCAGGGCCACATAGACTGAGAGCACCTGCACTTGCCAGAGAATCCTGGTTCTGTGTGAAGGGTTGTGCAAAGCTCCCTTTGCCTGCAAACTTTAAAGAAGGCACATTGTCACCTGTGCTTGTGGGTGTTGGCCAGTGTACTGTGAGAACCACCATGATTTAGGAAACACTTGGAAAGGCAGCTTGCAAGTTTTACATCAAGAACAGTTTTAGTGCTATGTTGCTTTTCTTATCGTTATGAAGTGTTGGATCCATTCAGAAACACTCTCTTTTTCCTAAAAACAAACTTGCTTATTTTTGCTTCGGAAGTCTGGGGGAAAAAAACAAACAGAAATGCCATCTCAGTAGTATGTCTGTGACTGTAGTGTTGCTGTTGGGAGTCAGCTGAGCTGTACCTCTGATAGCTTAAAAATCCCCCATGCAGGATGGAGCAGTCATCATACTTTTGTGATGATTTGCTCAGGAACAGGTAGGATATTAAGTTTTCCTATTCAGTGAGGGAGAGATGACAGCAAAAGATATCTTTTACCTCTTTGAATTTAATATTTTATGGTAAAGGAAAACAGAAAGAATTTGGTTATCTGAAATTTGGTCTGGATTGCAAGAAGCTGGGAGTGTTTCCTTGGCCAAGCCTTTTAACTTTTCCATGCAAAAGCTCCTGTGTTTTGACCTCTAAGTACTAAAGTCCACCTGTGCAAATCTGTTTGAGCAAAAATCCTGGTGCACATACAAACAAAATGAAACAAAACCCAAAAACTCAACCCCCCTCCCCCTCAGATCCCCTGACTTTTATTAGAAGTTCTGTATTTCAGGAACTGCTAACCCAGCCAGGTGCAGAGGCACTATTTTAATTCTCTTGCACTGCAGGCTGGAAAACCCAGGGAGCACTATCACTTCTGAGAAGCAGATGTGGTTTTCATCATTCATGAATGATCATACTGGCCAGCACTTGAAGGAACATTTGTGGACCCAGAGGGGACCATGTCCATCACGACTAGGCAGAAGAGAGAGCTATTGCAGCAGAGGGCCCTGCACAGCAGTAAAAACATCCAGGAAGATTATTTGCAATTCCATGCAGAATCTTCCCAGGCTGGAATAAAATTTGAAGTAATCTGTGTAATGTTAGTCCGCACCTCATACAACCAGCCAGCAACATCTTGCATTACTAGAAATTTCTTTTCCAAAATCATTAGGCTATTTTCAGACCTGGCCAAAACCAGGAGAGTAAGTCAGATTCACCATGATTATTGTTTGGTAGGGTCAGAGAGGATGGGAATTTCTTTTCCTGCGTACTCTCATATACCAGGATGTAAACATGTGCCCAAGTGGGTGGCTGGCAGCCTAATCTCATGGGCCAATGAGCAGCTCTATAATCTTCCCCGAGAGTCTCACCACAGCAGCCTCTGGGGCTTTTCCTGGAGGAGAGGAAGAGACAGGAGACAAGAGAGCAGATGCATCATCATCCCACCCAAGGGGGTAAAGCACCGGCCCTGCGCAGAGCAGGAGAGCAGCAGGTTGGGAGGATAGTCCTTGTCCTGGAAAGGCAGGGCACTGTTCTCTTAATCAACTCCTGTGCAAAAATCTTGATCTCTGCCTGGATGACCCACTAAATCTACTGGGAAATGCGATTTGTTCCCCCCACACACAAAAACATGAGCTGTGCTGGCTTCTACAAAGATTGTTTAGTTTCCATGGATCTCGTACTATTTCCATTGTTCTTTGGTCATAAATTTCCTTGCTTTTAAAATAAGTATTACCAAGTTAGTGTTAATGTCTTTGCATCTATTTTACAACTCTATTATTTTCTGACATGTTTTCCATGTATGAAAACAAAAAATGTTACTAGCTTTCTTTTTCAGCAAATAATATGGGAGCAGACAACAGATCTCAATCAATTTTATAATTCTTTAAAGAATGTAAATTAATTCGAAAAAGGTGGAACAGGGCACATGTATCTGTAACATGCATTTTAATTTGTTTCTGCGTTTGAATTTGGTTTTAATGGCGTTTACGCCCTCTAGTGTCAGAAAACCCTATCGTAGTGAGGGGTTTTTTAACCTTTACTGCGTCCCTCAGTCTCAGCCTTCAGTATTTAGGCTTTGCAAAAACGCAAATGCTGGATTTATTCTTCCTGTATATGCCCTCAAATTTTACAGATTTGGTACAGAGGTCGCTTGGGGTTTTTTTGACCCAAAGTGAGCTATTTCAAATATTAATTTCTGATGTAACACACAAAAATATGCTGTTACAATTTCTGTCATTATTTATTTTGACATCCACAATACACTTATTTTTCACTTGGAAAAAAATTTACTCCTTTATACAAACAAGCAAACAGGAGTTAAATAAGCAGCATTGTCCCTCTCATTTGTTAAGATTATTAAAGAAAACACATTGTCTCTTACATCAAGGAAAAAATGGATTAAAAGTATGATTCATTTCAGTTATAATTTGGACCTTTGACTTATGAAATATTTCATTTTACAGCCATCAAAAACTGGGTTTCATTAGATTCAGGAATAAGATGAATAGGTGATAATGCCACAAATAGAGCCTGTGTTGTCTGAGATTTCTTGAATTATGGGTATTCAACACCAGATATATCCCACTCATCACTTAGAAAAGCAGTAGGGTGTTGGCAGGTGGATCTCCATGGGTAAGGTCGGGCATGTCAATGCTGAGATTGCTGGCTGGGCACAAAGATATTTGTGTTTCCCAAGCTCCTGCAAGAGCTCCATCTTCTGGGAGTGATTCAAGCTGCACTTCGTTCCCCCCAGTCTGTCATGCAAAGTGCTACATCACACCCATGTTACTCACATCAACACTCTGAAAGATACAGTATTTGCAAAATGAAGGAATCTCCTGGCTTACTGCCTGTCTTGCAATAAGGAGCCAAATACACAAAAGTGGTCTGTCACCACTTGAATACAAACAACCAAGACAAACATGCCTTTAAATCCATCCATCCATCCATCCATCCATCCATCCATCCATCCATCCATCCATCCATCCATCCATCCATCCATCCATCCATCCATCCATCCCTGTACAGGGTCACTTAGAGAAGAGATATCCATGGACTGCAAGCAATAGCACATCTGGCCTATCTGGACTACATCTAGTGAAACCTAAGCATTAATTTGATCGTGCTGTTTCTGACTTGTGATTTGATAAAACTTGATTGACACACCTGGTTTGTCATAGCTTTTTCCCTTCCCTTTTTGGCAACTGAAGTAGAATGCACCTGATTGATAACAGGGATCAGTATGAAGCCTCTTTTTCTTCATTCATCCAGAAAATAAAATAATGGGATGACATTTCTGACATTACAAAATTAGATTGTCAGTACAAATCATAAATTTCCAAAGACTGGCTTGAGCTTTGGCTACAATAATAGACATATGCAGAACAGAAAATATACAAAGCTACAAAAAGACTGCAAATAGGGGGAAAAAGCAAATAAAGGAGAATATATATGCAGTTCCAGCCTGAAGAAAAGTGAGACAAGCAGAGTAGCACTAGATAAAACCTTAAAATAGTTCCCTTTTGAAAAGGGAGTCTGTGAAAATTGATTAATAGGATTCTACATTTGTTGCGTCTCCATGGCTGAAGAAATCAGATTTTTTGGAGAATTTAAAATTTGTTTTAGAGATCAAGTATAATTTTTCCACTTTGAAATACTAGCACCTCAAAGATTCCCTGCCATCTGAAAATGGAGTTACATTCTTTTTTTAGTTTAGAATTTCCAAAGAATAAAGCAATTGCAGTTGGGGCTGTAAGAAGGAATTTTCCCTTCATTTTATGTCATCCATTTCCATTGGTGGTGTTCAGTGATACATGAGGTATAACTAAAGGTAATGTTTAATTCAGGAGGAGGAAATTCATTAACAATTCTGATCATGACTACACTAGACTAAAATCTGTGTCACTGTCCCAGAGGAGAGCAAGGCTAACCAGGGCAAATGTAGCAAAGCCTCTGTTTTGTCACAAAAGTAACCAAATATGTTTCTCACCCTGTGAGAATTAGGAAGACTAATTTCTTTAAAGTAATTTTTCTGACCATAATTTTATTTAAACAACTCCAACACAGTGGTTAATAACAGGAGAAAAATTATGTCAGAATTATTAATGATGCAAAAGGTATTACTAGCACTAAATAACAGACAAGCAACATTACCTTTGGAAAATGTCACTGTATTACAACTGATGCAAGCTAAGAAAAAAAGTAACTGAAAGCAAGTTATTTTAAAGTAAGCAGTATATGCATCTGCATGACATTTTGTCCAGAAGGTAAGAAAAACATTGCAAAATACTTTATTGTGTCAAACAATCCTAAATTATTTTATTTCACTCTGTAACACTAAAATATTATGAAAAGGCATCTGCTTATGTCACTGATTAGGTCCACACATAAATACTGAAACGCTAAAAATAGATGAGCTTGTGGTTCCTGTCACAACTCCTAAAGCTTCAGTCTGCTCTTGATTCATATAATTATAGTGTCACATTATCAACAGGATGAACTATATCCCTGAGCAATTTGAAGCCAAATTAATTAGAGCCAGCAATGCCTTCTGTCCACAGCTGCCATCGGTGACAATGGAAGCTTACGGAGGTTCAGCAGTTTAGCATTTCAAGTGATAAGCATCTAAATATAGGTTTAGGAATCTCATTTAAGAGATCTAGTTTAAGAGATCTAGTACTGGGCATGTGTAAATTTTGCATTTCAAAATCTGGTTGTGTCAGGTTTCTGTTTATACAGTCTGATCCAATATATGAAAATACTTGCATCTCTAAGAATGAAGTAAAACTAATGAATAGTGTAAAGCAGAAATGTTTACCAGTGATTTGATCCTAGGTCTTCTCCACAAAGCTCACCACCCTGGCCCTATGCCCACTGCTTTTCTATTGTTCTGCCTGTAAAAAAAATGGGGTTAGTTAGGTGTTGGGGATCCCATTTGTCAAGGAGACCTTGAAAGGTCATTTATCCACTTCCTTGCCCAGAGAAAAGAACAGCTGGTCATGCATACAGCTGATAGTCAGCTCAGGCTTTAGGAAGAAATAAGCACCAAAAATGCCTATGTTGTGGGGTGCAAATGTTGTGAAGGAAAGCATGGCATTCTTTCTAGTATTTTTCCAGTTTTTAGATATCTTTAATAAAGACCGGTTATATTATTCATGTAAAAGATGGATTCTATTAAATTATGTATTTTTCATGCAATCTTGCCATGTCACAAGATGAGAAACTAATAGCATTCAAATTCTGTATAAGTGCGAGGGGGGGTGGGGTGGGATATTGGCAGAAATATTAACTATATTATTCATGTGAATATCTTACACTTGGACATGCTTAGTAAAGAAACCATATATTTATTTAACACAAAAATCTATGTCAATAGTCTAAGACTTGGTCATCTATATTATATCTGCTTGGATGACAACTTATTTGAATATTTTTGTTCAACACTTTACTCATATCTTACAAAATACAAACCATTAATCTTCACCTCCTTTTGACATGAGCTGAGCTCTCATTGCTAGGAGGTGTCCTCTAACTTCATATAGTTTCTCCATCATCCCATATCCTCACCCTTTTGTCTATTCCTTGTGGTTAGGTGCACAATTAGGACAATGACTTGAAGACTTCCCCCTTCTTCTCTATTATTTTTCCAGTTCCCGCTGAACAGACAGGTTTTGCTTTCCAGATAGTATTTTCTAAACACTGTTCCCCCTCAGTTTTATTTCTGAACTTTTCTTGTGTTAAGAGTTTATAAATTCTTTATAATAGGGAATATGTTATCTCTCTTTTCACATGCATACTCAACTCACAAGCTAAAATCAATGTTTAATAATAACTTAAAATCCAATAAAGTTAAAAACTGAATGGTACTTGAAAGTAATTCATCTTTTTATTAAACTCTGTAATATGTAATTACATACTTGTCCCCTATAGAATATAGCAAAATGTGAAGAGCTAAAAATCTCTTAATAAGTTGTCACTGGAGTGCCTTTACATACATCAGTAACACTTTGTTCTTACTTGCTGGACAAAACAATATCCAATATCATAAAGAAAGGTGGTAGCTTTAGTAATTCAGAGCACTGCCAGCATTGTAGTTACAATTTGGTTGCTTGCTTGCTTATGGCTTGAGCTTTTCATGTTTGTTTTCACCTAGACCATAGAAGGAACATCTGGAACTCAGCTACTCCAGCTTCTCATGTCAACAAGAAGCTAGGTCAGCCATGCTTCTGTCTAGCCAAGTTGAAAAAATACAATGATAGAAAGACCATGATCTCCTGGGAAACCTGTTGCAAAATGTGTCACCCTGCTAAATGAAAGTACTGTATCAGCTTGAGACAATAGATTATTCAGTTTAGTATCTAATTTACCAAGTGGTTTCTCTCAGATCTTGCCAATGAAATTGATGAGTTCTTTCAACAAGTAAACAGCATAAGGACTGAACTTCAACATTGATATTTTTTTTCTTAGCAAGGTCATTCTCTCTCCATTACAATAGAGGTGGCCTAGGAAGAGTACAGCAGGTAAAACATGGGATTTACCTGTCCCCAATTTGACAGACAGGAGACCCAAAATTTGTTTCAAATTGAAATTATTTGTGTACAACAATGGGCATGCTGTATATGTAAGAATATGTGTAAAAGCATTATCTATATGCAGCAAGTATTATTTGCAAGAGAACTAAAATATATTGTGCAATTAATTAATTGTGAAATTAAATTATTAGAGGAGATTTTTGTTTTTATTAAGCCTTTTGTTTTCTTTAACCCAGGTATGGTGACATGGTGCCAAAGACAATAGCTGGCAAGATTTTTGGTTCAATATGCTCCCTGAGTGGGGTCTTGGTCATTGCTCTGCCAGTTCCTGTAATTGTCTCCAACTTCAGCCGTATATACCACCAGAATCAACGAGCAGACAAGCGCAGGGCACAAAAGGTGAGCTTCTAGTTTTTCCCCCTCATGTTGTTGAACAATAGATAAAATATGATTTTCTATATGCTGTGTGTCATTATAGTGCATATTTCTTAGCAAGAGGACCACTATATGTGTGTGCTACATGCCTAACCCATGTCCTAGATGCAAATACGGTCTTATTTTTAGTGAGGAAAGAAATCCCAACACAAACCAAAACCACTTCATTTACCTTTTCTGTCAAAACATACATACCTATTATTTTGATAATTCATCCCACCTGTTAGGCTAGATCTAGTATTTTTAGACAATAGCTGCAATCTCACCCACTGAAGATTCTTCTGTGCTTTTTCAGGCAGACTTTCTTTGTACCACAGTCTTCTTAGGAAAAAAAAAATAAAAACAACCAAACAAGCAAAACCCTCAAACCTACTGATTTCTAACATCTCTGCTAACAGATTGCTTCACTAATCCAGGTTTAGTTAAAGTCCCAGATTCAGTCTCTGGGGGAATCTGATTGTTGGAGAACTTGTCTCCTCAGCTCTATTTTGCTTAAAAGGCTTAGATAAACAGCTCAATCAGGTAAAAAATGAAAGCAAAAGTCTGTTTTTCCAGCTTCCTTGATTTGCTAAGTCTCTCACTAAAATATCCACTAGATCTACAAGTCTGTTTCCCTTCCTGACACACATGGACAAGGTCAGGGGCTGGGAAGAGAAGTATTTATCAGGAGTGATGCAGCCAAGCCTGGACAGTCACTTTCATCTCCACATCATTGCCAATGCAGGTGTTCTAATCCACTTCTCTGCATTCTGAAGTGCCAGGCAGCTCAGAGTACACCCATTGTCACCTGAAGCCCTGTTCTGGGAGCTGAGATGCCTGACCTTCCTCTCCTTTGCGGGTGGCAGTCGGAAGGCTTCGGATGCCACACAGGTTGCACGATTGCCAAGGCTGAGGTGTCCCCACTTGGGCTTTTTGTGGACCTGTTCTCTTCAGAGGTCCTGATTCTCCAGTGATCTCAGGAGAGCAGGATCACTGCTGGGGAAATGTGCAGGCAGACCATGGCTGGGGACTGCATATATAGACCAGTGAACACAGGCAGCTGCAGTCTGCATTTGCTTCATATAGACAACAGCACCATGGTCAGATACAAAATGTTTGTGTGTTTCTCTCTGGCCGCCTTTTTGACTGATTTCTTCATTTAAAAACCCAAACAAACAAACAAAAAACCACACCCAAAATCAGTGAAACAAATGTATGCAGTGATACCATTCTCAGAATATCTTAAAATCAGGAGAAACAGAGGTACATGGCCAAGAAACTCATGGGCCCAGGCAGAAGATACAGCACCCTTCAATGGCCACATCTTGGAAAAATGTTTTCAGATGAGGAAAATGGCTATAAAAAGAAACCAGGTGTACCACAAAATGTCATACCTGTCTAGAAACCTGATCTAAAATTGGCTACTTCAGGGATCCAGATCCCGTATTTTATCTATCTACTAATTCCACCCACTCTTCTGCATGCTATTTTGTGCCACAGCCTAATTCCAGCTGTGTGTTCCCCTCTTTCACACCTGACTTCATGTCACTTCTACACTACCTTGTTTTTGTCGAGAACTTTTCTACTTCTTTTTGTGGAATGGCAGCAGAGGGACAACTGTACCTCAGCCAGGACACAATGCTCCTGCCTGTGCCCCCGAGCACTGTGGCAATCATGGGTAATAGACCTGCTCAATCCCAGCAATCATCGTGCCTGTTCTGAGCTTTCATAATAGCTGCAGACACAACCATTCCAGACAGAAGCTGTCTCCTACTGCATGCCACAAAACAGAGTTTTCTAGGCCTGCTTTCCATTTGTGTCATAGTTTAACCCAGCCAGCATTCAAGCCCCATGCAGCTGGTCACTCATTCCCCCACCAGCAGGATCAGGGAGAGAACTGGAAGCATAAAAACAGAGCCCCACAGCCACTGTGAAGAAAATTAACTCTACCCCAGCCAAAACCAGCACAATTTTTCAGTGAAAAAGAAATGGACACTAGAAAATTTCTCACAAAGGTTAGATTGGTAGACTGGCTGCTATTCCCCATAATCTCTTCCTGAATAGAAGCTGCTTGAGTTAATAACTGACTTTTTCTCCTTGCAAAACAGTGAGCTCATTGTATGTTTCAAACAGAACATGAAGTGATGAATGGCGATCCTGCCAAGCGTTTTTTCCTCTGCTCCCCAGAACAATGCCAACAGCAAGGATGAGAGATCTCCTCTGAGTGTTTATGCTCTTCTTGCTTTGGAGAAAATGGCTTTGAGATCTGATTAACTTAGCACTGGATGTGTGTTTCATTGATATCTCCTATTGCAAAGCTAATCTCTTTCAATCTAAAATGACTGAGATATTGAACTGAATATTGCTCTGATGGACTAAAAAAGAAAAATCAACAAAAAGCACTTCATGGGTACTGTACAGTCCACATTTAGCCATGAAATATAGCCTTGCATTTCACAGGAGGTTTCTACTGCATTGTAAAAGAATATTCAGGCAAAAAGGTCACATTATTGAAGTTTGAAATTCCTTCTTCATTCAACACAATAGAGGCTTTACACCATTTTCTAAAAGAAATGTTTCCCTAGGCACTGAACTTATTTCTGTTCTCTGAGGCTTAAAAAGAAGGTGCTGTTTCATGGAGAGTAGCACAGACCCCTGCAGGCAGTGGTACCTCCTGCTGGCTACAACAGCTTCCATTGGACTGAGACAGTTGTACCTTTGAATTGTGCAACTTGATTAAACTTCTGTGTGAGATACTGATAAAGATAGACTTCAGGAACAGCAAAACACTTGGGCTGGGAGGAAACTCAAGAGAAAGTTCTTTGCTGAAGAGCTGAAATCTAGTTCCAGAAGCACTGACAATTTACAGCAGAAAAATATTGTCACTTACATTAGGATTGTTAAGAGCCATGCAACCATCATTTTATGCACTTACTGAGTTCTGCACAGTTATTCAAAATTAGAAAATTCTACTTGTTTCTTTTTGGCAAAAAGACACTCCACATTAATGCTTGGGAGAAGATGGAAGAGAAAAATTTATTTATATACCATTGCATTTTTAAAGGATTTTAAAGGAAGCTCCTGCTTCTAATCATAAAAATACATTGTTATAATTACCATGAAATCCCACTCTATAATACAGAAAATGTTGGCAGGACAGGCCAGCTTTCTGCTGCAGTACAGGAAACCCCTTGCAATCAATATAACAAAAATAGAAGGGGGCTGGGGGAAGAACAGAAAAATCATCTATGCTTATCAAAACATTGTTTTCTATCAGATAGTAAGGTCCAAGGATCTGGCCTGACAATAAATGGATGAATAAATAATCCAAACTAGACATTGAAATTCAGGGCATAACTAATTATGCCCTGGAATCTTACTGTGCCTTCTTCTCAAGCAGTTTTATCAGTACTGAGACAGTTTTGAAAAATGCTATTTGTGGAGATTTTCTCAGCTAGAGACAACTTCAAGAGGTTGTTATTTTGGTTGCCCATTAACTTTGGGCAAAGTTAATGACAGTTGTCATGTATAAAGGGAAGGGAAGTTTCAGGGAAGTTTCAGGGAAGTTTCAGGGAAGTTTCAGGGAAGTTTCAGGGAAGTTTCAGGGAAGGGAAGTTTCAGGGAAGGGAAGTTTCAGGGAAGGGAAGTTTCAGGGAAGTTTCAGGGAAGTTTCAGGGAAGTTTCAGGGAAGTTTCANAAAGTTTTAGGCACAGTTGGATATAATTTCCTATTCTGTATGTGATAGGTAGCAAGGGCTAAGGTTTGGCAGGACACTCACAGTGTCATATTCACTGGGATGACTACCAGCCCAGGGAAGAGACAGGAGGAGGCACAACTTGCCTCTTGGAATGGGTGTCTGGCCACTCCATGGCAGGTTGGACCCAAAGGTCCATCCCAGCATACTGCAGCAGCAATTATGATCATAAAGTCCTTCATACCCTAAATGAAGTATCCCTTGCTATGTGCCTTTTCTGTTTTCCATACATGACTTTGGAAGGCAAGAGCCTTGTGTGCTCCAGGCCAACAAGTGCCCAAGAGCAGGTACATCTGCCCAGTGCCGTTCATTACCAGAGGAATGAAAGAGCCTTAATATTAGTTGTCCAAGCACTTTCTGCCTAGAGTGACTTTTCATGATGCCTCAATAGAAGAGCCAAACAACTATCATCAGCTCCAAAACTTGACTTTAGACATAAAATTTAACCTGAATCTTTCAAGCAAGTATGGTCTTCTACCTTCACAAAGCAAAATATATCCTGAAGATTGGCTTGGCTTTGTTATTTATTAATTGTACATGATGCATTTATCTGTCAAGTTATGAATAATCAGTTACTAGCTAATTATAAATAGCTCTAGGATAAACTGAAACAACAACTGCTTAACAGCATCTGGAAGTCTAGAACTGAGTGTCTGCGGTAGGAAACCCTGCTAGCCATTTTGACTTCTTTATATGAGACAGTTTATTAATATCAGGAGAATTGCAGAAACATAACTAACAGTAACTTATCCAGGACTTTTGAGTTTAGCAAAAAAAAGAATGTAGAACTCATGTTTATTGAACAATAATTTGAATAGATTGTGAAAGTAAGGCACCATTCAAGAAATGTATGAACCTTATTTAATTCCATATCAATTAATGTGCAAAGTAAACAGCATTTTCTTCTCTATTACATATTGATGTCATGCAAATTATTGTCAGCTAATATGAAGTCAATCATTTGCAATTACTGAAAATTAGAAAATCAGAGTATGAAATGTGGGCGTGATTTTTCACTTAAAACAAACACTCAGGGTGGATTTATGAAACACCAAACAAAAACAAAACAAAAAACAAAACAAAACAAAAAAAAGTAACTGTTTTTTTGGACAATATTTGCCCTTGCTCCAGGAGCCACAGTGTTGTGGTTCAGCACAGGCAAGCAGATAAAGCCCACCCTGCTGCTCACTCCCTCTCTCCTCCCCAGAAGAAAGAGGTGAAAATCAGAAAGGTAAAAGTGCAAAAATTTGTGGATGGGGATAAAGACAGTCTAATCTTTTTATAAGGAAGGGAAAGAAACCACCAGAAAGAGAGGAAGGGAAGAAAATTCAGGGGGAAAAAAGTGATACAAAAGAAAACAATTGCTCAGCACCAAGCCTGTCACAGAGGAAGGGCAGCCCCTGCCAGTCCCCACCAGCATCCAGCTTTATTGCTGAGCATGATGCTATATGGTGTGCAATAACCCTGTGACCTGTGCTGGGGTCAGCTGTCCCACCTGTGTCCCCCCTAGCTCTTTGTCCACCCCCAGCTTCATCAGTGGGACACTTGGAGGAGCATAAAAGGCCTTGGCTCTGTGCAAGCACTGCGCAGCAGTAGCTAAAATGTCCCCGAATTATAAACACTGTTTTCAGCACAAATCCAAAACATAGCCCCATATCAGCTCCTGTGAAGAAAACCAGCTCTGTCCTGACCAAAAGCTGTGCACACAGAATGACTGTGAAGGAATTTTAATATTTTAAATGTACAAAATTATTAAGTAATAATAACTAAAAGGTAAGTAATTAATAACTTCTGAGTTTTCATAGTAAGACAATTATGTAACCTGGAGAGCAGCAGGAGACAACAGGAGTTAAGTACTAAATTACCTGGGCTACCCTGGCTTCTTGCATAGCAAGTTGAAAAGAATCTTGCCAGAAATGATTCCCAGTACCGCAGTAAGTCTTGTCCTAAAGTCTTCCTGATAAAATCCTTCTCTTGAAATAGCTGGACAGCTGAGGGCATCTGAGTGTTAAAAGCTGGATGTTGTAAATACCCCACAGTGCTACATTTAGCTCTACTTAAAACCTTGTGAAAATGAATGTTTATATTTCTACAACTGACAGAGCTAACTGTTGTTGAATAACAGTGAATTCCCTTTTTGAGGTTTCTACGAATGCAGCTGTAGACAAGGATCCAACTCTGTTGTAAAATTCGAAGCTAGAAAAAAGAAAGACATACATTTAAAAGAGAAGTTCAGTGCAAATACAAGGGATGTGGCAAAAATTAGAGCTGGTCATCAACTTCTTAGGAAGATGGAGATGAGATGACTAGGGTGGAATTTCATTATAATATGTAAAAGAACTATATTTCATCTACATTTGTTTAGTCCTAGACCATGTAATATTACCAAAATCAAAGTTTCATACTCAGGAAATCTTCATAGCAAAGATGTCATCTACTTCAGGAGAACTTAATACTTTTTTTTTTCTTTCCCCCTAGATATTCTGTGAAAGAGGAGGATTAGGAAGGGCTTTGCAGTGGTTGAAAGGGGCAGTTGTCACTCCCATTCTGTTATACATGACAGAAAATGAAGACTAAAGGAAAATGCAGCACTTCTGTAACCACAGTTTTCCTGATGTCATCACATCATTTTGATGCCTTTCATGGGAGTTCTACCCCCAGTGCACAGCCCTTAAAACCCTGTGGATGACATGAGCTTTTAATGATGCCTTGATAGGAGATGTGAGAAGTGACTAGACTGCTCATGCTACAGGCTCATATATAAATCAGGCAGAGGCACTGAAAATAAATCTTATCACTTTAACAGATTTGTAAACACCTCCAGTTTCTGCAGTATTTTCTATAAGCTGAAGTATAAACATGGAGGCCACAATATCTGCTTCCTCTCTTGGTAACAGATTTACTGTCTTCTCTTTGGTAAATGATATAAATTCAGGCCATCTGAATGAGTCTCAGCTAGAAAGATGTACACTATTACTTTCTAGCTCACAAAAGCTTTCTAAGATGCAATAAATTCATACTCGCAAAGCAATTTTAAATCTTCACATAGAAAGTACAACCTTCATATTATATGTGTCATAGCACTTTGATATATTAAGATAGTTTGCTAGACTGTTATGTTTTTCATATTTTTTATTAAACGATGCTGCACCGTAATTATTACTTCAATCACTAAAGATAAAATGAATATGCATGCTAAAAGGAAAAGCAGAACTAATGCATGTTAAATGTCTGTTCATTAAATCTAATGAATCTCCCTGTATAAAGAGCAGACTGAAAAGTACCATAGCTAAAACATTTGTGACTGAAATCACTTATTTATGGGACTCCAAGCTGCATCCTCTAAAGGCATTTCCAAAGCATCTCAAGCTCCTAAGACTAAACTTTTATATATTTATGAACATAAATGTGCACTTGTCCCAGCCCATGACTATTCTGTGGTGCAGGTAAAACTCCTTCCTCCACCCTTCAACCCAGCATTTGGGGTTTCATCACAGGAGCACCACTTTGAAAACAACCTATTTTCTGCCTGCCAAGGGGCTTTTTAATTGCTAGCCTTGAGGACTGAGCCCTAACCGTGCTGGTATCCCTGGGTGTGCCACCTAAGAGCCCAAGTGAGCCAGGAGGGTGGGAGCTGTTACAGTTCCCCACACTGGTTGCTCCTGGGGACCCCAGGCCAGGTCATCAGGGATCTTTTCTCCTTACCACTAAAATAAGATGCATTAACTGCATTGCTGGAAAAGCTGTGTTCACCAAGAAAGTCGATAAACAAATGTGTTATTCTAAAATAGGCAATATATCACAAAATCAGTCAATAGCCTCTCATGTGAGCTTTTTGGCTCAAGGATGCACACATGCAGAGCATTTCTTGATCTTCTTTCAGAACAATTAAATGATAATAAATGCATGACATAGTGTAAGCCAGATTTCAGCCATGTTAGCAGCTAGTTGTCATAAATTTCTTGGCTTCCTGTTGAGAAGATCTGTGAGTTTGAGGCTGTGAGCGCAAAGAAACGTGGTATTGAGCCATTCTTCTAAGTCAGTTAATTATTAATCATGCCAGAAAGATCTGGTGGCTGCAGTGACTGGGCTGCGTCCCTCTATAAGTGCATACTGACATTTAAAGTCACAGAAATTTTGGGAAGGGGGAAAAATATTCCCTCTATTTTTTGAAAATGTCAACTGAGTAAATATCACATATGAAAATCCCTACTAATCTATCAAAGTTGGATTTTCAAGTGCTTCACGGTATCTCCTTCTGTGCTTTAGCAGCCATTTAATTCCAGATGCTGCTAGGCATTTGGCTTTCAGAATCAGAAATCTAACCATGATGATAAACCCAGATTCCGTCTTATACATGTAACCAGCCACAAAAAATACAGAACCAGGATGCCATCCTAGTAATCCCATAAAAGCTTCTGTCTTCCACATTAATGGTTGAGAGTCTGTTCTTCATGCTTTCCCCTAATTCTGTGTTTTAAGTGTTGTACAAAATTCAGTGGATGCAAAATGTCTCTCACTCATGAGTCTCCTACTCTGGATGAAACTCACCTTCACAAGCAATGAGGCTCACCTGAGAAATCACAAATTTCTCTCATTAATTGATACCTGCAGCCTCTGAAAAATCATGTTGTGAACAGTCTATGACCAAATATGATAAGTATTAAGTCTTTATTATACCGACATTATTAAGTCTTCATTATACTGACAAACATGAAGAGGTAGGTGGAGGCTAGTGAGGAGTGGTGTCTTTCAGGGCTTTGTCCTGGGACCAGTGCCCTTCAATATGTTCATCAATGACACCAGCAGTGACATCAGGTGAGCCTCAGGAAGTTTGCAGATGACACAAAGTTGAGCAATGCAGTTGACACAACAGAAGGAAGAGCTGCCATCCAGAGGGACCTGGACAAACTTGAGAAGTAGGCCCATGAGAACTTCATGAAAATAAAAAAATTCAAGTGCAAAGTGCTTGCATCTGGGTCAGGACAATTCCACATATGAGTATAGGCTGGCAGAGGAAGTAATTAAGAGCAGCCTGTGGAGAAGAACCTAGGAGTCCTCGTGGATGAAAAGCTGCAGATGAGCCAGCACTGTGCACTCACAGCCCAGAAAGCCAACCACATCCTGGGCTGCATCAAAAGCAGCATGGCCAGGAGGGCAAGGGAGGTGGTTCTCCCAGTCTACTCTGCCCTGGTGAGATCCCCACCTGGAGTGCTGCATCCAGCTCTGGAGTCCTCAACACAAGAAAGACATGGACCTGTTAGAGCAGGTCCAGAGGAGGGCCACAGAGATAATCTAAGGGCTGGAGCATCTCTCCTGTGAAGACAGGCTGAGAGAGCTGGCGTTGTTCAGCCTGGAGAAGAAATGTCTCCAGGGAGACTTTAGAGCAGCCTTCCACTACCTAAAAGGGACTTAAAGAAGGGAGAAAGACTTCTTATACAGGCAGATAGACACATGACAAGGTGCAATGGTTTTAAATTGAAAGAGGCAGGTTTATATTAGATGTTGGAAAGAGATTCTTTATTAAGGGGGTGGTGAGGCACAGGAACAGGTTGACAGAGAAGTTGTGGATGCCCTACCCCTGGAAGTGTTAAAGGCCAGGCTGGATGGGGCCCTGAGCAACCTGATGTAGTGCATGGCATCTCTGCCCATGATGGGGGTTTGGAACTAGATGACCTTTAAGGCCCCTTCCCACCGAAACCATTCTATGATTCTAAAATGGCCTGGCAAATATTCAGGAACTTAGCTGGCAGACAGCATAAAAGCACTATCACATTTTGGTTCTCCAAAAACCCAGAAGACTCTGAGAAACCCACTCATAGATGTTGCAATATTACATTTTTTTCTGAACCATTTATTTCCCTTTAAAGAGTTTTTCGCTGCAATAGCAACTGGAATGTATGTCTATGTTTCTGCCCCACAAGACATAAGGAGTGGCAGTTGCAGCAATGAAAAAAGAAAAAGGCAGCACTTCCATACTGATCTGTCTAATCCTTTCTCCAAAGTCATTGTTCTTAGTAGCTGACACATGCAAACAAATAAAAACTTCTATCATATGCATTTTAAATGGGAACACTTGTGATTTGCTCCACCTGGAGGATGGATGCAATGCAGTCCGTCAGTCACTGTGAGATTGGTATTCATAAGCAGCTGATTCCAATTAGCAGTTTCAGATAAACAGGATAATGGCTATGAGTACCAATGACACTCTTCGTTTTGTCTATTTGCACAGAAAGCCAGGCTCGCTCGAATCCGCGCAGCGAAGAGCGGGAGCGCTAACGCCTACATGCAGAGCAAACGAAATGGCTTGCTGAGCAACCAGCTGCAGCAGGTAATGCTTGTGTTCCCTCCACCTCTGGAGTAACCACTGAACGACAGCCCAGCAGCATTTATTCTACTTATCACCAGGGCAAGTCACCCTGGGGCTTTGGGCAATGTTATCTTTAGAGGTAGATTAAGGAAGGATGAACTGGACAATTACTACTGTTAAAGGAAGGTTGTGAGTATTGCTTGGGGTATTAAGAGATGAGGGAAATGTCCAGATAGAAATGCTGGATTCAATGTAACCCACATTTTTGGAGTTAGATCTATAGAAGAACCATTGAGGAAAGTACAGAGCTTTTGCCTCTTAGGAGGTGGGTTGGATTTATCTCACTTGGCTTTAAACAGGTAGAACATGGGTGACAAAACCAGGTTTCATCATCTGTAAAGGAAAAGGCAGCTCTTGAATACTGTTTGCACAGAGGGGTGTTGCGGAGTGAAGTGTTCCTTCGGAGCACCTACTTGGGTTTAAGGAGAATCTTGGTGATTACCTCAAATGTGTTGTAATCTAATGTTATCTGAAGCAAATTCCCTGCTCACCCCCCCCCCATGGGAGCCAGAACCAGCAGCTGGGACTGGGACCCATAGAGACCCACGCTGCTGGGAGACAGCCCCTTGGCTGCTCAAAGCTGTACCCAGCTGAGAAAGACTGCAGACAGAGTGGTTTTTAATCCCTGCCATTTTCTGGCATTTAGGCTATTCCCTGAGGAATACAGGAAGGCTTTTATTCCTCTATGCCCTTTCTGTTCAAGACGTGTTAAACAGCCGGATACTTTAACCTATAGCCAGAAGAGGAGGAAGTGGCTGTCTGTCCATCTGTCCTGCCTAGCACAAAAGATGAGTAGTCAGAGCCCTTGTTTCCTCTTCTGCTTGAAAGAACTCAAATATTTGAATTAAAAAGACACCGAATAGCTTAATTACCATGCAGATTTCAAATATCCCATGGTTGAATTGTATTATTTTCTATTATCCCACTTCCTCTCCTATTTAGATTTTTACTTTCTAGTGAATAATTAAAAAAGCAATTAATAAACAGTGGATGCTTTCTACTTAATTCTTCATTCTATGTCAGTAACATTTGCTATTCACTTTCTAAACCCAGTAGATTGGGATCACTGACATGAATTTTTGTGTAAGCAGCAATACCATAAATTCTTTAGTGCTATGAAATGATTCTGGGAGGACAGCTATTTTTAGTTTTCTTCAAATGAGGAACATTCTCATGAAAAACAAAGATTTTAGTGTAACTTAAATTGATTAAAACTAAGCGTGTGTTGATCCAATATTCAAAGCTTATGTGTTGATTGCACTTGCAAGTTGTACTATTTTATCCATGCATAAAAGACCTAAGATGAAAACATTTAAAATGAGGTGCAAGGGAAGGAAAGAAAATAGTTTTATTTTTAAAAAAGCAAAAGATAATTAAGGTGCAAAATAATTTTTGTTACACTTTGTAGACGAAGCACTGCAGTTACGCTACTACGTACAATCCAGATTAGTTCTGATCAAATATTTGGATAAGAACCCTCTTGTTCAAAACTGAGAATAATACAGAGTTCTATGTATCAACAGTCCTCCAATGAAGAAGAACAGGCCTTTGTTGGCAAATCTGGCTCTTCCTTTGAAACACAGCACCACCACCTGCTTCACTGCCTGGAAAAAACTACGGTAAGAAAAGAGAACTGTGTTTTCCTGAGAATTGCAACACCAGCCTAGTTTTGAATGTTTTCAGTTATTTCTACTAATTAATGAGCCCTTATATTAAAGCAGTTGGCTGGGAAGAAAAGCCATTTAATCTTATTTTAAGGCGCTATACCCAATGCATATAAATAACAGAGAGATATAGCTTCTGCTATATTTGATGGAAATCACTGTGAAAGTCTTCCTGCTTTTTCTCAAAAACAAAAAACCACCACCCCCCCAAAACAAACAAATAAAAAAAGATTTAAAATTTTTCCCACAACAAACATTGCTAAATTTTGATAAATTAAAACCTGATATATGAATGTGTGGAATTTAATGTTCTCCTTTTGACAGCATTTCTTTGAAATAAAAGGGCCCAGTTGTTACATCACTTAGCAATACATCACCCGTATGCTTGTTGCACTTATGTTTCCTCCATTCTTCCTTCAGAAGTTTTAATTTTATAAAATGTGCTGTAGGACAGAACAGCTCACTTCCTATTCAGAGCACACTGTGGTTTCTTTTGCTAAGATTCTTGCCAGGTCCTTTTGAAACATTTTTGAGACATTTTTTACCAGAACCTGATAATAGCAATTTGCCTTTAAAATTTTTCCACAGTTGAATATTGCAAACATATTTAAATATCTGAGTAATAACTACAGGTCTTGTCAAACTGTCACAGAAATAATGGAAAAAAATTTCTATTCATTTGGTAGGCTCTGAATTCACCGCCCAAAGTTTCACCTTTCCTCTAATCATAATGGTGGAATCTGTAAAACTTTTAATTATTTTTTAAAATTTTTCCTTAAAAAAACAAAGTCTATAAAGCAAGTATTATTTTGTTTCTTGATTCTACATTCTTTTTTCCTTCTATTAGGTCCTGCTACTGGCCCTGAGTTCCTATGATATATTAACACAAAAATATATGCAGCAGTTCCAAGTTGTATTCTGGAGATGATGTATTCCTAAAGTTTTAGTGGGAACTTGACATTTTGGGCCCTCAGCATTTGGAATCTGACAAGTTTCTGGTTCATTGTAGAACAGGAAGGGTGGTGTTTCTTCTTAAGACTATCACTAGCCTTTGTGATATAAGCATCATGAGACTGAGAAAAGGCATATTTTCTCTTTTCTGTCACTGAAAAGTCAATAGGATAAGATCTCACCCACCCTCAGAAATGCAGAGTGGGCAATGTTATGGAATTCTGTGAAGATTACATTAGTAATGAAACTAATTGCACTAAAAATTATGTTTTACAAATTACTTTTAGCTAATTTAAGAACAGTTAATTAATAAGTATAATTAAATCAATTAACTTGTGCCATTATAGCATTTCAAAATGTTTCTACTCTATATTAAAAGTTCAGTCAATAAAACTCTTTAATTGTTGCTCCATAAAAGTTTTAGGAAGCATAAAATTACTTTTAATCAGAAAAATAAGAGATCTTGGCAAACATACTGCAAGCCCCTGAATGTAATCTCATGAGAGTAATTAGGTTTCTCTATATATTTTATGCCTGCTGTGTGATCATGTTCAAAATCTTGATTGTGACTGACATATGCCTTATAAAAGTCATTTGTCAAGCAAGTTCTTTTTTTCCTTGAAATTTGGATTCTCCAACACCTCTTAATTCACACAAACTTACGTCTGAATGAAGAAGAACAGAAGAAATGGAAATAAAAATGTTATACCTATAAAAGTATTTCCATTTGTCGCAAACACTTGGCCAGAGTTGTTACTCGCTTTACTTCGTTCACATATTTTATATTGGCCCCATATGGCAATTCTGAAAAACACCAGCACCTTTCCAATTAGAGCAAAATTTTTTTAGGGGAAAAATAATTTACCTCATTTTGAAACACAAAAATGCAACAGGCTAACAAAATTGATGTGATACTGAGTAGAGTGTAAAACAATCCGGAAAATGCTCCTTAAAACAATTCCCCTAAAACATTCTCAGGATACACAGACTAATTCCAGCAGTAAATGGAAAGACTTTTCTTGAAAAAGGAGGCTTTCTCAAACTGCATGCAGACATATCTCAACCTCTGCTTAGTTTCAAATGAATATAAAAACTCCTCCCACTCCCCTGCATCTCCTCCCCTCCCTTGCCACCATAAGCAACACCACTATTTCACACTTTTTGCACACATACAAAATGTGGAAATTGGCTGCGTGTGAAATACTCCCTGGTCACTTCATGAATTAATGTAAACTGGCTATTTGAGTGAATTTGGATTCATTTTGCCACCACCCTATAAAACTACTGTCTTTGCTGGGATTAAGCAAAGACTGCATGAATAAAGAGGACTTCATTTAACTAAAGTGCTCAGTCCTCTAAACCTCTTTTGATACATCCATCTACAGTAATTAGGAACTTTTTGGATGCTTTTCAGTAACTATCTCATCTCCTCTAATCAAAATTTCTATTTGTTTAAATATTTTTCTTTTAGATAGATGCATACCTCAAAAAATGTTGTTTCGGATCCTGATTTCTAACATGTAATTCAAAAGGAAGTCTTATAAGCTTATCTGGAAAATATTTATGAATTTTATTATATTATAGTTCAATATAATAAATTTTTATTTATTTTCAACTGACATTTAGAGTGTTTACATAAGCACCACTTGCATTTTATTAATAAACATAATCCTCTATTTTGTGGCACTTCAAAGATTATGCAGATACTTATAATGCAAACTACATTACAACCACATGCTATTTTGCAAAATAATTTGGATTAACATTTTCTTGTTAATTTTGTTCCAGTGTTTACATTTGTATTGGTATTCAGCCCAGACTAATATGGGCTAAACACTGTAATCAAGAATAAGCTAACTTTCCCAGTTTATTCAGTTGTGTCAATTTAAGCCGTTAAACAATCGTGATTGATATGTTCACTTCAATTATCTTTCTGTGTGTGCTTTGTCCCTTTGTTGGATTCCTCTGGGCTAGAACCACGAGTTTGTGGATGAGCAAGTCTACGAAGAGAGCTGTATGGAGGTTTCCACAGTGAACAGACCCCCGAGCCACAGCCCCTCTCTTTCGTCTCAGCAAGGCGTGACCGGCACTTGCTGCTCGCGAAGACACAAGAAGACGTACCGCATCCCAAACACCACCATCACCGGCAGCCGCCCCGGCAGCGTGCAGGAGCTCAGCACCATCCAGATCAGATGTGTGGAGAGGACGCCTCTGTCTAACAGGTATTTCATGTGCATCAGCACACCGAGAGCTGAGGCCCCTGGCTTTGGCAGGGAAGAGATGCAAAGGTGTTGTGGCCTCCACAGGCAGGCGGTGAGGCTGAAGATGAGAGTCCAATACTCATCTAAAAATGGGTACTGGTACTGAAATATTCTGTGCTTCCTTTGCTTCAAGCTTATCCAAAACAATAGAATAGTTTCTCTCCGTATCCATTTCTGCCCTCTCAGGCCCTCCTCATAAACTACCGTGCCCTATTTGCAGCAGGGACCCCAAATAAAACAGAGTACCAAATATTATCTGCCATGGAGAAGTGCATAAGAAGAAAAATTCCACATAGAAAAATGCCCAATTCAGACAGATGAGAAGAGCAAGTTCTATGTCTGTCCCTTCTTGGTTCAGAGGCATAGGAAATGAAACTACCTTGCATTTCTGCAGAGAAGAGAAATAAAACCGATTCCCAGAGTTCTAAGTGTAATAGCCATTAGGAATACTCTTCTAAATAAAAAAAAAAATATGAAATGGATAAGAAAAATGTATTTCCTAGTTTGAGAAGTTATTACAAAAGTGAGGAAAGTGCAGTTTAAGCATTTGTAATTTACTGAATATCCCTGTACTCTCAAAAGTAAAGTATTTTACTTTCACATATATCCAAATACCACCTCTTAAAACACAGCAAAGGTCTCAGGAGACACAGAAGTGTTTTCTATTGATCTCACACATGCCACCCTTCAATAAAGAAGTATTTTCAGTACAAGTTGCTATAGAGATTGTCTTGTTAAGATACATTTTGAGTAGCTTCCTTTGTATAGTTACTACATTTGGATTTCACTTCCATGAACAATCCAACAACTTGGAACTCTTGGAACTACAGAAGTTTTTTATTTTTTGTTATGCAATGAAACTTCCTGGCCAGCACAAAGCTCCAATCTATCTTAGTTTTTCAGGAAATACTCTGCCTGGATCCATTCTTTTTCTGCTAGAGGACTTACCTGCACCATACTTCCAGACGCCATGTATATAAAAACAAAAAGCACCAGCTTTGTGCTAGAAAACAAAAACACAAGCACAAAGTGATAGTTTCACCTTGAAATAATCTGAGTTGTTCAAGTCTTTTACAATGGGGAGGTACTGCAGCAACTCCATGAACATATTAACACAAACTTAATTAGTGCATGCAATAGAGTGCCTTACTATTGAGTAAATAGAATATACACAGAATCACAGAACCACTAGAATTGGAAAAGACCTCCAAGATCATTGAAGCCAATTATTAACCTGGCACCACCGTGTGCACTAATAAACGACATTTCTAAGAGGCACATCACATTCCTTTTGAACCTTTCCAAGGGTAGTGATTAAACCACTTCCCTTGGCAGCCTGTTCCAATGTCTGACAGCCATTTCAGTGAAGAAACTATTCCTAATACCCAAATGTTCTTAAATTAGCATGGCATTGAGGAATATGCAGGAGACTTGGACTGGCCCTTCATTTCCACTTTCCCGCATAGTAAGCAACTGGGCTATGCTATCTCTGCAATGCTCCCCCTGTTCAGAAACACAGGTGAATGGCTGAGAAGTGCTGAGATGGTGGGAAGGAAGGGAGAAAGGGACATGAGCATAGCCATGCATCCCTTGCTGCTGGGGTACAGGGCAGTGGGGTGGTGCTGCTCTGTACTTACAGCTCTCCAGTGGGGTAGGATGGAGATGGCTGGCTGAGGGAATGGAATCAGGCTTGAGAGGTTTGTGGTAACGTGGACTTCCATTCTTCATGGATTTTTATTTCTTCCTCCAGCCGTTCCAGCTTAAATGCCAAAGTGGAAGAGTGCGTTAAACTAAACTGTGAGCAGCCTTACGTCACTACAGCAATAATCAGCATCCCAACACCTCCAGTCACCACACCTGAAGGAGACGATAGGCCAGACTCTCCCGAGTATTCGGGAGGAAACATTGTCAGAGTATCTGCATTATAAAACAAGGAATTATTTATAAATTAGCATAAAGACCACTTGCAAGCTGAGCTTGAGCAGTGAAAAACGAGTCGTGAGGAATGAGAGAGCTGACAAAGACAACGCCCCTTGACGAGTGTGCCAGTGGCCGCAGAGCAAGAGGTTCAGGAGAAACAGACTTTGTGGGTTTTGGTATCGTAGGGTGTGAACCAAAAGGAGTTTCTTACCCCCTGTCTGAACTGACGCGCGGTGGAATCTTCTGTGACCATCCTGACTTACTATATGAGCACAATCAAATGTCCCCATTGATGCTTCTTCTTATCATGAAAGCTCTTTTTAGAAAAAAACACAAACGAAAAAATAGAAACCTATGTTCCTGCTGAATGCAAAACAACAAGAAACATTTTGATAACATGTCTTTTTTTTCCCTGTTAATAAACCACAAACTTGTTGAAGAACTGTCAAAAAATGAACGAAAAAATGCTCATATGAAATATGTTTGTACTGACTGAAAGAACTACAACCATAATGCATGCTGAAATTATTTGAAGCTGTGATCTCAGTTTACTTCTGTTGTTTTTCAGATTAGGCATGATAAAATAATACTGTAGAAAGGGGCATTTCCGTGCACTTACAACGAGCTGATTGTTAATGTTCCATGGTAGTTGTACAAATAATTTCCCTTTGAAAAATGCAGTATTTCTTACTCAAACACTCATTAGTGAACTAAAGGTGTTAAGTTAGTTCAATATTTACTATTGTTTTATCTTGCTTCCTAGGTACTGTTACAACTGCAATAAGTCATTGTACACCTGTTGTATCAGGAATCAGGATTTTTTTTTAAGGTATTTTACACAACTTCATCTACACTATAAACTTCTAATGACAAACATTTAAATAATCTTACAGCCAAACTGTGCACCACAAATTGCTATTCAGTCATTGCTCCTTTTGTTCACTGTTCTCTGTTTCTCTGACACTTTGTTGCCCACTCCAGCATAACTGTATCATTTGGGATTTCAAGGACACTGATGAATCAACAGTCCATTCTTCCATAGACAACTTGTTTACTTCTGTATTTTCAGAACAAACTTCTTGTCACACTTTACTGCCAGGAGCAATCCTATTTGAATTAAAATTACCACAAAGGTGTTTTGGGAATCAGCTAACACGTGTCTCCAAAAGTTCCTTTCTTACATTCTGCAGCATCCAGAGTATTAGCTACACTGGAAGACGCTGAAAGACATTCAGTAAAAATGATGGCGAAATTCTTTTTGTAATTAACTGTAAACTTGCATCTTAAAACTTGTTTGAGAATTTATACTGTGTGAAAAATATTCAATTACCTAAGAACAATGACAGAATAATGGATTGAGTCCCAAAGCTATAAAAATATAATTGATTTCAATTGGAATTTGCCTACATGGGCAGGCCTAAAACCGAATATGAAGGCTTTACAAGTTAAAGCTTCTTGGCTTCATTTATAAAAAACATTTATATTATCAGGAACCTTTCCGATAAAAAAGTGTAATTTTTCTTCATGAGAGTACATTAGATGTATCATAATGCTTCTTATATTCATGACATACCATACATCATATGCATCAAATATACACGAAATATGTGCATATCAATACATACATATATACATCAAAAACACTGGATCAGAAATAATTGCATGTCTGCAAAATAAAATATGCATATAAATCAAAACGCTCAGTGCATTAGATGCCATTACAATAAATTATTAACACAGTTATTTAATAGTTTGAGTAGTGTATGTTTCAGTATAGTATTTGCTAGCATTCTACTGACCTGAAAATTTGCATTAAAATACCCACTAAAAACTGAAACTTGCTGATGATACACTTTTTCTTGCACACAAATACTGGTCTTTCTCTCTATCTGTCAACAGTGAAGAGTAGATGACAGACTATCATGCTACAGTATATACACCAAAATACAGCATCACATATTAGAATTAAACTGCAAGTAAAAAGAGTAGGTAATGCCATTCATTACTCTTTTATCATTTATTTATTCTGAAGTTAATGCATTCTTGGTTAATTTGCAATTAACTTCCCAATTTTTTTTTCAAATCAGAAGGATTTACTCATTGTAAACTGAGCTTCTCCATTTCTTTCAAACATCAGAGAGCAGAAGCACAGGCTGTGCTCTGAGCCAGAGGGAGGGTGCTCCTTCTGAGCAACCCTGCCTAAGTCCATTACCCAGCACTGCTGTCTCTTCCACCCCGCAGCACATCTGCTGAAGCTGGTAGGTTACATAAACTTTAATGGATTTAAAGGAGAGGCAGAACACATCAAAGTTTTTATGTGCATCCTACTTCTACGCATGGTTACTCATACTTGGTCCCCACCCTTTGCCAAACAGTTATTGATATAAAAACTGCCTTGATGTCAGTAAACTGCAACTTCTTTATGTCACATGGTACTTCATGACTAGTTGTATCAGCTAAATAATGCAAAGGGGCAGTTACTAAACCTACTTTGGTACAGACTACACACAACCCAGGAAACCTACTGACTCCATCAAGTCATGTGTCTTTTAAAAGCTCTTTATTCTCCTGTTCATAGGGTCTAGAAAGAACGCACTACAGCAATACACTTGCATAACAGTTATACCCCTGAAGCAACATGTATTTTCATTTTTAAAATGCAGCTTAAGAGATAATTTAGTATGATTTTTCAGAATTCCTGTCCTGTCTCCTATTTCCGTATGTCACACGCAAAACCATTAATTTATTCTGAATTTGGGAAATACACATTTTTTTGGTGTTTTAGGTGATTTAAATGCTGTTTTGGTAGTGAATGACTGTTGATGACTGTGTAAATTGCATCTGTACTGTACATGAAATGTAATTATTTCTGTGTATCATACAAAGAAACCAAGGTTGTTGTTTTGACAATTTTGTTTGACAGTCATATATCGTATTTCAGAAGGCAGCATAATACACGTGTTATGCTGAATAAATAGACATTTGAGGAATATTTAAATAAAACATCTGCATGCTTGAATGGGTCAACTTGGTTTTGCAATAACTTATTCATGAAACTTTTTTTCCCCCTCCAATAATTTGGAAGCAACACTTAATCTGAAGTCAGCAAATGTCCTAGACAGTCATTCCAGGCAAGATGTGAGTGTATCTAAATCATACTAGAGCCATCAAGACAAGGATGTCACAGCTCCTCTACAGAGTTGCTCTTCTCCTGAGGGACCAGCCATCACCTTTCCTTTTCCAGCCTGCAGCAGCAGAGAAAATTGGAGCATTATTTCCAGCAGCATGAACTCCACCTCTTTATCTGTACTTTAAAAAATGTACATCCAAAACCCAAACTGCTCTGCTGAACTTCTCAACCTGCAGAGTCTCCTCATACATGGTATCAAATTCCTTTGATAAAATATTAGTGCACAGGGAAGATCAAACTCTTTTTGTAGCATAGGAGCAGGTAACAACACACCATGGATCACTAATAAAGAGCAACTAGGCACAGATGATGCTGCTCAGCACTGGCACACGTGATGGTTGCCTCTGCAAGGAGTGAACTGCTCTGGGTGGTGGGGAAAGATAAAAGTAACACCTGTCTGTGAACCATCGCAGTGCATTTTTGAGAACAACTGTCCTCTCATAAAATAGCTACAGAAGACAAACTGAAAACGTAAACTTTACATTTTGAAGTCGTGGATGTACTCTTGGTGGAAGCACACTGACTACCAAGAAAAGGCTTTCACAGCAGAGAACACGATGCAGCCTCAGCTGCTGCAGAGAGAAGGGGGGCCTTCAGAGAGGAAGCTGATCTGGAGGAGGACAAATTACTGAAGCTACAGGATCATTAAATTTTGGGCAGGGAGGGTGCTTAAGAGGTCATAAGCTCTCTTTGCTGCATCTGAGGCCTACCAGGGCTTTATTTTACAACTGACTATGGAAATATTTTAGGACTGTCACATGTTCTAGAGGAGCCATCAGATGATGGGACATATAAACGTGGCTAAAAGAGGAGGAGTGTCAGGAGTGAACACTATATATAGATTGGCAATGTTCAGAAGATATATGGAATTATCCAGACAGCTTAGTTTCTTACCTGCCTATATCATCTAGTAGTCTACTTTTTTACAATATCTATGCACAAGGAACAACTGAAGTGGGGGAATGCTGAATAAAAAGGAAGCAGATGTATAAAAATTCTCAAAAGTTTAGGACATCATGTTTTTTTAACAGGAAATAGTTAATCATACACAAGTTGGAAAGTTTTAGATATAATCTCACTTCAACAGTAGCATTTTGCATGAATTAAATGCAATGCTTGTGGTGGGCTGACAACACTGGCAGGATACCAGATGTCCACCAAAGCCACTCTATCAGTTCCTTTCCCAGCTGGGCAGGGAAGAGAAAATGTAACAAAATAATGTATCTTGGGTTAGGATAAAGGAAGGGAGAGATCACTCACTGACTGCTGTCATAGGAGAAAGAGACTTTACTTGGTGCAATTAATGTATTACTAATCAAATCCAAGCAGGGTAATAAAAAATACAACATCTTTCCCCCATCCTTACCTTCTTCCCAAGCTCAACTTTATTCCTGAACTCTACATCCTCCTCCTCAGAGGTGCAGGGAGGCAGGAAATGGGGTCTGTGGTCAATTCATCATGATTTTTCTGATGCTCCTTCATCCTCCCAGGAAAGGCTCCTCACACTCTTTACCTGCTCCAGTATGGAGTCCCTTCCATGGAAGATGGTTCTCCACAAACTTTCCCAAGGAGAGTCCTTCCCAAGGACTGCAGTTCTTCATGAACTGCTCCAGTGTGGGTCCCCCACAGGGTCACACACACCTGCCATCAGAACTGCTCCAGCGTGGACTCCTCCCTCCACAGGTCCTGCCAGGAGCCTGCTCCAGTGGGGGCTATGCACAGGCTCACAGCATCCACCTGCTCTGGTGGGGCTCCCCGCAGGCTGCAGGTGGATCTCTGCTCTCGTGGACCTCCATGGGCTGCAGGGACACAAACTGTTGCACCATGGGCTGCACCACAGGCTGCAGGGGAATCTGCACTCTGGTGCCTGGAGCACCTCCTGCCCCTCCTTCTCCACTGCCCTTGGTGTCTCCAGAGCAGTTCCTCTCACTCCTTTCTCCAGCTGCACCTGCTGTTGCCGCAATCACTTTTCCTGCTTCTTAAATAGCTATCCCAGAGGTGTTACCACTGTCACCGCAGGACTTGGCCTTGGCCAGCTGTGGGTCTGTGCTGGAGCTGGTTGGCTTTGGCTCTGTCAGACATGGGAAGCTTCTCAGCTTCCCACAGAAATCACTGCATAGCCTCCCCACTACCGTGCCATGCAAACCCTTAGTATTTCAATGTCGTAAGACTTTAATAATCTGTGCTTTTCTGCATAGTTTACAGAATCACAGAATATTCTGAGTTGGAAGGGACACACAAGGATCGAGTCCAACTCTTAAGTGAATGGCCCATATGGGGATTGAGCTTGCAACCTGAGCATTATTAGCACCATGCTCTGAGACCAAAAACAATGCTTTTGCAATAAAAATTTTAAAAGCTATTTATAAAGCCCTTCCTCCACCACAGTTAACTATATAGTTGCTGAGACCAACAGCCTCTCTTTTTACTATTCATTCTTTATATATTCCCTTATATTCATATATGCTTTTACAAAATGAAAAGCTATAAAGAAGAAAAAATAGCTCTTTCCTCACAAAAATCTTGTCATACAACCTGTTCACAGATGAATCAGTACCTTATCCAATGACCAGAAATAGTGATTTTTGCCTCCTAAAAGCATGCTCAGCTCCACAGCAACAGACACAGTCCCATGGATTTGGCATAGTCACTGGGCTGAACACAAAACTTGGTGCTGGCAGGAAGTGACCCCTTTTTCTGATACAGTTGCACTCCTTGAGTGCTCTGTGAAAAACGTTAAGGAGCATCTCTGTAGCTGTTTGCTGCAACAAGAAAGATTTAGTTCATTACACTTCATGCTGCAGAGAACAAAAATCACACCATCCTTCTCCAAGTACTCCTGTAAAACTGAGGAAAATAGAAAATAAGAGGAAGTAGTTTTCACTGCCTCAAGTATCTCTAAATGTTCATGTCTTGCCAAGAAGCCTCTCTCCTACATAGATTCTAAAGCTCTACAAGAAAAGAGCAGGCTCACCACAGCCTAGTCAATTAATTTTAAGGCTCTTTGAAGAAGCCCTAGAAAAACAGGCACCTCATAGCCTGAGCAGTCAAAGAAAAAATTCTTAAAGTGTTCCAATTTACAGATGAGACCTATTTCTAGAAATGTGGTTAAATACTCAAAATAGAAAGATTCTTTCCCAGAATGTAGACAGGCTCAGGATTTGGGTAGCCAAGCCCAAGTGAGGTTTTCCTCACTGCAAATGTTCGTTGCTATGGAGGTCCTTAAACACTGCTTTGGGAGGTTGGTTCTGTGTCAAAGGAGGCCTCCTCAAAGCAATACCTCTGCTGTTAAAGAAACCTGACTACACCTGAAGGCACCCAGACAGCCTAAAACCAAATGACCTGGGCTCTTAAGCATCTCTAAATCCCAACACCTACCCCTAGAGCTTGGCTTGCCATATTTGTTCCTTGATGAGCTCCAACCTGGATACAAGAAGATACACAGGCAACCCCCATGATTGTCTGAACAGTCCTTGTATGGAAACACTAGGAATATTTGAAGCATGGCTAAGGGAGCTTCCACAGACACTCCTCAGGTAAAACTTTAAGGGCTGAGGTTTCCTGGAGAAAGGGAAGTGTATATTTCTTTTTACATTACTTTTTTTACATTTCTTAAGTGAAATTCCCTATATTCAGCAGTAATTCACTGCCAAATGTAGCTGTGTACATGTAATGCATAATCAAGACTCCACCATTTGTGGTTTGTACGGACTTCTTCATTTTGGTTTTTAAACAGGGGCAAATGATGACTCAATGCACTGTGTCGCACCACTGGTCTCTGTAGCACTCTGAAGCCTGGAGTTGCTCTACACTGAGACTTTTCCAGACACCTTCTCCCTGTCTACACAGGAACCTCACCCTTAGGTACAGCAATGCTACCCAGGCTGAGCAGTGGGAGGGGTGGAACTCGGCTGTACCTGTGCAGTAACACTGGGCCAAGGCTTCCCAAGCAGAATATAAGAAAGTATTCCTGACAAAGATATTCCAAGCAAAATTTTGGGATAGTCTCTCCTTTTATATTCTTTTTACCTCCCAAAGTAAGTATTAGCATCTATAGAAGTACAAAAGCAGAAAGGTAATCTTGCTTGCAATAGTACCCTTGAAATAATTATACCCAGAAGCAGACTGGTAAAAAGCAAACAGCCTACACAACTGAAGAGCTTAATTTCACAAGCCCTTAAGAAGTTTTCTCAGAAGCAATTAAAAAAAAGAGAATTACACTAACATTGCAGTTTCTCCACAACAGAGTAAGTGGAATGGGTAAAGACAAGTCAAATTAACTCACACTAGCAGAAGGATCCCTCCAATGCCCATCCAAAGCATTCCCACTCTAAGATTAAAAATAAAAAAGCCATTATGGAATTTAAGAGAAAAGTAATTTTTATTGTCTATCAAATCACACCTTGTTTTCTTTTTTATTTTACAAATTCCAAAACAAATGAAAGAATTTTTAAAATGTAATATTATGTTAAAAGCCCATTTGCCACAAACTACTATACTCAGTGGAACAAATATATATTTCAAGAGCGTGGCCAATTTTAAAAATAATCCTATGACATAGACATTGTTCGTAAAAATACAGTAAAATGCACTTTCCCCACCTCAATAAATACATTTTAATCTGTTTCCGGCTGGCATTTTAAGCCACCAGAGAGCTCTTAATGAAGCAGTCACCAAAGTAAAATTTTTCCTCATGTACTTTTACAATTATTGCAATGGCATCCAGAACTGTATGCATTTTTCTTGCAGTCTTTTGTTTCTAGCTTCAGGGGAATCATGGACAGGAGAAAAGGTTTATCTATAAAGTATGCTACTCCCACATTGATTCCCATTTTGGAAAGAATGTTTAAGGTTTTCTTCCTTTTTACTAAGAAAAGGTCCACAGAACAAACTGCTTGAAAGAAGATTTCTCCAGAAAATTAAAGTCTGTTGTCCATAGCAATAGTTTTGTTTTCAATCCCTGTTTCATATATTTAAAATTAAAAAATCGTTATGTTAGGTAAAAATAGAAGTTTTAGAACATCTTTAAGAACAAAAGCTAAGATAAAGGTTTTGTTAGAAAAGAAAAATCTCACCCTTTTTACAAATCTTGCCAATTTTTAAATCCAAGTACTAACTTGAATTGTAGCTCTGCTTTCCATGCACACATGAAAACACACAATTATACATACATAGATCCCTGATTAAGACATTTTCCAAATGGCTTATTAAAAATCAATTTCAGCTGAAGTCACATTTTATTTGCTCAAAGCACAGCTGTTTCTTCAGAAGATAAGTATTTCTCTTCCCTTCCCATGATGCTTCCTTATGGGTTCAGTCTACCTGTGATTGAGTCAGTGTTTTACACTTCGCACAGTTTGTGACAATGAGTATTACTGTGCCCAACTAAATGAGTGCCTTTTAAAAAATAAACACACAAAATCAACTCTTTTTCACAGCTGAGGACATGGCTAAGAGGCTGACAACAGGCTCATCCTTCTTTGCTGGTCTCCTTCACTTCCATTCATTAGCTGGTTTCTGACACGTAAGAAGACTGGTATATTTGGCATATTTGATGGAACAGAACAAAAATAACAACAAAACAAAAAATCCTCTGTGACTTCGCAGATTCATCGCATCACTTATAGCTCTTCCATTTCAAAGTGTGTATTAAAGCTGTTTGCCATAGATGTATGTTCAAAGATCCTGGTCAGGCTTGGTTTCAGTAGCTCCATGGAATGACATGACAGCTCCTGCGAGGTATCACTCTTCAGAGCCATGATCTGATCTGCTCTGGGATCCCTTCTGTCATAGTATAGAGCCCACAGCAAAGTAATTGTGAGGATCATCGCCAGGATCTGCATTACTCCAATAGAGATTCCTAGGAATCTGAGCACTTGCAACTGCTTCGTCCCCCTCAAAAAAGTGTACATTTTTTTACCGCATCCCTATAAAACAAAAGTAGATTAAAAAAAAACAGTCAGTAATATTTGGACTGCAGTTCCCAAGGCTTAGAACATCCTACCCACTGCTGTCTTTTCTGGGTCTCAAGAATCTCTCTCTCATTTCCTTCAAACAGTACTTTGAAAATAATTTTGCCTACTTTTTAACTGCTTCCATAATGCCAACTTTAAGTTTTCTTATACACAGAAACTTTACTGCAAGATAATGTGCTACTTTTCAATTCAGAAATCACTCAAAGTTGATCTGAAATCACATCAACTCTCACTAATTGTTAAAGAAACTCAACTGGTTTTGTGAAGGTTTAAAAAGCCATTAAACTCCTCTTTACCATCTTGTTTCTCTCCTTAAATTGAAGGTCTTCAAAGTTATCAATTATTTTAAACTCTTTTAGACTTTTTCTACATATAATACTACACTCTGAAGCTAAAACAGTATTGTAGGAAAGATCTACGGACTTGCATAACCTCATCAGAAAACATCCCATGAAAACTGTGTTGAAATATCGTAAGTTGATGTTCACAGAAATGGAATTTAGCTCTTTCCAAACCTTCAATGCAGGCTCTACAGTTTGCTTTCATGGCCAGCTAACTCCCACATAAGGCTTCAGAGAAGCTCCCAAGCCCTTGTAAGTCTGCATGGATGCACAGAGGCAGCAGCTTTGGGAACTACCGGCTAACGGTGCAAGCACAAGTTAAAACGCTCGTCGCTCCGTAAGGGTGGTGTGTGTCTTAGAGACAATAAAATCATGAAGAGAGGGGCCTCTGCTACTCTGCTTCTTCTCTATTCTACGATGCTTCTTCTCTATTCTAAGCTTTGCAGGCTTTCCCAGGGCAATTATCAAAGCAACATACATATCAAGGGGAAATTCAGAGTAACAAACTGGATGGGCACTGGTCCCAGAAGACATCAGGAACCCATCTCAATGGGCACTGTCTTGAGAATGTTAGTTTTCGCATTAACATCCTCACTTCATATTTCTTATAGCTTTTCTAAGAAAATAAAGCAATCGATCAAAGTGACGGAATCTGAAGACAGGACATGATAAATAACACTTTTCAATCACACTTAAATTCCCCAAATCCAATTTCCCCAAAGCCAATTTCAAATGCTACAGTCCTAAATGCTTTTGATGTAAGGTCCAATTTTTGCCACATACACAAAATTTACACTGTAGTCAACAGATTTTCATTTAGGATCTAAATAAAATTAATGTACTCTATGATAATTGTACCAGAATAAATTATAGGATCTCAATGTCTTTGTTCATTTCACTGTTTCATTCTCTAAACAGCAGCAAAGACACAGAAAAAGGAGCAAGTATGCATTCTTTGAAATTAAAAAAAAAAAAAGCAACGCTGTAGCAAAAGCAATGTAATTGGACTTGAAAAGGGGACAAAAACTGTGACGTTGGCATCTTCTTCAACTGGAAGGCAGTTGTAGTTATATCACTTCCCAAATTCGTTGTTAATTACAGAGAAACTGGCTGCATTTTAATACTTTTAACTTGAAGAGATGAAGATACAGGCTGGTCACAATTTAAAAATGCTCCACCACAGCAATATTCAAACTCAGTTCATTCGTTGCCTAGAGAAAACACCCACTAACAGAGAGCAATAACATTAATACCTACATCTCCTGCAGTACACAGACACAGAACTGAGACAAATGATGCCCAATCTAGGTAGACTGTTTTCCTCCATTTAATTATGTTCTTAGAGCTCTGCTCTAATACACATTCAAAATCAGTTTCAAAAATGAGAAAACACAGCCAGCCCTGTTAACTTCACATTCATGCATTTTATTTCTGCTTATGTGACACTTTCATAGTTGGCAGCCTGCAATTAAACAGTACATAAATACACTTCCCTCAGCAAAAGTTTGTCACTAAATGGGGAACTCTTGTTGACAAATCAAATGTAGCACAAAATTGCAGCAATCATTCAGAAGAACCAGCTTCAGATTCCTACAAAGCTACAGATTAAAGGCCTGATTCTTTCACTTTATACTTTCAGTCTTGAAATAGAAAAAAACATGTATTTCTTATTTAGCATATATTACTGATTTACTTCATCATAGAATAAGAACCTGAACTGAAATAAGGCACTTCACTGAGCAGAAAAGATAAGCCATCAGCAAACTCAACAAATTTTTTGTATAGCCAAATTTGGAGTACACTCAAAAGTATATTAAAGCAAGTTGTAAAATTAATTATTAAAACAAACCAAAATTAAAACAAAATTAATTTAATTAAAATTAATTTTGAGTATACTCAAAATTATGCCAGAAACACAAGGAAAATGTTGAACATGCAAGTTTGATTTTTTTTTTTTTAAGATATCAACTCCCACCAATCAGTTCATCTACACTGCAGTTCCCAATCACAAGATGGGCACAGCTCTTCTTGTCCGCAGACCACAACAAACCTCCAAGGCCACATCATCAGCACACTTCCCCCACAGCCATGCTCTTTCTAAGGTCAGTCTGTTCATGAAACTGCACCAAAGGTGAAGCTCATCAGAATAAAAGCAATTCAAGAAATTGAAAAATAGCTTTCAATATCCAGCAGGGAAAATATGATTCCTGCCAAAAGTACTTTCAAGCAGAACTGTAAGTCACCTTTCTTTCTGCAAAAATTAAATTGTGAAGGATTCCAACTTAGACTATAGAAAGTTCTGACTTCTCAGAAAAAAAATCACAGCACAGCTACAAAAAAACCACATTTATCAGTCCCAGACAAACCAAACTTCAGTTTTCTGAAGTATTACAAAGAATTTTTCTGAAGTACCAGAATGGACTTGCCAAATATTTACATAAACCAATTTTAGGCTAGCGAGGCTAATCTTATCAGGCTCCCTCTCAAACCACCAGACTATGCAAGTTTGGTTTGAATCACTTTCTAAAAGAGTTTTTTTCCTTCAGGTCTGCAAAGCAGAAGTTAGGCAGATTAGTCTTGGAAGTGTAAGCTGGTTTTGCATAATACCGATAAACTTATTAGCAAACATACTGTAAGAGTCTGTGAGACACCCCACAGGCACGCGCCATGGAAAGAAACATTTTGCCAACAAAATACTGTATGTATCTCAAAGAGAAATGAAGTATTTTTATGGCTGATACTACCAAACACAGACTGTCCCTTTTTGGAATGGATTCTGCAGTAGAGAACAAAAAATAAATTTTTGCTAAGTGCTGAATCCATTCAAAATGCTCTGTGGTATAGAAGGAGAAGAACCATTAATGTGCCCTTCAGATTTCTTTTGGAAAAAAAAAAAAGGCAAGCAGCCTTTCTTTTATCAAGTGGGTCTTAACACAGCCCTTATGTCCTACATAATTATCATCTTTGGCTATTAATTTTCTCCAAATAGAAGCAAAAGAACTTGAACATATGAAGTGCTCAGAGAACCATTTTCCTGGAATATGGCATGGGCATGAAATGTTAGCAAAAGAGGTGACACAGGAAAACCTTGCACTTTGGACACTACATTCCAATGACTAATACTTCTCAGAAATTTCTGAGTTTCCTGTGCTCAAAGAGCAGTTTTTCATTGAGTGACACTGCTTACATACTCCTGCCTTTTCAGACAGGGGGCAAATGAATGTTCTACAGCTTCCATATACTCCCTGGAGGCTCTCTACAACAGGCTTGTCTGTATGGTATTAAGAGTAGCAACAGTATTATAAAAAGCAACCATTATTGCGGAGTGAGCCACAATTTTTAGCTTTTCAAAATGTGCACGAGACTGGCAGGCCCCAGAAGTAGCCTGAATGGCTTTCTCATTCAGGGACTGACACTTCTAAAGCACAACCAGTGCTGTCAGTGCTGTGAGCCTTGCCAAAAGGCAAGAGAGAGTCTATAAGTAGCTGGTGGGAAAAAACTCAACCTCCACCACTGTCTTTAAGGTTCCTTATAGACTGGTCTTCTGAGGCACCTGTCTTTTGGCAGCTCTATCTTCTCTCTTCCTAGTGGAAGCACACAGACTCCTAGGATGGATGTCTGAAAGTCCAGATTACATTAGATAATTTCTGTTTATCACAGAGTCAATACCACACAAATTTATTTCCCCAAAACTTGATTGTTTCCTGATAATAACTAATACTCATTTTGGCTTGTTTATATAGCAAATCCCCTCTGCTTCAGAGGTGTTGCTCCATAGCTCTTGAACAGCAGCCATGCAAGAGATTCTTGTAGGCAAGGGTCTAAAACAGCCTCTGAGACTGGGAGAAAATAAAATGGTTCTTTGGGTACTGTTCTATAATGCAGAGCTACACCATCCACTGGAGAAATGTTCATGCTGCAGCATCTCAAAGCATGATTTTAAGGCCCATCATTTGTCCTATGCACCGTGTATTACTCTAAAAGCAATCCAATGAGTAATGCACCTCTTCTCAGATCCTCACAACTATGTGACTGAGCCATGCTTTCAGTCTGCTGTTGGACTACTTGAACTGTTGGTCATTCTGCTGTTACTAAATGTACAATTGTAGGTCTTCAGAGATCTGCTAGCATAAAAAAATGGTGTCTAGCAAAGTAGTTTTCAGAAAAAGGTGACTTTAGACAATATTTGTGAGAACAGAGTTTAGTAAAGAGCAAATTTACTTGTTTTTATAATTATAAACAGTAATATCTTGCTACCATGATGACTTCCCTTACCCACTTCGAGTTCAAAGGTCCTTGCCTTGTTTTAAGGCTTTTTTTGTAATTACTTTTAAATTATCATACTGTAATGCAGAAAAAGCATTTTCACAACAAATTTCTACACATTCTTGGAGTACAACAACCGAATTATCTGCCTCCTGACATGAGACCTGTTAACAAAAGAGCTCTCCTCTTCCAAAGGAATTCTCAAAAGCATCCTTCACTGTACATTTCACTGAAGTACTTTTCCACTTATCCTGTGGTAGTTTGATGGGATGGAGCCTGGACATTATGCCACACCTAATTTATAACTTTTGGATTGAAACAAATTTGAACTCCAATCTAACCAATATAAAACAAAGACTTCAAATTTTAAGGATATCTCAGGTTTTAACTGCATTGCCACCAACTCATCTCACTTCCAGGTAAGGATGGGTGGGTGGGTTTGTTCTTCCTTCTTTTCTCCCTCTGCTCCAGCATTAGCAAATAATAACCATAAACACTTTCCATAAACAGAACTACTCCAAAAAAAAAAAATCACTCTATTGCACTGCAAATGATAAATTTGGAAAATTACTGGATCGGGAAGAATGTACAAAACCTTCCAATATATCCATATTTTTCTCTTTACCTCCTGATAAAGGTCACTGAGATCCTCATGATGTGCCTGCTTAGAGCATCCTGGGAACTCTCTGACACAACAGGAGTCAGGTGGCCAATCCAATTCTGTCATTTCCAGCCAGTCTGTGAAGTACACCACGCCACAGCATTTAAACTGCAAAGGAAGGATTAGCCAAGATCAGTAATAATGATGCTACTTCCTCAATAGGTTAAGTAGGTCATCAAAAAACCTAACGAAGTTCCTAATACCAAGTTTCAAAATATTTACATAGAACTAAAAACATCTATGAGTGCTTCCACTGTAGTTTGCTGTACTTTGACATAAAAGCAACATGAAAAATGTAATGTAGTGACCAATGAATACTTCAGAAACAGCCAACAATACTGCTCTGTTCTTTAAATCCCAATTGCTTCCTCAAAGGATGCTTCACAGAAATTGTCCTATCTCTGGATTTTCCTATTCTTACTACAAGGAACTAATACAATTTCCTGTCAAAATGGGGACTAATGAACAAGTATACCTGTGGCTGAAAGGAGTAGCAGAAAAAAGTCGTACTAGTGAGGACTATTCTTGCAAGGGTACAACTACAGACACATTTGTTGAAACCAGAAAAAGCACAGATCTACCTGAATATAGGAAAAAAAATTAAAAGAGTTAGCAAAAATGTATAGAAATCACAAATGCTGAAAGGAAAACTGAAAATGGAAGGAAGGGGTATCATATCAAAATAAATACTGCAACAGAATCAATCATAAAGATAAGAAGTTTGGCTGCAAAGCAGATGAGCTATAATTGGCTACGAAACCCATCAGGACCAATAACCTTTCCTCTTCTCTGCAAAGCACACCCTGAGATTTCAAGCCAAATGACCAGTCTCCCACATTAGCAGCTGCTTTCACACAGAAAAGGGTGACACAGCTACATTAGATTTGGTTTGGGACTGGATGTGGACTTGACATGACTGAAAAGATGCTTTGCTGCAGAAACAAGATGCTACCTTTCTCTGCCTGAACATCCTCCAGGACCAGCCTGAGTGTAAGTAATTCCCTGAGTCTTGTGATCCACAGGCTTGGGATCCACAGGCTACCTGCTTCAGAGCCAGGGTCTGGTATTCCACGCCACTCATTGATCACAACCAAGCAGGATCAGTGCCCAGACATGCTGGCACACACTGTGCCTTTAATTCACCAGTCTCCTTAAAAATCTCACTTCTCCCTTCTTTACCACAGCTCTCATGTCTCAGTTTTTATTGGTTTGTTACTCAACCTCCTCCCAGCACTGGACTTTAAGGAAAGCTCAAGCTTTGGCTCCTCATTGCAATTGCAAAGACCACCTCATTAAATACTCTTTTCTTACTCTTGTATCTCTTCTTCCCCCACCCAGTTCTTCTCTCCTGACTTCAGCTGACCCTTTCCATCTTCCTTAGCACAATCACAACTTCGACATTAGCCCAGCAAGAGGATTGAGGGAAAGCACATTTCCCATCTCCCTCAGATGTTAAAAGATACAGAAGAAAGAATACCAAGCTGATCAGGGCTGAACCTCTGGTAACAATTGTAATTACAATTCTGCTGACTGAAGAAGGGCCACAAGTGCTTATTCAGACATAAAGCACATACCAGGTTCATACAACCAGCATCTAAACCATGAGTAGATGGAATATAAATGAGAGCCCACCAATTAAGCAGAAACTGTAAAAGAACTTTCTCAGTTTCCCAAATCATTCATCTGGTCACAGGTGCCATAAGGAAAATCTAACTTTTACAGGAAATTCTTCTCCCCTAGAAAAATTAAGGCTTAGTTGAAGTTTTATTACTAATGTTCATATTATAACCAGCCATTATGATGAAACTACAGCAACTCAGAGAAGAGGCAGTATTTAATTTAATCAATTTATACATTTAAGCCAAGATACAGTACTAGGTCTATTCAAGGCAAGTTGATTGAGACCACTTGATTATATTATCTCAGGTACAGAACAGACATAAACACTCTACCTGCATATGAAGAGTTACTCAGTTTCACAGAGCACTCACATGGCCAGAGCAGGGAACTGGGGTGGGGTGGGGGGGTGCTGGTGTGTAACCTCTTTCTTTCAGGTTTTAGTATAAATACAGACTGACCAAGTGCTGCCAGGAAATGTTTAAATAAACAGGAAATCTGCGCGACAATGATAGATTTCAACATTTCAACAAGGGCAGCACAATGACAGGCATTTAAGGAGTTCTCTTCCTGCACGTGAGTTATATTTGGAATTAATGGGTTTTACCTTGGGCAATTTCATGTTTCTGTAACATAATACTTCATTCTATAAAAACAGTTCTGAATTTTAGTAGGCTAGAGGGCAAAGCTGTGAATACACAAGGAAGCTTTTGGGTTGTTTCCCACCCCCCAGTCAAAGGAAATAAAAACCCTCATCACTTTCACAAACCTCGGCCAAAGAGACAGTGTTGGCATCTTTTTGGAAACTTCCTTTCCCATTCCTTTTCAGCTAAACATATCTTAACCATGACAGCTCCATGAAAGGAAACTAACAGAGCCTATGGGAAGGGGAGCACAGTTTAATATTAAAACAACATATAGACAAAGTCATTTTACTTTACCTGCAGATTTTTAATTTTACATACATCATATCCTTTAATGCTATAGTAGTCCTAAAAGGTATTGGTGCCCTAACCTTACTGAAAAAGGATATGAGAATGTTAGCAATTTAAATGAATTTATTAACATTCTGGTTTTGGTGTTTAAGTACCTCTAGGGCCTACAAAAACCAAACAATTGGATATAAAGTGATGTTAAAAGTCACTACACAGTGTTTCATACCAAATGAACTTGCATTTATTCTGCCTATTCACTTAAAGCCAAACCTTTCCACTGAGCAGGTACTACTTTAGTTCATGAATTAACTATCATCTTACCTCCCTCTGGAAGAAATTCCAAGCATGGGTCAGCCACTGGTACCTAGGTAGGCCATAATTGGTCATCCTGGCTTTCAGTGTGATCATATCGGACCACTGCACTGGAACCTGGAGCAAGGAGAGAGAAGTGACTCACACAGTGGATCAGTAGGCTTGTGGCTCCAAACCCACAGGTTCCATCTGTACAGAGATTTTTTCCAGTGCAATGACTAAAATAACTATGTACACAAACAAAACAGGAGAACAAGTGTTACAATTTTTTATTATACTAATACTTCACAAGCCTTTCTTCAAATATCAAGGAAAAGTTATTTGTTTCCTTTGCTTACAAATTAATGTACACTGAAAAGCAGTTACATTTTGGAGAGATTCAGGGATGATTTGGTACAATTTATTTATATCATTACCAGATATTTTTCTTGGCATAAAACTTGAACTGAGTCCCATCCAAGTCATCAGGGATGGTATTTGTCGGCCCTAGTTTAGGTATCCCCCGGTGTTGTCTTAGATAATAGAAATAAACAGGCAGCCAAATGGAGAAATTCATCTCAAGATAAATAACTTAAACAGAGCAGATGAACCACTCCCTTGAAGTCTCATATCCACTTCACTGTCTAAGGTGAAAAACTTTGATTTAAATGTCTAACTTCGACATATGCAAAATTAATTGAGATGAATTCTATCCCTGGAGTTTTTTCAGCCATTTTCTGGCTTTGTCTGGAGTCCTGCATGCAGATACCCGGAATGTTCTCCATTTCAGTAACTTGCTCAAAAACAGTAACAAGGAAGTGTAGACAAGGCCCTAAGACCTTTTTCATCCCAAACAGACTCACAGCCTTGTGAAAATCTTCTGAAAGGATTCCTGAAGTATTTTTCTTTCAACTGTGGCGACTCAGAAGTGAGGTGCTGGTGCACCCCCTTGTCTGAATATGACACCTCACTTAGCAATTGGTTGCAAACAGAGGCAAGTGCTATGGCACCTGGCATACAGTGAAGTTGAGAGTCAAAATCAAAACCTCACTTCAATTCAGCAGCACAGATTTCAGTGTGCCAAAACGAAACATGGATCTGAAGACTGCAGTCACCATTCCATGTAACCACATACCATCCATGCTGAGTTCTGCCTTGTCTCCATCAGCCTTAACAGTCATGGTGAAAGAAACCACAATTGCAATATCAGCTGTCACTTGGATGGGAAGGGAGCCCAGCTCCTCTAGCAGCCATGACTTTTTGTTCTCCTATTCAATTTGAAGCTAACAGTAAGGGCATTCTGTAAACAGCAACAAATGTTATTTAAGAAAAAATTTGCACAATTCTTCCCAAGGAACCTGGTTTTCATTGTGCTAGATGCTCTGCAAAAATATAGAGACAATCACTGCCTCCCTGAACGCACAACACAAATACGAACATTTGATAACATTTCATTACCACTGCTAAGTTATACTACATTTTTGATGCCCTAGTAAAGCTTCATATCATCAAAGTATAAATAAGGTCTCAGAAATTTAACATGACTTTCACTTAGCAGATTTCTGCATTGAACTCACAATGGTTCATATGAAAAATATGTTAGCAGTAGAGTACTAAAAATACGTTAAAGCATTATCACAGAATGTTTCTATCACAAACATTTACACAAGTCACTAAAATAGTTTTGTAATCAATGCATTTCTCTTTCATCTGCATTGTAAGCTAGCACTCTGCTTTCTTTGGATAATATTTGATAGTGCTGCAAGTAAGCTCGTATTTGCTAGACTATTTTTTTATTAACTTATTTGAATTAAACACATTCCAAGGTTACATCCACAACAGAATACATCCAACTTCTTTAGGAAATCAATGGGAAGCAGGAAAAAAAATACTCAAGAAGTTAGAGATGGAAATTAAAAGTAAAGCAAAACAATCTAAACCTCACTGCAGGAAAGCAATTTGAATGCTGGAGCTAAGGAGGGATTTCAGAATTTGTGTGTTTGCTGCAAGAATGCCAACAGGTAAAACTGTACAGGTAATAGGTACATTGATGTACCTATTAAATATCTTCCTGTCAGCTCATATACACATTACTGCACAACAATACATGACTGAGATGCATTCATTTGACTATACACCAATACTCATGTGTAGAAAAACAAAAACTAGAGATGCTGGTTTGATTTCAACCCAAGTTCTACAAGGCTCAGTCTGCCACTGAGATCTAATTACTCATTATTATTTTTCTAATGACTATTAAAGCTTGATCAATGCCTAAATAAGCCAAGGATCCACACTGGCTTTTCAATCTTGTGGGTGGAATAAATTAGTCATGCAGCACACTACGTGCTGAGAGCTATCATGAGCTGGAAGGAAAGCTGTTTCTGCAAGGACTCTTAGAGCAACTTGTCCACATACCAAGGAAAGCCCATACTGGATCAGCAGAGGCAGTTATGCCTCAGTGACATTCCTGACAACATTACCCACACTACACTACACACCCACCTACACTAATGCCAGCTGATCTCTGAAACCCACCAGGGGCTCATGTGATTTAATGCTACACTGAAACCAATAAGACATCAAGACAACTCTATGGTTGTAAGAGGGAATCATCTTATCTTTATGGAGTAGGAAGAAGTACGTTCTATGGAATGACCTGCACAGGTATGGAAGAACCACTGAAAAATAACTGTTCTCTTCAAGACTGCCACATTCCCTATGGTTCTCAGCAGCAAGAAACCCCCCTCATCACATAAAGAGCAGCAGTGTTAGGACAAAGCGAGTAACAGTAAGAAATCAGATGGAAAGAGAAAACAACAAAAAAACAACCAAAAAAACCCAACCCAAACCAGTATTTCAGGAGATGAGAAATAAATAAGAAAAACATATACATAGGGAGAGGAAAAAAGAGACAAAGAAAAGCAAGAAAAAGCAACTGTGTTTGCTGGATCCACTGCAGAAGATGGATTACAGGCATGTAATCCAGTGCTGCTTACTTTAGCAAGGGCTGAAGGGACAGCCATGTTTCCTTCTGAAGAGAAACAGCATGACCAGTGACTATAGCCATGGTAGGGCTATGCCAGACTTTATCAAACTGTCCCAGGTTTGAGTTTCAGTAGAATAGCAGATAACCAAAAGCTTGCGGGTCAGACTAAAACATACCATAACTTCAGGTTTTCTAACTGAACAGTGAAAGCTGAAAAAGCATGCTCCAGTGCTGTGAAGGCTATGTTATTTCAGGCAGTTTCCACTGACAAGATTTTTGTGGAACGGTAGATGTTAGTTGTAACAGTCATCCTTGGCAAACCCCCTGCAGAGGGCAGCTGTGCCCATAACATGAAGAATGCCTCTTGTCTGTATTCTCAATTTTAAAATGAATCAACGCAAGCTGATATTTAAAGTAAAGGAATAGCCTTAATCACTATTATATTAGAACAGCTCTCTGGAATCTGTACTGCAAAGGAATGAATTCTGATGCAAAGTCCTGCTATGTGACTTCAGACTTTCTTTGGTCCAAGTACTGTGTAAATATCAAGAAAGCCACCTCACATCTTACTGCAGTATAATTGTCATTCACTGTTGGAAACACCATTATATTGGGCATATCTTGTCAGTTGAGAGAAAAATATTTGTTCCTCTATTCATAAAAATGTACCAGACTGAGTACAAGATGTAAGGATATAGCAGTCAGCAGTAACATTTCAGTTTAATTTGCTCAACAGTTTAATTTGCTAACCTATTTTCTTACATGATGGTTACAAGTCCTCAGTTTGAAAAATTCAAGGTTGGTGTAGTTATAAAAACCAGACAGAGATAAAACCTCTTCACAAGTTTACAGAAGAGTGTTTTATAGTCAAGACATGTTTTGCTTAAAACTGGCATTTATAGCTTATGGAGGCAGTGTGCAGATTTTAGCAGACAGCAAGTCCTCTATGGAAAGAACATGCTGTCTGTTTACAATGTAGTACACTCTTTATAACACAAAGAACTTTTGGGACAAAATCCCTTCAGATTCTTTTGTCTCATCTCTCAAAATCCTTATTTAAGCCTGAAGTTCATAATTTATCCTCAAAAATACCAAAGACTTAAATGAGAACCTGCCTGAGCAAGAATTAACAAAAAATTAAGTTCTTAAATGGGGGGATGAAGGATTTGGCTCCCAAATATAGAGGGGTAAGGAGAAACCCAGACAGGGCCTTCCAGACAGACAAGCTCTCCCAGGGGAATTCTCTGTTTAAAATGAAGGCAATCAGTTGAAATTAAACTGTCAGAATAATGAACAGAGGTACAAACTACAGCAATTAGAAAACAGCTAGCTAATGGAAAACTTAGTTTTCTTCTGCTGAAAAAATGCAGCCTTCTTTTCTGACTCACCGTTATTTCCTGCTCGTAGGTCCAAACACCACAGGCCAGTTCAACGCAGAATATTACAAGCAAGCTTCCAAAATACTGCAGAAAACAGAATGGTCTTAGCTATTTTTTCTTCTCTTAGAAATAAAAAAAAAAAAATTTCCAAGTTTAATATTGTTAAGTCTTTTTTTCAAAGTTAGAGAACATCTGAAAATTTTATTAAAATTTCACATGATTTAAGACATGGAAACAGAATTATGTTTTTGTAACCAAAATATGTAAAATTCAGGCAGCAAATTTTATAAAACCTAAAATCATGGGACATTTTCTTGAAATCTACATTCTTATCAAAGTGATTTAGGTACATGAGGTCAGGTCTAACTGTACAAATATTTAGAGATTAATTGAAATATCTTTAATATTAGGAGGTATAACCCTTGAACTATTTAAAAATAGGAAATACAAGTGTAAATGAAGAAGTACAGACCTTGGTAAGGATGTTTAAGAAAAACTGGTTGCTGCAATTAAAAAGAGTGGGAGTCTCTTCTTTATAGCATCAACAAACCCTTTCTGAACTGCAGGATAAAGCTACATGGAATTTAGGACTGTTTTAACTGGTGTTCTCTATTAAAAACAGCCCTTTTATCTTTTACTTAAAGCAGAAGTATACTCTCATTCATTCTTGACTCCAAACTTTCTTCCATGTCAGGGGACTGAGCTTCCCTTTGTTCTCGGTACACAAGACTTTAAGGCTACAATCTTCATGGATTTTAATTTAATTTGAAAATCAAAGAAACACCATCACAATATAAAATAGAATAGAATAAATACATAATTCCATCAGTAGGATACATGCCAAATGGCTTCTGATTTAGTTATTTCATTCTGGAATCTATTTAGGATACAAAACATGTACTTATGGTGATTTTTTTTCTATTAATGGATAAATAAGATGTATTTACTCTGTTTAAAACAGAATATAAATCCACAAATGATAGGCTTTAACAGTCATCTACATAACACCTTTTTCACTCATCTGATCTGGAACTAACTAATTCAGATACCTTGGCAGCTACTGGTCTTGCCTTAATCTCTTTTTGCTCACCAAATCTAACTGCCTGAATTAGGCATGTAGATGCACACAGAGATATAGAATTGCATGTAAAAATACTCATGTTAATTTTCAGGAGAAACGTGTACCCATACCCTCCCCCTGCAAAGGTCTGTCCAGTAAAGATGGTCCTGAAAGAAGGATTCCTGTTTTACTAGTCTTCATCATGTTACATTGCATCTTTACAATCGTTACAGCTGAACAACACACTGCATTTCCTTACAGATCAACACTGTAAGCACACAGAGCTCCAGTACAGGTCATCAATAACCAAAATGCTCATCCTCCAAAGGTCCAAAAGAGGAAAAACGTGAGTCACACCTTCCAAGAACAATGGTGCTGTCTCTAAAAAACAAATTCATGAGCTTCTATGCAATGTATCTACTGTCAATGCAGTGCCCAGTAGCTATACAAAGGGTTGTTCAAAAAAAGCCAAACATGGAAGTCTACTTTTCTAAGTATTCACTTTGAAAGCAGGAAAGAATGCCACAAGCTTTAGTGGCACATGCTCTCTTAATTAATAATTATAATAAAAAACTGTTTAAGGGCATTATGACTAATACCGACATTTTTGAGAGGAAGAATAACTAAACGTTCCAATGAAAAGTGCATTTCACTTCTCAGCTGTCAGAAGAAATTTCAGTGGGTTTATACTCTTAACTGAACAACAAGCCTGGGACTGTCTGCCATCTCTGAATCTTATACAAAAATCACTGATTGTGGTGAAAGCGATACATCTGGGGGTGTACATATGGCATTCTCTGCAAAACTCTTAATTTGCAGTTCTTTGTAACATTTAATTGGTTCCTCAAGCTTAACATTTGAAACTTCCTCATCTTTCTCTGTGTGTACGTTAAGAGTACTTGTGGTAGTAGTAGGAGACAGAAGAGCCAAACCCAAGATTTTCTCCTATTACTGAATACAGCCCAAGATAGAAAACTATTTAGCCAGATCCACTCATAAACCACTTCTGGCGTTGCCAGGGACTGAGCACTCCTGATTAGCTACATCTAGACACATCAGGGCACTGCCAAATCAAGCTTTCTGTCCTGAGAAAGCCCATCTCTGTCCATAACATGAAAGAGAAAACAATGAGTTTACATACATGGAAGGCCATGCTCCGAAATGAGTGACTGCAGGCACACTGAACTCACACATAGGAAGCTGTTCCTCTCCGCTACCAAAGGGGAGTATTATATCTCTCTATATATAATAGTTTGCAAAGCAAATACTTCTTAGATAAGTTTTCTGGGTGAAAAAAATCCTCTAACCATTATTTAAATTTAGTACCCCTAATTCCCATCTCCCAAACCTAGAAATTACTACTGGCTTCAATGCTTATTCCATGTCCCCAGTTAAATTCCCACAAGAGTCTGAATGCTAAATGTGTCTTCCTGCATTTCCCTGCTTCTGGTTCTTGCCAGAAACAGGGACTTGGTTTAGAAGCAAGCTTAACATTTCTTCCTGTGGTCTGTGTGGATACATGTCATAAAGATGAGTAACTCACTGAGGAGCACGGTTGTATATCACACTCAAAACTGTGCCAGGAAGTCCCTGATAGTGCCTTCTACAGAACATCTCCCTTAGAGTATTCTTGGCCATTGCTGAGATATTTTTTATTGTTTCTTCATTTCTTTCTTTTTTTCTTTTCTTGGCAGAGAGGGGGTAAGAAGGGGAAGGCCCACAAGGGAGTGAACAGTTTTGCAAAGACACCTATGAGCTATGATAAAATAAAAGCACAGCTGTGATTGTTTTAAGAACTGGAGACCCTTTACAAGGCAAATCCTACAGACTTTTAACATTTCCCTTTTGTAGGCAACTGCTAATCACTATCATTCTTTCCTTAGTCTGACTATGCAAAGTAATCAGAAAACTGGAGTGGAGCCTTGATCCTGTTATGAACCCATCAGTTTCACTGAGAGATTTCCTCCAGCAAAACTGTGAAAAACCTAAAATGTTGCTTTCTTGAGAGAAGCTGAATGACTGAAACGCTGGCAGAAAACACTCTTTAGAGAGTAATAAATCAAAGTAAAAATACTTGCCAACTTAAAAAATAAATAAAGCATTAGCCATTTACTGCTCCATATTTCATGCTTGTGGCCAAGATACTCAGCTTCAGCATCCCTTCACTGTAAAATGGATGTTGCCAGCTAGCAGGAGCTGGTCTCCTGCAACCCCCTTGTTAAGCCTGCTCTAACACGGGTCACAGGCTGGAAGGGAAGGAGGGAGAAGAGTCAGCAGCTCTGTAAAGCAGTAGTTTTCCAACAGAACATTTCATCTAATACCTGGAACACTGCACAAGCACTTGTATTTGCAGCACTGACAGAGGCTTAAACAACTCTATTTTTCCACCACATCAGTCCTGAAAGAGAGGTGAAGGACCTGGGGGCTCAGGAGAATCATTCCTTTCTTCTACAAGAGACTAAACATTCAAGAAGTAGGAATAGAAACAAAGTCTTTACTGTGAAAACCAGTTTCAGAAATGTAAAGAGGCATGACGGGCCAAGGAGAGATAGTAAAGATATTCCACAGGTGATCACCAGACCCTGTTCTGCTGGAATAGTGTTCATGTGGTACAGCCACAAAAGTGACCACAGCCAATATTCAAATCCTGAAACCTCCAGTGCAGAAACCACATGCAACACCAGCATGGAGTCCCATCACTGAAATACTACCTACTAGTGCAGAGATGCTATCAGCTTATACTCATCTACTGCAACTTGTAACAGCCTCCATACAGCTCTTGCTTGTGGGCAAGTTCACATCTACAGGGAACTCATATTTAAGACAGAAAGGACAGGGGGACAGAGAATGCAGATCCCATTATGATGTATTTCAGCCACAGAAGGGAGGTAACTATCAAGTAAATAAAGACAAAAACCAAAACAAAATATAACCAACACCTACCAAACCAAAAAACAGGGACTAGTATTGTATATGTTTTTTTCCTAATTCAAATAGTTATCTGCATAAAGGCTGTCAGAACCTGATAGTACTAAAAAATGTACATGGTGTTTTCAGACGTGCATTAAAAATCAAAGTAATTAAAACCTTTTTTTAATAAAGATCTGTATAGGCTGTGTAAATAGAACCAAAAATTTTAGTCTGAATAAAATTTCTGCACTGCACAGTGGAACGCCACAAGAGGGTACAAGCTTCATATATGCCAGTGTATGCCAGGGCTCCATACATGGCGCATATATGCTCTGGCATATGCCCAAAATGCCTTCCTATCTCTCCATCTAAGGCTAAAAACTAAGTTACAAGATTAGTTTATCCTAAGTAAATTATGACAGGCTTTTTTGGTATTACATTTGTTCTACCAAACCAAGCTAATGTCCACCACCACCAAATATATTCCAGGAATGTATTTCTTTCTTGACCATCTCAATCACTTAGATAAAACCACAAAAATAGCAAATGCAAGCACAAAATCACTATTATAGAATCTAAGGCATTTTACATTTGTTTAAAAGGTGTTTTTTCCAAAGACTCCCATTCTGTTCAGAGAGTAATAGCAAAGAGCACATATATTAAGTGTCTCCCAACATAAAATCTCTCCCTCATGGCTTTCCAACCTGCAGAGTACAGGATTTTTTTGCCGCAATTGTGGGCAACTAACGGAAGGATATAAAGCATGACACACAATCTTTTGCAGATATGTAATATAAAACTCTTACTGTAGTTCTAGAGATTCTGTGTTGAATACACTACATGATACCTGCAATTAATAGCATCATGTAATTTGTCTATGCTTTTCAGGCAACAGGTGAAAAGAACTGCTGAAAAATAACCTATTTCTGTTACTAACATGGCAACAGGACAATGGAGAACACTAAGAAAACACAGTACATGGAGAGAGATTTTTAATTCTTCTCAGAGATTTTTTAACAGCAGAAATATTGATTTCTAACTACATTTAGCAAAGGAAAACTTGAGTTAAAACTCTAGTGCCCTACAGTAGTTTCCTTCAGTGCAACAACCTACTTCAGCCATGACAATCCCACTGGCACAGATACACAACCTGCATGACTGTCCTGACTGAGGATGCCCTTCTGAACCCTGTGTAAACCTGTCAGAAACAAAGCTAAGACCAGTATCTCTAACAGAAATTTGGTGAACTGGGGTATTTAGTGACCAAGTCACTATGGCACTCTGCTGACAAGCAACTCAAGCAGATAAGAGCTGCCCTACTACAAAGCTGAGTGTATCCATGTATATTCTGGAAGTGATAGTTTTTTTCCACATGTTTTTTCACTTTGCCACTGATGGCTTCAGTAATTTGTTGCCAATGACCTATGAAATGCTTCATCAGCAATTAGCTACTATAAACAGTAAAACTGTGCAGCTAGCCTATGAACAAGGAGAGTCAAAGACCTGAACACATCCCCAGTCATGCTCCTTTGAGCCTGCTCATACCAGTGATTGTTTTGTTTGCAGTTTGCAAGTGTGATCTGGAAGCAAGAGCCATGAACGTGAACAGAGACAGGGTTCTGTGTCAACCCATATTTCATCAGAACTAGAAAGGCACAAGAATGGTTTAGTTTATCTTTTCCTCACTCAGACCTTTGTAGTTTTATGTTGCATAATGATCTTCTGTTCTGACAGCTTCCTAGTTAACTACTGCCAACCTGAGGAGACTTCACCATCTACTTAATTAATCTCTAGAGAACAAATATATCCCATCACACAACACAGTCAAAATACTGACTTCTTAAGCTCACTTCTAGACAGTGAGAAAGCAAGAGTGCATTCTGTAAATGAAAGCAAACAGCAGCAGCAGGCAGGGGCGAACTACTGGAGCCAGAAGTTGCAATATGGTGAAGTAAAGAGAAAGCATGGGGAGCTTTTGGAGAACCTCTTCTGTGAGACTGTAGAAATCCTTCCTTTTCTGAGCAAATCCGCCTTTCTTTAAAGGATCAGTGTAATTATTAAGGCACCATCATTCACATCGCCTGTATTTTATTTCATAAACATCTTTTTTTTCAAGCTTTACTACTCTCCTCCCAAACTTTTTTTTCTCAGAAGATATAAAACCCTTTTTTTTACCCCTCAGACTCGAGAAAAAATCAAGCCCTTATGCCAGAGCAAACAAAGAGTAGCTAATCAACAACTCTATTCTCCTCAGACTTGCTGTCTCACACTGCTTTCTTGAGCAACATGTTCATTGGGGCATTAGAGGTGAAGAAAGCTCTGGAAAGGGCAAGAGCTGAAGGAAATTCCAAGAGGGCAGCTGCAGAATGAAACGTTACCATAACCTCTAAAAGACCAGAGTATATGGTATGTAAAGCAAATGCCAGCAGATTTTAAGAGTTATGAATAGCATTTCCCAATGGCTAACAGCCTGAGAGCATCAGCCTTGATCTTCTGAGATGCAAGCCATCCAAACATCTCTCTGCCCCCTGGGAAACCTCAGATGACCATCACCACTGGATCACCAAGAGAAGCCAGAACTGTTCTGTGTAAAACGTACTAAGTCCTTCCTCCTTCAATAAGTAAGAAGCTATGGTTCCCGTTGTTTTGTCAGTTTACAAGCTAACAAGCTTATTTTAATGATAAATCCACCCATCTTTTTTAAAAATGGAGCAAACACTCATTAAACGGAGTCAGAGAAGCTGCACAGAAAACTGACATCCTGTTTATCCACTTCAGCAGCACAAATTTTCCCCTGATTCCCTCCCCTGCACCCTTAGCCCCGCCCTGTAGGAATTAACAGTCAATTAGTCATTTTGATTTTAAATTTGGTTTATTTGCTTGACAACACAGAAATTTGTGAGAGATGCAGCCAAAAGTCAACAGGAAAATGGCCTGAAACCACCAGCTTGTAACATAAGCTATGGAATGTCATCCAGTTCTTCAAAATAAATACATTTCACACAAAAATGATCAAGTATCTCTATTATCTGAGATTTGGTTTCCTAGATCAAAAAAATTTATCAAAATGTCTTAAAGATCTTTGCAGAGTCCACCTTTTTGTAAAACTTTGTAAGTAATTTTAAGGTTTTTTTTATGGCAATGAACATTCTAGTTTTTAAAGCTATGTATACAAGTTCTTTTTACTAAACCATTTGTTTATTATTATTTTATTTGTTTACTAAATAAAATTATTTATGAATGGTTAGATTTTTGTTCACAGCCTTGATTCTACTGTGGGATATTCTTCACCTGTAAATTTTAACTTTAATGGTTATCTTTGCTGTTAACTGGTATTACCTTGGAAATAAGCAAATACACACTTCAAACAATTACTAGGATTTATTTGCTAAGGGTTCAATTACCTCAAGTCAGTGAACTTCCCAAAATAAGGGTTATTGCAAGGTCATGTTAAAGTACTAAACAGGACATAGGTGAAGACAGACATTAAACCGTGATTGTCTTATGGTTTGTCATATTCCCCTTCCCCTTTTTCTTCCCCTATTTCATAAGATTTATATCAAAATCTAAAGTTTCCTATTCTGCACAGATTTCTCAAAACATAGCTTCCTTCATTTGTCAACCTGCTCTTTATTTTTTACCAAGGAAATTACACACCATAAAAATGTTTCCTTAGTCAAGAAAACCCTTTTTCCTTGTAAAATAGACCCATTTGGTGCTGATACACAATGACTCTGCTTCAGCATGCCCCAAGACACTTCAAACAATCAACATTTTGAGTGAAGAAATGCTCTCATGATATAAAACCCACACTGCAGCCCCCGTGGACACAGCAAAATGCCTTTGTGGTAAAACAGCCAGAAGGGTATGATTCAACATGAAAAAGATTAATTTACCTGACAGGACTCCACTCCATACTCAGTCTGTAGCAACAAGAATGCAGCTGAACAACAGCAGCAAGGCATACCCCACCAGTGAGGCTGGGCTGTGTCTCAGACAAGACACAGATTTGGCTAGGCTTTGTGGATTCATATACTCCTTCCTTGCTCTTAGGAACTTCTCCCATTTCCTATTCATTTCAGCAGAGGAAAAAAACTGGGCAAACAAGCAATGAGAAAAGAAGAGCTGGAAAGGACAGAGGGGGAAAAAAAACCACACTATGGCAGCAAGACCATATATTATCTCAGCAGCTCCCCATCTTTTCTCAGTCAAGATGAAGCAGCCCTCATTCCCATCCTGGTATCACTCACAACTCTCTACCCTTCAACAACCCCAGTGCCTTGAACCTATATCAGTTCCTGTCTTTTCTATAGTTTTGTGGTACCCACATCCATCACTTCACCAACCCTTTCATTACTATCTTCTCTCTTCTTTTGACCTGAGAGCATTATTCCAGAGCCCTTTTCAGTTCTGGTGCTGTTTCATTCTCTTCTACTGCCCTGGGTATCAATGACTTTCAAGAACTTGGAGGGAAGAAGCAGTATTAACAGTGTAACAAGAAGCAATGAGGCAAAACAAGAACAAGGAAGAGCTACAAGGCTTGCTCCAAAAGGATCATGAGGCCAAACACAGTGACACTCAGTCAAATGAACATTCAAGATATAAGTCCCCCAGAACAAAGTAGTCAGGTGAGCCCAGAAGTACTGCATGCAGTAAAAAGCATGGCATGCAGGAGTCCAGGCAGCATGTGTCATGCAGAAAACAGTGGAACCATGAAATTACTACTGTCAACAGATTTCTACCTTTCAGCACTGTGCCTCTTCCCTAAAGCATGAGCAAATGTCTCTCCACTATTGAAGAAATATACAGAAAAGAATTAAAATTCATGGCCTCCTAATGGCACTATCCAACCTTGCTGTCCTAAGTCAAAGGCATTTCCCTGAACTGCCCTCAAGAGGCCAGACAGTTCTTGTTACTTGAAGCTGTTGGATAACTGCACCAAATAGTGCTGCACTGCCTCTGCAACACTGCCGAGCATTCAAAGCAGCTGCTCAGTGCCTGGATGAAAGCAGCAGATCATCACCATGATCACAGCAAACACTTGGATTTAAGCCAGGTACTTGCAAGAAGACCTGGACACTCCCACCAGTTCAATTCCTGTCATGCTTCCCCATGCTGCTCAAATACACAGCTGCTCTTGCTTGCTGTGTGTTCTGCAGGCAGCACCTTCATCACTACACAACTCTCAATATCACACATGGGCAAGCAACTCCTGTCCTCTGTAGGCTCCCTCTCCCACTTAAGGAAATTAGACACTGTTTCAAAGCACGTGCCTTTGAAAAAGTATTTTAAGGACATACACAGCAAGGATTTATGTATGTCAGGGAAGACAAGGTCAACAAAATACACCATGCTTACACAGGAAGACAGAGAGGTCAGCACTGAACCCCAGGACCAATGCACTCCACTCCACAGAGATGAGAGCCCTGCAGAGTGCACACTTTCCTGCAAAGCCTGGCTTAACTCTGTGGTGATACTGTGGCATCACCAAAATCCATCTCAAAATCAAACAACTTGTCTGAACCTTAAAAATCCTGATCTAAACAGGAAAGACACTTGTTCTCCATTTCAAGGCAAAAAGATGTATCGTAATTAGTACAGGCATCATCTCCAGCAGTTTACCTTTTAATTCAAAGTTAGAAATACAGAAAGAACAAAAATACTCTATTTTTTTGAGAAAGTTGCTCATATTTGAAACTACTGAGGTATAATAAAAATTGGTGAACTTGAAGTGTATTTTCTCTTACCAGTGGAACATCAAACAAGCAGCACTTCAGAATGCAAGCTAAATGTCCAGCCCCTTAGTTATTCACTGGCTATCTGAAACTGAGTTTTAGCAGAGTACTGGCTTCTCATCAGATCTGAACTACAGTATTATAAACACATTTTAACCAGTCTTCCAAACAAGGTAGGCAAATCTATCTTGTGAATCTCTGTCTTCCTCCCATTTGTAAATGGGCTGTTGATAAAAGCCACAAAACATAAACTCAGTCTGTCCAGCTTAATACTAAACCACGCAGGTTTACATCAAGTATGTTTTTTAGTTGTTTCTTCCCTTCAATGCTTGGTATTTAAATAATTCAGAAATACTTCTGGTTGGTAAATAACAATTCCAGTGCCAAATGTTAGTACAAGGTATTGGAGCAGCTGTAACTGTGCTAAGAGTCCACATGGATAGGAATGAATATCCTCTATTACTACAGAGCAAATAACCTATACTATGTATTACTGCAGAAACACATGCTGCCACAAAAAGGGGAAAAAAAACAGGCAACAAAATTTGTTATCACTGAAGTCTCATATTAATTCCTGCCAACTGTAGTCATAAGTACTACAGAATAGTCGATGCTGTGGTACTGTAGAGCAGCTGACATTTCACATTGAGTAAGAATGCCTTCTAGGAAGAAAACATCAGCAATTATTGGTGTCTTGCAACATAGCAGACGTCAAAATTTAATCACCCCTATCACCTCTGCATCCACATGGACTGAAATGGGTGTACATGTATGGAAGAATTTGCCACAAGTGGTGATGCAGTCAACAGTATCACAGCATTCTTTCGATAGACTTCACAGAAACCACTCGTTCAATGATGGTTTCTCTGGTTGTGTTTCAACTCAATACACAGCTTAGTCTACCAGAGTCCAATTTATAACCAGCTTCCACCAGAACTGAATTAATAAGCTGTTTAACCACACACCAACAGGGTCTAACAATGCTTAGCTCTGAGGAGTATTTATTACTCTGTCAACTATATGGTAAAAATCAGTAACAGGATTTTCCCTGTTGACCATCAAATATTTCTAACAGTTTTCCTCTTTGTGAAAATATACACAGACAAATTTGAATCCTGGGCTGTCTGAATGCTGCAGTTGCAGAAAAGTCATGGTTAAAAATACAAAACTTGCAATGAAAATTTCAGGCAGGAAGTATTTTCCAGTAGGATTTTCATGAAGCTCTTCTTGTCAAGCAACAGAGCTTACTTGTGTTATTTTAATAAAACAAGAACTCAAAAAAAACCCCAAACAACAACAAAAACCCCCCCAACAAACAACCAAAAAACCAAGCCAACCAACCAAAAAACCAAGCCAACCAACCAAAAAACCAAGCCAACCAACCAAAAAACCAAGCCAACCAACCAAAAAACCCACATCCTTAGGGCTACTATTCTTAAAGAATATATGCACTTTGTTAGGGTTTGGGTTTTTTCAGTTAGGCAATGTGCACAACAAACTTTGAAAACAATCCAAAACAGAGCCTCAGAAGAAAGGAGGCAAAGTATTTCTTTTCAAATCCAGAACCAATCTTGTTGAAAGAACTGTACCAACCACAATAAAATCAGGACTCTACTTTCCCATCCTTGCACTTTTTCTGCATCCAAGCCACTGACCAGGAAAAGCTCAGATCTTCCACTTTAGGCTGGCATCACAGCTACTTCTACATGAGGATGTTGGCCAATCACACAAAAAAAAAAAAGTTCTAGAAAGTCAAGGTACACATGGACTCTTCAGACCAACTACCCTTCAGGACAAATTTCTGAAGTAATTAAAATGACATTATCATAGCTTTAAAATGCTGGTTCTACAAAAAGTCCAGAGCATGCACCTCAGAAGACTGAAGTTTTACATTTTCCTACTATTAAGCTGAGCAAACATGAGCTTGATGTATATTTATGCCTCCATGTGAAGACAGAAAGGTTTCAAGCATTTAACTGCAAGACAAAATTTCAAAAACAAATAAAAATTATTATTATTTAAATGTATTAAAACCAAACACTATATTTATTTTATTGTCTTTACACTTTATTACATTTTCCAAAAATCCATTTCAATTAACATCAGCACTTGCAATGAGCATGCTGCCAGGAACGTCAAGACTTGTATCCAAATATCTGTGCATGCCATCATTATGGCTTTCATGTACTTCAAAAAGAAGACTAAAAGCATGATTGAAGAGGTTGTTAATGTTCTACATGAAGGTTCTTTTCTTTTAGTTCATCTGGTTGAACAAAAGCTCATTTTGTTGATCCATCAGTTTTCTGATTAGTCTGATGAATGAAGCGTTGACTTATGTCGGCATACTTCTGTATGGTGTAACATAACTGCGTTCTTTTAACAATCAATCAAAGACAATGACATATTTAGGAAGATATAATTTAGTTTTGCTTATCAGTCTTTTTAGCAAGAGCAAATCTCAAGCTCCTGAAAATGAAATATTGCAACATAAAATGATAGAAATGTCTTGTTTTGATTTAGTGTAACTTGACTGCCTAAACACACTTCAAATTCTTTATTTCCAGATGGTACTAAAGGCTATAAATTACTACTTCTTTTCACTTGCAGTGTAAATAAACTGAAGGCCAAAATTAGTTTTAACTTCATTATCTCTTGAAGTAGTGAGGTGGGTTTTTTCAAAGCTTATATGGAAAATAACTTTCTCTTTCTCCACATACTATGTGGCATTGATCTATATATATAGTTGCTTTTGCCTTTTAATTAATTTCATTAGTATTAAAAACTACCACCACTACAAAACAAAGAACACATTATGAAAGAAATCTTACTCCCTTACAAAAACTCCTAAGGTTTAGTAAGTTTATCATATTTTAATACTTTCACTATTTAGATGAGATAAAAATATGTACAAAGCCCTTTTAAGGTGTGTAAGAAAGATTACTAGACAAATAATTATATGGTATGAAATTACATTAATCCCTTACTCTTACACACATGTCCATAACTGATTGTCTTAGAACTTGTGTCCATTGATTTCAACATTGCAATGTTAAGATCTAGAAATAAAAAATGCATGACTATTCTGTTACTCTAACATGTCCAGATTAAAATGAGAGCTTTCCCCAACAATATAGTTTTGAAAGAATAATCTTCACATTGCATACAGGCTGAACAAAATATCCAAAAGGAGAAACAGCACTGCCCTCTTGCAACTGAGGAACACTTCTGTTGCTGACATTCAGCTGGAAATACCAAATAAAGCTTTCTGCAACCCTCTCAAATAAAAAAAAAAAAAAAGACATTTTAATACAAAACCCCAGTACAGTTTTGCAACTGTTTATTCTGCAGTTACAATATTTCTATTAGAGAAAAGCAAAGGTTCCATAAATCTCAGTCAATTTCTTATGGTGTTTTACGGTCATATTGTGCAAAATCTGTGAGGTTTAGGTGTCATATACTTAAGCCTGCAAAGACACACAAGAAAAATTCAACTGAATGCACTCTGTGAGAACCCAACACACACTGCAGTGAAAAAACAGCAGGAGCCCACCTCTATTTGTATGGGACCCTGGATATTCTCAAAAGCTGAAGAGTTCTATCTGTCCACTTTCTCCTACTGCAATTACAGTAGTCAAGTCTGATACACCTCTTTCACATCCATTGCTCCCGCTCTCTTGGACTTACAGATGCTTGGAATCCTGCTTATCCTCGTGTTAAAAAACAGAGTCCAATTCTGCAACGAGCTACAGCTACACTTTTAAGAAGCATACAGATACATGGCACTCTTGGATCTCTTCAGTACTTCCAACAGTCTAAAAATTTTAACTCTAAACCTTTAAAATTTGTGTGAGCTTGATGGGCTTTTGTTGGAGTGGCAATTTTTTGGTTTGTTTTTGGTTGACTGTTTCTTTAATTGTCCTCAAATTCACTGACTTCCAGACAAAGAACATGGTGTTTGGCTCCCTTGACAGTCAAAGCCACACCACAGCTGAGCTGTACACAAAGCCTTGTGCAGGAGAAACTACTACATTTCAGGTGCTGTTAGCTCAGTTATATACTCTCCAAATGAAGGAAAAAGATGAGTACTTAGAATTTATTTTTAAACTTGCTCACAACCAAATGCAACTACAAAATTCCACATCCACGTAAGATAGGACAAAGCTTCTGAACATACTCAGAATTGACTTTTATTGGCTGCAAGTGCTGTTACCTTACACATACAGTGTAAATACAGTGGAAGAAAGCAAAGTCTAGGTTAGGCAGCTATTGCACATCTAGGAGTCAAAACAGGAGCATACAGGTTTATTTCAGAGTACTCAGACTCACGTCCTATAATTATTACTACTGAAGAGTTTGAGTTATTCTCCCCTTCAGCAACTCCTCTACTAAATGAAGTGAATTTTTGCAATTGAGACACTGCTTGTCTTTCAGTCACAGCATAATGCAGTCTAGGCAATAAATTATTTCCTACTGTGTGCTTTGCAATTACAATTCCTCACTGATACCGTAACTCAACAGGGTAATAAAAAATAATCAGTATTTATCTAGAGCCTGTGGATTAAAACCTTTGTAACACTCCTGAAACAAAACAGAAGTTAGGAAACATACCCAGACAAGGAGCAACAGATTTCTTTTCACCGTTCCACAGTATCCCAGCATTCCAACTATGATGAGGAAACAGCAGACTGCAATCATAACCGGATGGACCACAGGAAAGTAAGTCAAAATGACAGCCTCCTCCACCCTAAAAACCAATCAGAACAATAATCAAAAAAAGCACAATCACAAAAAAAATTATACAAAAGAAAAAAATACAGCCATTAAGAAGAAAATGGTTGATTACCAGATGTGTTCTTTCCAGCACCTTACACATTTCACAAAAATCTCTTCAACATGGTTTTAAAGTCAAATGCTGCATTCCGGTACCAAAAATTGCATTGTCCAAAACCTCTCTGGAGCAAAGGTAATCTTCCTGCCCTGCACTTGCACAGTGTGCAGCACAATGAGACCCTGTTTTATCACCAGGGCTCATAAGCACTGCTGTAGTAAAATTAATAGAATTTCTAAATCTCTAGACTGAATTAAGTATTCAAAACTAAACAGTAATATAATATGATTACATGTTGTCATCGGGCCAAAAATTGATCCCTGTCAGAAGAGAAAAGCACAGGATTGAACCCTACCTTTCCCCTTTTTCTAATTTAAACTGATGCCCGAAACTGTGGCAAAAAAAGGCACCTTCCAATAAAACAATGATTAGTTTAACTGAAAGACTCTCACTTTTACAAATGCTAATTAAGAAGCTTACCACACAGAATGAACATCTACCCCAATCAGTAACCCACACAGATTAGAAGTTTAACTAAAGCTTTACCTTGTTTCTGCAGTTAAAGTGAGAACATTATTCAGGTAGTCTCTCAGCCAAGCAGAAACACCTAATATGCTGATGGACATCAACTAAAAAGAAAACATTAAGTTATTTATCATGTGCTTAACGCAAACTGCAAGATCATTCATAATTTAAGTAGAGGATCAATCATCACTAACATCTTTCATCCATTCATTTATTTGAACAACATACTGTCTCTAAAACTGTACTTCTATATGCTTAGAATTCATTTGTTGCCCAAGTATTAGGGTGCCAGTGACAATAGTCTTCTTTTCCACCTAATGATGCTACTGCTGGCTCCGACCCCACCACTGCACAATGTACCATAGAAACAACAGGGAGGGCTTACACTGCTAAAATCAGTGACTCTTCAGGGCTCACAAGTGATACACATCAGTCTGCATGAAACCATGAAGCCATGCTCAGGTATACAGCTAGTGAAGAAAAATCTGATACAACAGTCCTGATACACTGACACTCAAGAGAGGAGATTTATCTTTGGGTTTAATTCAGAAGAATATGATTCTCTTGCTCATTCAGACAGAGTCACACCATGAACACTATGTCTCAGTTTCCTGAACCATAAAATGAAAATAAAACTAACTGCATTTCAATTATGAACCATATAAAGCATTTGGGTACCTAACATGTCAGGCACCTCAGAGGCACAAAGCCATTACACTTTCACCAGGACTGCTCCCACAGCAAGTAAATCCCCAAGACTGAGCCCACCTAGAACTGCCACCACCTCAGCAAACATGGATTTCTGTCACCTGATGCCATCGAATACTTCAGCACACCTGGAACTTACAGGAGAAGCTCTGCCCTCTGATTTTCTTGAGAAGCCAAACCCAAACAACACATTCAGAACCTGCCACACTGTGACAGCACCAGCTCTGCTGCTGTAGCAGAGGCACTGCTAGAGGACAAGGCACTCCTCCCACAGTTTCACGGGGGCACCTAGGCCTGAACCACAGAAGACACAGGACCTCAGAAGCACCACTGTCTTGCTGAGGGAGGGAGTCCTAAGCATGCTGACTCTCCTGAATACTACTGTCTTCATGAACTGCATAGGGGTATAACAGGACACATCAGCATTATACTTACAGTTTCTTAAATCAGTAAGAAGTGCTAATCTCCCCTGTTGTCCTCAACACCTAGCTTCTCACATGCCCTCATATTTCCCTGAAGTTGTTTTGAAGAACAAGTTGAGCAGTTCAAACCTAACATGAAAAGTCCCTCTGTGTCCTTACTGGCTCCTTAGCCTGCAGCATGCCTACAGCAGACCACTTCTGCCTTTAAAATTTCACTCAAGTCCCAGAAGTTCCAGAGCTTCTTCCTGCTTTTCAGACCTGATGCACAAAGTACAGGCACTGTCCTGGTTCTAAGTGCTGCCTGCAGGAGCTGGGTGCTTGGCATGCTGCAAGCCTACTCCTGGAAGCTAGAGCATGCTACATGTTTACTATATTCACTCCTGTTCTTTACACTCTGTGGGATCTGGTTTTGGTGGTGAAACAGTAACAGTAAAGAACATTTTCTATTGTCTTATTTGCAGGAAACTGCAGGAACAAGGAAACAAGATGACTGGAATCTCCTCCTAAGTAAACTCCTCCCACCTATCTCCTAAGAAAGCATCAGGCAAACACAAGCAGTCAAAAACACTAGAGTTGTAAAGCAGACTACAAGCAATACATTTTAAACACCAACCATCTCCCTGAAAAACCTGTTGATACACACAGAAAAGCATTAACTCACGCATCCACACATCCACTCTGTTTACGGTAAAATACTTAAGACATATTTAAGATATTTAAGATATAACCCAGTTTGGTTACTTCATTTTACAACAGTGGTGTTCAGAAGTGAGAAGTCCATCAAAACACTGCTCAGTAACTTTTAGTAAGAGCCAGATGGTCCTGCTACAAGAACAGTACCAGAAAAATGATCGCTTTCTAAATAATATTCTTCCTCACACACCAGACTGGTGGACTGCCTGCTCCTTGCTGCCCATTAGGCACTCTCAGGCTGCACGCGTTTCCTTTCAGTTGTCAGCATGTGGCAACACATTGTACACAGCAGTGAGAGGTGGTGGATTTCTAGGAAGGCTAAATTGCTCTTTCAGCAGAGGTAAGATCTGGCAGCATACTGAAACATGCAGGTTACTCACAGACAACAGGGAGATCTCAGAGCAACCACGTAAAAGGCAGAAGGAACAGAAAGGACCTCCTGAAGACCAAAAGTACTGAGCAGAGTCCTGTCACTAAGAGAATCATTCAGTTTACTAGATGAAAAGGACTTGCATGCAAAGGCAAATAAGGAAGGACAAAAACTTTCATTTCTGTTCTGTCTGCCTACATTGAGTCTTCTCTGCATGGATATGTATTTTTGCCCTCATAAAATGCATGGAAAATCTAGGCAGATACATCACCAAGCTGAGGCCAACGCATGGCCATGTGACTTCTACAGAAATGCTCAATGATTACATCAGAGAACGTGACTCTCTCTTAATTTATGAACAGCAACTGGAAGATCTGCTTCCTTTAACTTAGGAAACATAACCTTCACCAATAATGTAACTACATGAACACCATTTCAGTTCATAAGAACAAACTCTCTATGAAAGGCCTCTTGCATCATTCAGAAATATTTTAGCCATTTAGATTCCCCCTGGCTATTCTCATTTAGTATGAATAACTAACAATTACTAGTGTTTCTTGCTGATGCAAATTACATGCAAGAACATTCCACCTATAAAGCCTGTGAAAGCCAGGCTACTGCTCAACCACTCACCTACCCTGTGCCTGGCATGATCTCACCACCATTAACTGCTTCAGGTGCTACTGACTTCTGCTACTTTTAAAATGCACAAAAGCTAAGTCAGCATGACTGTGAAAAAAGTGCAAGCACATTGCCTAACCTCGCTGCTACACAGATGTTACACACAGATTACCTGTGCCACACTCTCCTGCCAATCAAATTCCTAGTGAGGCACCTCTGGGCACCATATTTTCAAGGAAGTCCAAAGTGAATTATTACTCTGAATGACCTGAAAGCCAGAGTGCTGTGACACCCTTCATTCACAGGCATGAAAGTCAGTAACAGTGTCCAGCTGGGGTGGCAGAAAGGCATGGGTCAGAAAGTGAAGGCAAATACTCAAGAGGCTCCTCTTGGAAAAAAAAAGAAAGAGCAAACTGGTAACTCAAAATAGCAATTCAGAAATAAGCTGATTACAAAAGATGTATTTCACAGGATGTAGGTTAGTAGGTGTTTGTAAGCTCTTCATTAACAGAAGGAAATGATGGGGAAAAAGTTGCATCCCCTCTGATCAGCAGAAGTGAGGCTCAGGGCAGCAACACCCTAACGGATGAAAGATGCCTCTGCAACACCAGACTGTCCTGCATAATGACTGATGTTTATTTTAGTGACAAAAGATTATCAAGTACTAGCTCCCATCAATCCACTTGCTCACCTGCTCCATAGGCACAAGGGAAGAACACACACGTCTAGCATCCATAGCCTCCTACTGATTCAATGTGCAGATGTGCTGCCCTGTAAGAGCATTAAACGTCCTCAAGTGCCAGATGACATCAAGAAGGCTCCAGGCACCCACCACTTCACACCACCTACAGCACATGCAAATCTTCAGCCAACAGCTCAAGAAGTCCATCAACACCAGCAGTACAACTGAGTCCCGGCACTCCGTAGGCAGAAACAGTAACAGCCTTCCCAAAAACCTTGGTGTGCATCCAAACCCACCAGCAAGTTATCAGCAGGCACATCACTGCAATTCACTGCCAAATGATTTTTAAGAGTCATGGGCAGGAGCAAGATCCTGATTACAGCTACTGTTGGTTCATTTGAAGGATGGTAAAACGGTGGCCTCAAAAAACTGGCAGTCCCTACTTCAGCCACTGCTTCGTAACTAACTTATATGAATAATACAGTTAAAATCTGTATCAAGCAATCAGATGAAAGAACACAAGTTTATGACCAATAAAACTGCTAAGATAATTCTCACATTAGCAGTAACATTATTTCTCCAAAAAGTTTTCATTCAAGCTTCTTTGATGACAGCCAGTCTGCTGTGCTGTAAATATGATATGATAGTATGCAGTAAAACATGTTTATTTGTTGCAGCTGGCTGCACAAGTCACTATGGGTTTAATTCTGAACTGTCACAGTATGTTGTATAGCCACCAACATGACACCAAGGAGTTCACAATGATGCCTACTGTAATACTCTGTTTTAAATATATTTCCACACTGATGAATAGGTAATAAATTCTATTTTATATATGAGCAATATGCATGCAATAATATATTAAATTTTCAAATTAATTTCTAATGTAAATTTTCTAAAGCTACTAAAGTTTTCTCAGACAACTAAATTACAATATCCACAACAGACTTCAGCTATTAGGAGCGATCATTTCCAAGCATAGTTTAAATTGTCTTTGGAACTCTCTTACATAAATTAGACATCAAAATGAAAATACAAAATCATCTGCAATTCACTAAGTATATATTTTAAGCTGTTATTTTGAAAGTTCTACTCCCAGTGTCTCTGTGGCCATACCTAAAATGGAAAATAAATCTGCATTTCCAATTAATAAATGAACATGGATATCTGTCTTTAAGGGAGCAAGTCCAATTGATCTGGCTATATCCACACCTGTGTTCGCCCGCTCATCATTTTTTTTCAAACATTCTAACACATTCATTTTACTTTTGCTCAAATTTGAGAAAGGGTTTTTTAACTATTAAATTGGAGGAAATATTAAAAGTAACTTCCATACCAGAAATCACACATCATCATTTTTATTCTAACAGATGGGGTAAACAACTTCAGGCCATGCTTTGATATCCATAATGAAACACTGACTAGCAGCACTAAAGAGCAATCTGCTTTGCATGAAAAGGTTTCTGGCTACAAGGAAATTACTTCCAAGATATGACAACATTAATCAGAAAATGTCCCATAATTTTAGCAAAAAGAAAAAAAAAAAAAAAACACCAAACAAAAAACCAACCCCACAAACAAACAAACCCCAACACACAAAAGAAACCTTGTGAAAAGCTTCCTGTTAAAACTGATTTGGGTAATTTTAGCTATTACTTACCCTTACCAAGGGATGGGGGGGATACATCACTACAAGGTCATGAGCATGCTGCAATGCTTTTACAGGATTTTCACTATTAGGTTCAATATTCAGATCATTGAACAAACACAGATAACTCATATCCATGGATAAAAAGACAGCTACAGTTTTTGGGACAGAGGGACATAAGCGTGGAGGAGGTGGGGCAAGAGGTCTTGATTTTCTGTATTACCTGGCAAAACCATTTAAATGTTTAGAGAAAGAAGAAATGCCTACAAAAAAGGAAAATCCCCTATTTCCTAAAAAAGCACCTTTTATTCTATAGATATTCCAACATTTTGTTTTAGCTAAGGTTCCTACAAGGTTATGCCTTGGTCCCCTCCCACTTCAGTGAACAGCTGAAGCACGTTCATATTTGCACTCTGAATCTGGGTTTGCTTGCACAGCTGCAACAGTGAGTTAGCAACCTGCTTCACATTTGGCACGGGCTGGAACTCGCACACTTTGCAGGAAGGCAACTGCTGGAGCACTGACAGGCTGCTAAGGGGTCACCCTCCCAGGGAACATGAGCCAGTTTTTCAGCAGGTGGCTGTTCAAGGCACCCAGAGGAAGCCTGGCAGAAAGAACAAGAGCCCAAGCATGCAAACAAGGCTGAGGTACAGTTCTACTGTGTGTCAGACTTCCATCAACCTCTGGGCTGTGTAGCACAAGGGTACATTAAAAGCAAAGAGTGACAAAGAAGTGCATGTATTTCTTCAACCACCCTCTCTACGACTACTCAGGCACTGCACTTCTTGTTAGCACATGACTTGTGCCACTCTTCCCTCTAAAGTAACCATCTCACTTGTCAAGACACCTTTTCTTTGGGGAGGAACAGGCATGTGCTGCTCATCACAGATAATCCTGAGCAATGCTCACAGCTCAAGTATCCCAATCCATATCACAATCCACATATCAGCATCAACATGATATGCTTTCACATATACACACTATACTCTTAATTTTGTTTCTCTAAGAGTTTGCTTTTATTCATGGACAGTAGTCAATCTCAGGCATGCAAGCAAATTATTTTTAAACTCAGCATATATATATTTGTACTTAAAAAGAGCATGTGTTTCCTATGATCCGAAGGACTACATGTTAGCTGTTAGTGGGTTTATACCTAACTTTCCTGTTTTACACATGAATACCCATGTGTATACAAAGATGATTAAAATGAATCTGCATTTTCATTTAAATCACATATTCCTATAAAAATGCACAAAACTAAGCTGTCCTCTACACCTTGTGAAATAGCTACAAGATATTAAAGAAATTGTTACTTTTCCTATGAGCCTTGTCTAGAGCCTACCACAGACTGAAGATGATAGAGAATCTTCAGGGTACAGACACGTACCAGGCACAGGGTACTGGAGATTCATGAATAATTGGACAGCTACCTTCTACAAAAGGAGACAAGAATTTAAAGAAAGAAAAAATACAAAAGTACCTACATGCCAGATGGACCCTTCCAGTTCACTCCAGATTGTGGTTTACCAGTATAAGCACATAGCTTGACATTTTTCCCTCCCCCTGAGCTATGGGCTCAAATCTTGTCAGCACAGTTTGTGATTCATCCTTCAGGTTGATGCAATGAGTTCCACAGAGTTAATTGTGAGTATTACCAAAAAGTGTCTGTGGTTCACTTCTTTCTGAATGCCAATTAAAAAGCATATTAATGCAATTTCTAACATTTGGGGGGGGTCTGGGTTTGTTTTTTTCCTTTCCATTAGCACATTAAGCCACTCTTTTTCAGGACAGTTTTCCAGAAACTCATCCAGCAATTCACAGCTGATATGCCACTCAGGGTGAGCCATATCACCTACAAAGATACTTGGAATAAAAGGTCATATAGAGGTAGACACAAAGTTGACTTATGGCTGAACTCTACTTTGTTAGGACATAGTCTGGTAATCTGGTAACAATGTTGTATAAATATTACAGCCTAAAGACACCAAAAAGTAGGAGATTTCCCAAATACCAGAATTAAAAATAGTTCTGGTCCTTTAAAAACTCCTCCTATAGCTTCCTCTGTTGAAAGCATTCCTTTAAAAAGACAGCATACTCCCACAGAAGCCACAGTTATTTTCTTCATACAAAGACTGCTACGAAAAGCAGGTTTTAATTACACATGTCTAAACTACAGTATCTAAAATCAGAGGATATTAGCCTAAAACACAGCTTACAGTGCTATAGGTACCTGGCCAGGCAGTATTCATTTCAATTGATATTATTTGCCACTTAAACTTAGAACATTGACCCAAACTTTTCATTCCAAGTACGTACAAATCCCATCAACAAGAGTGGGAGCCAAAATGCAGGAGAAACAACTTCTATGCAGAATCTGGTTTCACAGAAGTCCTCATAGACTGATTTCTTTCACATGTCACAATGGGCTTGAAAAATAAAGCAAAAAAAGGACAAGATTCAACATCTGCATTTGAAGTTGGAGAAAACAGGGAACAAAATATCACTGCTTCCAACCACCCTTAGTTACTTCCTAGCACAACACTCATATTCACTCGCTCCGAGTTCTCAATTAGTACACATAGGCAAAACTAAAAGACTTAAGTGTGCACATTACTCAAATGGAAAACTAACTGGAAACTTGCTCTGCCTTCATTTTATGAGATTTTTTTTTCAACTTTGTTTACAAACACAAGGTCGAGATACACGCAAACAATTTCCACTACCTGCCAGAAGTGTTTATTGGCTGCAATCACACAAGTGAAATTAAATGGTACTGCTGAAGGAAATCTTAATCACTGTTCAACAGAAACAGCATATCCCTAGGCAAAAACAGCTCATGAGGTGAAAGAAAAGGGGCAACATCGCTGTCTTGGCTCAAACATCCACTGACACTATTAATCATCAGTTAAGAGATCCTTACCACCTGTGACACAGTCAACTGCAACTTACAACCTTGATTTGTCCGCAGCACTACAGTACAGTCATCCTCAATTACAAGTGACACAACAGCCTCACATGCTCACCAGGAAAAAAAGAAAGTTTTTAGTCTTCTCAAGACAAAGTCTATACAGACTTTTTCATGCACTCTTCCTGCCACGTTATACTTTGCTTTTCTTCAAAAAAAATTGAGAAAATTGATAAAATTACTGCTTTGCTTTTAGTTGCATTTACTATCACTATCTCGTTCATCTATTTCACCTATTAATAACATTTTTTAAAAGAACATACATGGTTAAGCTGCAAAGGAAAGTAGAACAAACCTGTACATCTCAAAACTACTGCTTTGCTTAATCCCCTACTACTGTAACCAGCCAGGAGGCTGAATTTTCCCTGTATTCAACACTATTTGCTAGTTCTAGCAAGTATCCGCAGGGGATACTTGCACTCCAGTATCTCCTGTAATATGTCTGTGCCATTATTACAGGCTGACCACGCTCTGTGACTGAAGGTCTGCCTAGTATAAATGCTTTCAAGGTGGTTTGACTAGGAAAACGACCACAGCAAAATACAGAACAATGGCAGCACTGCAAAGTGTGGCAAAGAGGGATTCGGTGAGGACAAGTTATACAGTGCTCAAAACGAACAAGGATACTCATGCTACACCCAGGACTGCTACTGAGCTGGGACAGTGTCAGGAGCCTGCCAATCCAGTAAAGGCCCGCCAGAAGGAAAAACCCTGAAGCCTCATAAACTGCATAAAATATATTTGTAAAGCTATCAAAACTAAATTTCTCCAAGCCCCGACACACACACTATCCAGATATAACAAAGACCAGTACTGTCCGTAAGAACACAAAAATAGGAAGCAGTAGGAACACGTCTTCCCTCAAGAACCACGAAGATAGGCTGCTTAGCTAAGCACTAAGTCTTGACCACAAAACACCAAATCATGCATTTTTGGAGGTCTTCTCTTTTATTAGGCTGTCCAGAATTTAATATACTGGAAATAGCAGTGTTACAAAACATAGAATCAAGTTTGATCCCTCAGTCTTGCAAATTACGCTAAGAAGTGATGCCCATTTATATATATATATGAGGATTGCAGAAGAATGAAACCAAATGTTAACTGCAGGATTTAGACTGAAGGATATTCCTTGTCCAGGACACTGTCAAAAAAAATACTGCCAAAAAAAAATTAGAAGACTGAGTATGTCCTGAAACTGCAACTTCCACTGCTATGAAAGAGACATCTTACAGTCAGATGCATGCTTCAATTGACCATGGAAAAAGCTTCCAGAAGGGTATCATCAGGTCTATGACCAGCGTCAGTCACTTAACCAACAACAGTTAGAGCACTGACAACAAATTTATTTTCATCTTGTAAGAAGAAAGGCTTTCTGCATGTTGCAGGTCCTGAAGTACCAATCCACTCACTTCTACAAAACCAGTGTTTTTCTGGAGCAGTAAAGGCAGTACATTTACTGGTCCATTATAAAACAGGATGAACCCCTACAACAGAGCCTTGGGCTTTCAGCTGATTGCTTATGGATTATTTACAGCAAAGCAGACTTTAGGTCAAAAGGGACAGAAAGCACTTCCTGCCTGCCTCCCTCTCATGCGCACACCGGTACATCACAGCTCATCAGTAAAAAATGTTTCTTTTCAAACAGAGCACACAGCTGTATATTTACAAGCAATACTATGGAGAATCTACAAGGATAGCAGCAGAGTGACTGATAAAGTTCTCTCACTTCTCTGCTTCCATAGGCACTGAAAACAACCAAATCATGCAGACAGCAGTGTTTTGCAGCCACCACCTGCACCTTCAGTTTTTCAGCAGTATTCATGATCAGACTCATCACTTGTGTTATCTTAAGGAGCTTCATATGCACTAGTCTATCCTCACCAAGCTGGCAATGACAAATGCTGAAGTCCCATCACACACACTGGGACAGCTGCACACAGGACACACTTTAAAGCTTACTTCTGATTTTCTCTTCTAAGAGCTTGACAGTCAGACCTTGCCAGACAGTGTCCACTGACTCCCACACAGTTTTATTCAGGACTTCAAAGGCTTCATGCCCCCAGCTTGAACAAAGCAATCCCTTTTTGCACAAAAACTACCATTCTGTTCCAAATGCTGTTTAACAGTTTTCTCTCTCATTCATATTCTGATTTCAATTTAGTTTTCAGTAATCATGGGACTTCATCTCAATTCTAAAGCCCCAGCCATGGCCAGGGACACCTTTCACTAGAACCCTTCCAGGGATGAGGCAGACAAAATTTCTCTGGGCAACCTGTTCCAATGACTCACTGGTACCACAGTAAGAATTTCTTCCTTTATAATATGTATTGTAAACCTACAAAACCTAAGTTTGAAGCCATTCCCCTTTGTCCTGTCACTACATGCTCTAGTAAACAGCCATTCTCCATCTTCCTTGTAGGCTCCCTTCAGGTTCTGGAAGGCCACAAATAGGTCACCCCAAAGCCTTCTCTCTTCCAGGCTGAAAAGTTCCAATCCTCTCCACCTTTCCTCACAGAAGAGGCGCTCCACCCTGCTAACCATCTTGGTGGCCCTCCTCAGGACCCGCACCAACAGGTCAATGTCCTCCCTGTGTTGGATATCCAAGAGCTGGATGCAGGTAGAAAAAAAATCAGATATAAACTAGGTTTGGTCCCAGCCCATATATTATCCCCTCATCATTCAAGTCTATAGCACCTCAGGAGCCAGCCCTTATGAACAGGTGTGCAATGTCATCCTTTTTGCATCCATTACCATGCACAAATCTCATCTATTCAGGTCAGGTGAAAGAGATTTCATTTGTTGCAAATGAATGAGGACTCTGAAAATATCTATCCTGCTGTTTCTTCAAAGCTTCAAAAGTTTAAGGAACAAGAGTTGATCACACCCACTTCTCCTGAGAGTGAGAATCCCTGCTGCTATAAATACAGTTTTGACTGAAATCCTCAAAACAGAAGAAGGGGCCTTGCCTGCCACTTAGGATCTGTCCACTGAATGCACAAAAAAGACTCTGGGCAGACTGTGCAAGTACCTGCGACAGCTAGGAGTTCATCTTAGGTCACAGGATGCTCTGAAACTCACCCAGTCAATAAGCCACCGTGAATATTTCCCTCTTTACATATTACAGATACACCAATTCCCACGAGTAACCCTAATTCAGTTTTACTTCCCACTAGTTTCCAAAGGCATTTTTTCCCCCTAGTAATATGTGCTCCCTTGCGGGAGCTGCCTGGCATGGGGCCAAGGGCACCCGGGCGGCCCCTGGCCCAGCGCGGACAGCCCGCGGCCGTGCCCGCCCTTCGCCTCCGGGACGGCACCTGCCCGCGCCCGGCCCGGCCCGGCCCGCCCCGCGCCGCTGCACTCACCCAGAAGAGCAGGTTGAGGGCGTAGAGCAGGCAGCGCAGGCACTTCACCGAGTCCTCCCTGGCCATGGCGAGCCCCCGCAGGACGCAGCCCCATCCTCTCAACACATCCTCCCTCCCGAGGCCGGGCCACCGGCGCCCTGCAGGGGAAGAGGCGGAGAGGGGTAGGCGAGTCCGCCTTACAGAGGGACCAGCGCGCAGGTGGAGGCGGCGGAGCCGCGCCGAGCCTGGACCGGCCGCTCCCCGCGGAGACCCCCGGCAGCCTCCCTTCCCCTCCCTCC
>VZSE01008763.1:773347-796118 GCA_013398275.1 Promerops cafer
GGGGCACGGCCGTGCCGCTGGTTCCCGGGCAGAGCTGTGCCCTCGGCAGGGCCGTGCCCCGGCAGGGCCGTGCCGCTGGTTCCCGGGCAGGGCTGTGCCCTCGGCAGGGCTGTGCCCCGGCAGGGCTGTGCCGCTGGCACACACGCTCGTGCCCGGTACCCTCGTTGTGGCGAGGCTTCGGAGCTGTTGGCCTTTTTTTCTTCAGAAGAGATATTAGGCAATGCGCTGACTGGAGTTGAATGACACGAAACCCCCTCTCTTGTGACACGTTGGCAAATGCCACACGAAACACGTTTGCAATGTTTCGGAGGCATTTCACAAGGTTCCAGCGTCTGCGCCGGAAATAAAACTCTCCCAGCATCAAACCTGAATCTGGTCATTAACAGCACAGCACCCACTCCCTCTGCTAAACAGCAAATTTAGAAAAGCAACCATATTGGAGAGATACTGTTCTAGAAATGGTCAAAATCTGTAGTTATTATTTAGGAAAAATGGCTGTTGACTTGCCTCATAGCATGCGTGGAATTTAGAGATGACACAACTGAGCTGGGAAAAGTCATCCTTCCTCTGAAATCCAGTATTGTGTGGGCATTTGGTGATCACAGTAGGAATTCTGTCGAATCACAGGGTGGGTTGGGACCTTGCAGCTCATCTAGTGCCAACACCCTCTGAAAGATGTTCTGCTCCTCTGCAGTGAACACCTTTCACCAGGTTTCTCAGAGCTCCATCCAGCCCGGCCTTGGACACCTCCAGGGATGGGACATCCACAGCTTCTCTGTGGGCAACCTGTTCCAGTGCTCGACTACCTTCACAGTAATGAATTTTTTTCTCCAAAATCCAGTCTAAACCTACTCTATTTAATTGTTACTGATGTCTGTGTTGTTACAATGTGTGTATATATACACATATTTCAAAACTAAGAATTATATTTAAAACTCAGAGTTACATGCAGATTAGTAACAAATTTTCCATTAATACATATAAAGGTGTTGCAGTACCACCATCACAAAAATTAGAAGAAAATATACTGAAAAATATTTCTTAACTAGAACAGGAAAATACTCTTGAGTTCATGATATATAAAGATTGTTTTAACAACTGCTAGTTAAAGCTGAGAAAGAGGAAAAAGGATGTAATGGATAAAATCTAGCTCTTGTAAGGACAAAGAAAAATCTGGTTTTTGAAGAAACAATGTCTGGGAAGAAACCACACAAAGTCCAGATATTCAAGTACTTATCACTGAAGCTACTGGTGGAGTCTCAGTTTTAATTTTACTGTTTGATGCCATTCGTGGTGAACTGGAGCAGAGTCTTCAGGTGTATTTGCTCCTCCTTAAAAAGAAAGTTAAATGGACACGGAAGGACATAAAATCCCATGCAACAGGGATTTTATGAGACAAATTTATATAAGTGAAAATTGTAGTAAAGTTGAAAATAGTTAAGAATATTGCAGAAATGTGGCGTGGGAAGATTTTTCCTCCTTGAAATTTGCTAAGCTTTAACTGCTATTTTGATCCTCTGTGAAATCACGAGCCTATCTGGGAAGTGTAGTATCCACATTTAAAACCTTCAGTGAATGTTGATAATTCCATACCTAAATGAGGCAAATTGAGCTACGATACTTTTAAAAGGTGACATTGTACATTCATTCTGCTGTTTACATACCATTCATTCTTTTTATTACTATAGACTTCACATGAACACAGGCAGATCTTGAGCAGGTATGGTTTTTTCAGTGAATCTATACCACTTTACAAAAACAGTGTCAGTTTACAACTAAGCTCCAGTCTTGGCTAAGAACAATCCAATCTGATCTAAACCAATATAAAAATAACTGAGGTATTGTTTGTGTTATTGATTGTTCCTGGGAAGACAGCAAATTGCTCGAGCAAAATTTTATAAAAAATGCACTACAAAAATACTCAGTTATCTTACACTCAGTGATTTTTCTTTAAACATGCCTGAAACAGCATACAAGAAGTTCTCTTACTCGTTTCAGATATTTTTTAGCTTAGTGTAAAACCATTCCTAAAGTGTGATAAGGAAATTAAGGAAAAAGAAAATCAGTCTCTTAGACATCTTACATGCTAAAAATCCTGCTAAAAATGGCACTTCAAGATTTTATGTCTTTGAGTTTCCATTCTTTGAGGTCTTTGGTCAGAAGGCACTCTCAGACTAATTTTTTTAAATTCTGCTGCAACAACTTCATCACAAATATAAAGAGGGTCCCCTAGTTGGTTAAACAATTTTTCTGTCATTTTGTTGTTAGCTAAATCAGCTGTCCAGACGAGATTTTGCTCAAAATCTAAGGAAAACAGGTCCTATTTATGAATGTCTGTTAAACTCTATAGGGGCAAGTGCAATGTCTCTTTGGAATACTGCTTTCTACCAGGCTGTCAAACTTTGTGGTATTTCCGTGATGTCAGCACTGGGAAAGAAATACACAGGCAGTTCCCATAGATTCTAAAGAGTAACCTGTTTATTTAGGGCAAGACAAGAGAGTATATTTTACAAACAGAAGTGTAATGGTGAAGCTCTTTATAAGTTTTTGATATATGCATTTGCTGTTAGCAAGTAATGCTTATTTAATGCACAGAGACTTATGAACATGGAAAGCCTTGTGGATTGGTATTTTTTGTTTGGATTCTCTGATGCCTAATAAACTACAACCTGAGAAGCTTTATTTTCTGTCACAGGGCATTCACAATAGCTTTCTAATATGAATTCTCTTGACTTAAATAAAATGTTCATGATACAGTCTTTCCATCAATGACAGAAGAGGGGGATGGAAATTCAATTAACTCCAATAATCTCTTTCCTCTGTTTATCTGCCTATTTTAATTTGATGTATGGAAACTTAATATCTGTAAGTTAGCTCATCTTTGTCAGATGTGCTTGAAATTAGCCAGCAGGTTCAAAAGCTATTAGAAGAGTGTGGTTTGACAGACATCTAGTGTGCAGGAATACAACGGTATGGTTTTGTAAGCTGTTCCTCATCAGGAAACCTGAATAAAAGAGCTGTAGATATTAAAGACACCCATCCAGCACATGGCTGAAAGTGTCTTTAATTTAAACTATGTGATCAAGTGGAATAGCATTAGGCGTGCATGTAAATTTATAGCTGATAATTACCTGTTAATATTTGGCAGGAAACTTCATCACTGAAAAAGTTATTAGTTAAATAATTACCTTTTATATGCCACCATAACATTTAAAATTACTCAGATGAGCAGTGAACGTAGGAACATACACATGGATGTGCTTTGGAACATATTAGTTTTAATTCTGTGATGTATCTACTTGGTCTACTCCAATGAACAAATTGTTCATGGACAGGTTTATTTCCAAGATTTTAGTATAAGCTAGAAATGTCTTTGGTGGCACCATGGCAGTTCTTAATGAGTTAATATTTTTTCCCTGCCACATTGTCTGTAAGATGTGAAAATTCTGTGATCCCTTTAATTCCCATGGTATTTGTAAAGTTTCAAGGATACTTAAGTCATTCCTTTTGACAAACAGCTTTTTAATTCCAAGTCCCTGCCTGGTATAACCTGGGTAGGCAAGTTCTATAACTGACCCCTGTCTTTAATGAATAATATGCATGACTAACAGTGCCAACACTGAACTCAGGATGGATTTCAGAAGCTAGCTGGTGGCTTATCAGTGTCTCAGGTAGGCATCTCATCACTTGGTCTTGCTTTCTCAGTCTTTTACTTGATCATAATGGTATTCTGTACTTTGGTCTTGTGTGCTTAGCTTGGCTCTTTCTCAGATTTGCTCCAGATCTGTCTGCTCTTTAGCCTAGACCCAGACTTACTTAATTTCCTTTCCTTTGTTCCTTGAGCTGTTTTCTCTAGAACCCTTATCCCTATGTTTCTCTTCTTCTGCTCTTTGCTTGATACCTTTCGTAACTTCTCTGGGGCCTGGTTTGCCTTGTTTTTAAACTTGGTTCTTGTCTGGTCATCAGCGCTGGTTGTGACCATCTGCCCAATGAATAAGCCTCTCTAATGACACGTTTAATGTCAAGAGCAGGATGGAGGTTTGTTTAGGAACAAAATTATCAGATACACAAACATCTTTGAAATGGACTGTTCTAGTTGGCTCAGGAATAGCCTGTCTTGTAAATCCATATTTGTAACGGAGCCCAGCACTGCTACCGTGAGATAAAAGTTCTCTTCTTTCTTTTGAAACAAAAACATCAAAAGGCACCAACTTTTTTCCGTCTCTAGAGCTTGGTTTTACTTGAACATGTAAACAGCAGCCTGGAATTAAGGCAGCACTTGAAATTAATAAAATACAGATTAAAAAGATTAAGTAATTAAAACCATAGTCTTGAAAACACTTTGGTTTAATGGGCTCTTGAAAATGGTCATCACTGCTTTCTAGCTCAGCAACTTTTCTAGGCTCTCTGAATTGAAATAACACCTCAGCAGGATTTTTTCTGGGATCTAGATGAATAAATCCCTGAGCAACATGGTCTGACCTCACAGCTGGTCCCTTCAAACTTAGGTTACTATGTAAACCTGTGTTTCTGCCTATTTCCTTTCTTTCTCCTGTCCTGGCCATCAGTATCCCTCTAGCATCTCCTCATGGTCACACTTTGACTGGGGAGCAATGTCCTCCTTCTTGCTTAACTAGAGGACAGCAGCAGCAGTGACAAGGCAAACAAGTGTCCTTATGTTGGGGACCCCAGGTCTGTATGCAATACTGTGGGCAGGGTATCACCAGAGCAAAGCAGAGGGGCAGAAATCCCCTCCCTCAGCCTGCTGCCCACACTCCTTGTGATGCTGCCCAGGCTTTCTGGGCTGTGAGCGTACACTGCCAGGAAATGTTGAGCTTCTTGTCCACCAGCACCCCAAATTCCTTCTTCTCAGAGCTGCTCTCAATTCATTCTCTGCCCAGCCTCTGTTTATGATTGTGATTTCCCCTACCCAGGTGCAGGACCTTGTATTTGGCCTTGTTGAACTTCATGAGGTTTGCATAGGCCCACCTCTGAAGTCTCCTAAGTTTCAGTTTCTTACCAATGATCTTCAGAGTCCTGTGGATTATAGTCCACACTTCCTTTTCAAGCACAACAGGGGATTTTACATGAGCAAAGACCACATTTTATTATCTTTGATGTGTCAACAGCACTGCTAGTTATCAAGGTTGCTGACACCTCTTATCACAGAGCCCTGGTGCTGTGGAAATACAAAGGAGATCCCATCACTAGAGAGTAGCCGCTTTGGAGAACTGTAGTCAGTCTCCACTGCAAAGTTCCTGTGTGGCAACTTTCTTTAATCACATTTTTCCCAGGTGGTTATTTTGTTCTCTCTTTTCATTGTCCAGCTTGAGATCTCACAGGCTGATTCAGAGGAATGCTAAACATTCACGGCTATATCTGAAGCTACTGGGAACTGCCCTTTAAAAATATGAAATTAATAACTCATTGTGAAATAGTAACTCATTGTGAACTACTCAAGTGGATTAGCTTGACTTCTCAGATACTTGTGTTGTACAGCTTGGTTTTCCCAGCTGTAGGGAAGGGATGATAAAACTCTGTTCTTTCAGAGAAATGTGGAGGAATGTTGGTGAAACACGTGTGCTATGAGAGTCGCAAAACAGCAGGAGCCAGCAGGAAACGTATGGGTATCCTAACAGCTAAAACACTTAAGAGTGGAAAGTATATAGACCTCATGCTGAATGAGGCTAACATAATATACTAAAAAGGTCATTCTTTGCACATAATGAAGCAGGGGTCAAGGAGAAAAATGATTGTATAACTAAAGCTGGTGTCGTATTTTAATAAGGGAACAAAGATTCACCAACATCTTTAACTCTGACACTTCCTTATTTTTCAGTGTTTGATAAATTATCTCTTGGGGCAGTTTTTCTTTGGGGAGGTGCATATGAAATATGTTTTTATAGAAAAGTCTCTTGCCAGCTAAGGTGAATATGCTGCTCTGCACATAGCTGCCTTTTGGTCACCTGTTACACCTTATTGTTCCATCTAACTACACTGGCATTCAGAGCTAACAGGATTCAGAGCTCAAGTCTGATTAAGAATTAGCAGAGAATTTACTAGATGTGATGAAATCAAATTCAGTGTTACTTAAGTAATCATCAGTTTTCTTGCAGCCTTAAAATGAAGGGATAAGTCTTCCCCTTCTTTCCATTTGTTTCACCTTCTTCCTTTTTGTCCTTGTCCTTCTTTTAATCTCCACTTTTTTTCCTTCTCCTCTTCTACATGTCCTCTTCTGCTGTTTTTCCTTTTTAGTTTCAGTCTCTTGTCCACATTCTTCTCTGCATTGTGATTGTTATCCAGGATACATATAAAAAAAATGTCTTAAGTGAGGCTGTTTCTGGATCACTGTCAGGGTTTAGGAAAGTTATTCTCCAGTTCAGTACCCCTGAAAAGACCATATGCTGCTCCCCTCCCCTCCTCCAATGTCAGGTCCAAAAGACAAAGATCACAGGTTGAGGTAAGAACAATTTACTGGAAACCGCAATGAGATAAGAAATGAACAGTAACAGAAACAATATTAATAACAAAAGGTACAAGACAAAGAAATGAAAAACACAGAGAAACCCCCAGCAATAAACGAATACTGAACCATTCCACCCATCTGCCATGTTTTTTCCACCTGAAGGAACACCCTTCTGCTGGGAAGCAAGAGTCCCTTTCCCCCACCCCTGGCAATGACATGGGGTGGTATGGGGTAACAGTAGGGGCTGGCCACGCACCTTCCCAGCTACCACAAAAATTTAACCCTGTCCTGGCTGAAACCATGACAATCACACAAAAGTCTTCTGATGGCAAAACCTGAAGCAACAGTACCTGAGATGCCTTAAGATGCCAAATGGTGTTTCCTTCTCCTTGGATCTGAAAGCCTCCCTGGCTGGCTCACAGTTCCCATGAAAATTGCTGCTGAAACTGTCATTGGAGGCTTGAGTGAGATGCAGGTGAAAGCAGGACACAAAAATGACAGAAATAAGTAGAAATTAACAGACATTAAGAATAGGTAAGACAAAGGAGAATGTAAAAATCTGTAGAATGATGGAGGGATGTTGAGGCTTAAAAAAGAAAACAAGAAGACATCTTGTATGAATAACTATACATTACTTTGCTATTATTACAAAGTCTGGTAGGAAGTGTGAAATAAAAACACTTTAGACTGATGTCCTTCATAGAAGGAAAAAAAAGTAAGTTGTCTGACTACAATGTTATTCTAATAAAGTTTTTTTTTCCCATATCAGAAGAAATAGATTTTACCATGGCTTTTTTAACTCTGATGTGTGATAACTGGATCTCTATAGGAAAAAAGGCATATGCCTGCCAAGATGCTTATCTAAACAAAAAAATTATTAAAGGCATAGCAAATCTTTATGAGAAGGATGTCTGTCAATTCATCTTTTCTTTTACAGAGTATCTTAAATTGTCAAATGGTAGGTTTTAATTGCTTTGAACTTATACGTGGAAGAAGTGAACATATTTAAGTATCTAAGCTAAAACTGGTTTTCTCCATAGAATGATGAGTGAGACCAGGGTCACTACCATATTTTTCTTCACGTTGTAATCAGTCTCGCATTTCTGCAATATGAAGCACTGTATGCATGAGTTATTAGGCTAGTATCACGAGAGTCAGAAAGTAACTAGCTTTCATTTCAGTCAGAATCTGAAACGATCTTTAATGGGACAGTGGATGACTGTGACTTCCTTGACACTTTCTTCTACTTCCTGCAGGTTATCTGAAGTAGGTTGCTTGTGCCCTAAATCTGAGCCATCTCTGTGCTAGAGCTTTTTAAGTAGTGCTCTGTATAGACTGATTTTTCCATGAAGCCTCTATACCCTTGCTGCAAGACAAACAGCTTTACTTCAAAAATACATACAGCAGAAATATTGTACAGCTTCATCTGAAGACAAAACCTCATTATATTCTCAAGCACTTGTAATTCTCAAGTATTTTGAATTTTAAGTAGGCAGCTGAGAATGTATGGCATTTTTTGGTTAAAAATTCCACCACAAGGAGTCTCTTTATATTACCTTCCCTAAATGTAGCCTGTTTTTCAGGGGTCAGTTGGCTGCCTGTCATGTAAACAATGTGTTATTGAAATGCTGAAGCATTAGTCCCATGAACGACACCCCACTGAGGGACTGAGGAATGGTGCTGGATTTGCAATGCAGACATAAGCATGCAGAACTGGCCTGCCACTCAGTGGTGCAGGACATCATCAGTCCTTGTGCCACCACCCTTTGGCACTGACATGGTTGAACACAGCTACATCATCCACCACATAAGATATACTGGGCACAAACAGGGGGACAGAACTGCTGTACAGCCTTAGTATAACATCCTGGCAATGCTAGAATGAGTGTAAATCGACTTTGTAGGCAACTCTGAAAAATTCAGTTAGAGAACCAAATGCCTTAAAGCTCAATTTTGTGCAACACTAAAAAATCATTATTAAAGAGAATTGTCTGCTCTGAGCTTAGATATCAGTGACTTGGACACTTACGTGCTGTCATTTATCCATGATTTTCCATGGAAGATGTTAAAATGGCATTACAGTCCCAGGGGATTGCTTATCAAAGAATTCTTACTTCACTACTATACCATTGGGATGCTTTTGATAGCTCTGACATGTTTTAATTTGAATTGTCTTCTCTGTTTGCACCACACTAGTATGCATCAGCTCTTTCAGGATCAAAGGATATCTTGCTGCGCTTCAGAAACTCATTAAATCTATATTTGTAAATAAAGCATTTGTTCCACAGCACTAGGTGTCCTTGAACCACTACAATGAACAGCTCGGCAGGACGTGTCCTAAATGTACTCAAGGCTCCAGTGAATAATGAAAATGTGACTTGTCTATTAAGTGTCCTGGGAACAACTTCTTATGGCCTATAAAGCAGTAGCAAAAGCGCACACACTGGTATTCCCAGAGCTGAAACACAAATCTAATTAGACTCCCATAAAATGTCTTATTCGAGACTGAAAAATTGCTAACTGATCACAAAATTTGCTTTACAGATTAATAGGCTAGTTTAATAGCTATAGTTCTCACTGCGTATGAACTACTTCTTTATGCACTTTGCTGTACAGATATTAATTACTTTGGCTTTTATGTAATACATGTTTATATTGCTGTTATTTTTGCAAATGAGACCTGCCTCAGGTAATCTTTTTAGCCTGTGTTTTCCTTTTCCTTTTTTTTAATAAATGAAAAAGAAGTCAATCTGTTTTCCAAGTTAGAATTCATTTTCAGGTTTCTCAGCAGCTGAATACCTAGACTGGCATTCATGCTTCCTAATTATTGAAAAATATTTAATGCAATCCAATAAGACATTAAAAACAGAAGCAGAACAAATTTTACATGCAGTAGCATTTTAGACACAAAACTAATTAAAATAGTAATAGACCTTTTGGGGACACTTCTGGAGACATCTTGGATTTATAAGGAGTTACAGGATCTGGGAGACAAGCAAAAAGAATTTCATCTGTATCTTGTCATAACAACACCTTCTTTGTACTGGTGTTACAATGATTAGTGCTGACCACAGCCTTGCACTGAGCACCAAGAATATACTTTCCAGTTTCTGGAACTTGGGATGGCAGTTTTCATTGCAGAATGTTCAACTCTGTTTTCATAAAAAATCCTCTATTGCCTATAAAATCAATTTACTAAATAGTAACTAACTACAAGACAATGCAATTTTTTTTTGTGGCTCTATAAACTAATGAGTCCACACCCGTGTCAAAATCTAATGCCAGATGTTATGTTTTACTATTAGCAAGCCAAGAGAAGCACAGAACATTTTCTTGAGAGGGAAAAGCTTCACTGGCAACAAATTTTGAGAAGACTAGAGGTAAAGGGAAGTGGAAGTACAATTTCAACAGTAGAATAATACATTTTAATTTTTTAATGATGAAGGAAGAGAGCAATCACTTCAGAAAAAAAAATCTGAAAAACATGTTAAAGCTAGTCATTGCATTTCTTGCCAAAATATCCATTCAGTTTCATTTTCTCTTCATTAAAACTCTGATCAGTCTAGGAGATGACCATCCAAACTATTTTTGACCAGCCACCACTGTTTCCAACATCTTTACTGGCTTTATGTTGGTCTTTCATGACTTTTCAGTACTCTCTTTCAGTCTTCTTTCATGTCTACTTGTGTGTACTACTGTGCCGTGTTTCCCCTCTTCTCTTTTGTACCTATAAATCTATTTTTATTTTTCCCCCAATGTTATCACCAACAATTTCCTTTCATTTTCTGCATCCTGAATTCTGCCAGACAAATCTCACAGCAACTTAGGGATCCTCACTATAAGCTTCTCCATTCTTCTTTTATTTCTCATATTGACAGTTCTTATGTTCTCTGTCTTTATTTTTTCAGGTCAGATAATTCTTTAATTTTCCAGTAAGCACTCCTCAGTAAAACTTTGCTTCTACCACCTGATGTAAGAGAAATCATCTCCTAAAAATTCCTCTCTTTCCATATCTGCCCATTTTCAGTCCACACTGGTGCTTTCCTTCTCTGAAGCCATGAGATGATTAAGCTGCAGCTGGAGCTGACCAGGAGTTTTTCAAACCATTATATATAAGTTGTTAAGAACGTACTTTACTTAGCTACCCAGGAAAAAAATAAACCTTCCCCTCTGTGAAAATAAGAAAATAAAAATTTAGGTGGCTGAACAACAAAAATGGGAGTTATGTTTGAAATGATCCTAGTTTAAATGTGTATCTGATTATTTACAGTTGTGTTGGTGTTTTTTCATGCTATTGTCAGTCTTAATTATAACCTAAATATTTACCAGCTACATGTTCTACTCTTCAACTTTGACAGTTTCTCACCATTGTTTGTTATTCTTTTCTCAACCTGAGAGCATGACAGTTTAAGAATGTTTTTTTAGTTCTGCTAGCTGGTCACTAAGCTTGAGTGATACAATTTTATGAAAGGAATAATCTGAATTGTTCTTAAAGTTTATGTTCTTTATGAACAGCACTATATCTTGTACATTTTCTTTTTTCTTTCAAGAAAGTTTTACAATGCAAAGAATGAAATGAAAGCTTTTTCATATGATGAAATTTATATTCAGTGAAAGAAGCATCCTTTGATAGCAGTCTGAGAGCAGCAGCCGTGCTCACCTGACAAGTAGCAGGTTCTGTGCTACCTTGGGTCCCCTCTCAAACTAACCATTTTCCACCAAAACTTTCTTCCATAAAACACTGTGTGGCACCAGTGGTGGACCTTTTATGGGATCATTGTTATTTATAGAGTCTGAAATAGTAAAGTCTCCACTGGGAGAGATTTGCCTCACACTATCTTATGAAGATATGTAGAAAAAGTACATACATGCTTTCTGTCTTTACTTCTTTCTATACAATTAATGATAGGAACTGAAGTGCTTTATTACTAAAACAGGATGGTAATGATTGAAAAGTTGTGCAAGTGAAGTTTATAACCCTTCAATCCATAGATCTGTTATGCTTCATGTTCACTACATGCTGTAAAATACTTGGAACATGTGGAAAAATTGAAGGTGATTAAGATAAAGCTATTACAAAGCCTGATTTTGCCCTTCAATGTTGTTATGTCCATGGTAACTCCTTGCATAATATTGCACCTGTGTATATGATGCAAAGACATTTCTTAAAGTGACACAAATACCAACTAACATGGAAGGCAAACTTCTCTGTGTCTTTTATCAATGTGAAGTATTTTATTTCTATTATAATAACAGAATTTTCCATAATTCACTGGGTATTTAAGATGTGACATTGTAAAAAAACTATTATTCATAAGGGAAAAACATGTAATATCTAAAGATGGAAAAAAAAGGTTTTATGGGAAAGAAGATGAGCAGTGGGTTAAAGGGACAGCTGGTGTTTGTATGTTACCCAATATGGGAGTTCTGCTCTCTGTTACTATTTGGTCACTGCTGTAGTAAGGCAGTAAATGATAGCTACCAGTAATTCACTGAATAAGGCACGTGTCTTGTCCAGCTGTGTCCATTCCTTCAGCCTTCCTGTGAACAGACTAAAGAGCAGTCTCTACAGAAAATCCCTCAGAACTCACCAGAGGTGAGGAGGTTAGCAGGGTTCTACAGAAATTACTTCAAAACTAACAGAACTTATATGAGCATGTGTCTTTTTTATTTTTTGACATTATCTCACAAGATTATATGATGTGACTATTACTTCCTCATGTAATCTCTAAGATAAATTAATAAAGTACAACAAAGTTATAACATTCCATTAAATTCTACAGCTTACCTTTAGAATGTTCTCTTTGCGCTTTTTCAACTCAGTCATAGAAAAATTTTGTATAGAACCACACAGATGTCTTCACTGAAAATATGCATTTTTCTTTTCTTTTCTTTTCTTTTCTTTTCTTTTCTTTTCTTGTCTTGTCTTGTCTTGTCTTTTCTTTTCTTTTTTTTCTTTTCTTTTCTTTTCTCTTTTTTCTTTTTTTATCTTTCAATTTCTGAATCTGTAAGTCTATATTGTGCCAAGTGAAATGAATTATGCAGGGACAGATAATGAAAAATAGTATCATGAACAAGTGCTGAGTACCACTGCCAAAACAGCATATGTATATATACATGTGCACTCACACACACATATATATACATATATGGAGTGGATGTGTGTTTGGAAGGGGGTGACTAAAATTCATTTCTGAGTGAGTGATTAAAGCTGAACTCGTCATCAGATGACAACAGTTGTCCTTGATTCATAATTCTGGTTCTGAACTAAAAACCATAAAATTCTTAATAGCAAATAAGTTCTCACATCTTTGAGACAGGCAGCAGACACAAAGTACCTCCAGACTGTACTTTAAATGTACATGTGACACTACATACAAAGGCATTTAGCTCTGGCTACTATGAATTTTTGCAGGACCCTGTAAAGGCTTTGAAGACTGATGTGACTTGCACTCGTCTTCCTTTAAACAGTTGGATATTGCTTGCTGCCTATTTAAGAAAAGGTGCCTATATTTTTGAAAGAAAATACCAAGGAATGACTATACATTAATTTTATGCAGTTAACACTGATTGAAAATAGAAAAGGGAGAACACTGATAGTAAACAAATACCTGTATAGGTGTAGTTCAGTTTTAGGTATCTATATAATAATTTTCAGTCTTAGCATGATAATTTAATCTTCTTTCCATTCTGTTCTAGCTTGTTCCAAACACTGTCCCATTTGGCACAGAAACTTCTAGTTCTCTGTTGGAAACCAAATATTTTTCTTTGCAGGGGCAGACATTCCTCAGTCAAGTTCAACAAAGTGGACCACAAGGGACCTGTCTCTGTTGTCCAAGCTAGCAAGATACATTTATGAGCCAGCATCAGTAAATAAAGAAGGCAGGCTACAGCTGTCCTGCAGCAGTTGAGGTCACTGAGCAATTCCAGAACCACAAGTCAGTGATTTAATGCAATTTCCCATTCAGACATTTATGGCACATTTGACCATATCACAACACAAAATGCTGGGTTCTTAGTGCATTCTGACAACAACAACAACACCCCAAACAAACAAACTGCCGTGAATCAGGTTTTTCTGTCTGGCATCTCTTACGTAATTTTTTTTTTTTTTTTTGCAATTCTGTAACTGAGTACAGAGAGGTTCAGAGAGAGAAAGTCTTTTAGTATGAGTTATCATGTGCCTTTTAATGAACTCTACAGCCTACAATAAACCATGTATCTGGTATGAGCCAAGGTCATTGTTTGAAAAAGGGGCATGCAGCAGTGGCAAGGAGGGGTGCCGGGGAGGGCCCATGAGAAAACAGCCCCCTGTAAGGGCATGCTGACAAGAGACCAGAAAGTAATTCCCATGAGCAGTCAGAATGTGTTCTAACCTGAAGGGTTAGCTGTGAACCCTGCCAGTCACATGGTTGAGTAGAGATAAGGAAATAAAAGTAGAAAACGAGTACATCTTGGTGGGAGTGTGCTTGTAATCTGGTACTACTTATAGGGTACCACACCATATGAAAAATATGATAGAGGTCATTTTAGCTAAAAAAAAAAAGGTATAATTGATTATCCAGCCATTGCATGTCACTACACAGAAAACTAATGCATTGCTCTGAGATCTAATATTTATTCAAATATAAGACAATATGAATTTTAAAAAGCAATTATAAAGCACTACAATCTATTCTTGCAAATTACCTGTTGTAATTTTAGCTCTAGACAACAATGACAAATTACAATCCTCATTTCAAGGATATGAGATGCATTACATAATGCAGATCTGTAGTGTTTTGAACCATTAATCATCATCGTCTGGCAGCACTGTTTGTGTTGATCCTGTTTACAAAAGAAAATAACTGCTAAGACATACTGTTTTAGGCTTTTCTTTATCCAGTAACTATTCCTTAGAAGGAATCATTTATAATCTGAATTTGCATTTATCTTCAAAATGGAAAAACAACCCAGACATAATTGCAGCAAAGAAAGGTACACAATACACAATAAAAAAAAATTAAGACCTATTTCTATCTTCACCAAACATTTATCTCTTACTATGTTATTAGCAGTTGTTATAGAATTACAACATTGTGTGACCTGATAATTTTTAAATTATACCTTAGGCACATCATCTAGGAGCCTCTGGATTTTTCTCAAAAATTTGTAAATCATTGTCTTGGAAAATATATGAAGTTCTTTGCACTTTCTGTCAATTTTTTCAAGAAAGATTCTCCCTTTCTGTGTAGAGAACAATGTCAATCATGGAGCATCAGATTTCACTGCTAACAGAAGTAATTCTTAGTGTTAATTGTATCAGAATATAAATATAATCACAGTCAAACTTAAATGAGTTTTTAATTATTTATAAGATTTTTTTAATTAAATCTGTTCCCTATTGATGAAAGATACTCTATATCAGGTTAGACTAAGAAATTGGGCTTTTTTATCCTGTAAAATTTTTTAAAGTTTCTTAAATGTTCCTTGTCTTTATTAAATGTCACTAAACACTTGCAATTTAATGAATGCACAGGTAGCAGCCTGGCAGTAATAGTAATTTACCTGGGATGTGAAAAGCTTGGATTCAGTCTGCAGGTCTGCCATTTTTTCCTGTCCCAGAAATATGCTCCAGACACCAGGAAATTAGCCCTAGAGTGGTTTTTCTAGGGATGGATTATGACTTTCTGTATATTTTGTTCAAATTCTCTGCAACAAAGCTGTGAAGCTGAGTACCCAGCATCACAACCAGACAGATTATTGGACTAGCTCCATAGTGGTTTCTCTCACACAAGGCAGATCAAGAAGAAAAAAATCTCAGGGCCAACACCTAAATCAGACAGAAGACACTCGTGAGTTTGTTGCTTAACTCCCAGGAGTTTCATGACCACAAGGCTATTACCTATTATGCCTCTCACTCTCTAGAGTATTGCATTTCAGTAAAAATTGAAGCACTTAGGTTCTTTCAAGCATGTTAGTTTATACTAAGTATTTTCCAGCTACAAAACTGTCCCCAGTCAACTGCATTCCCAAGTGTTTTACTTTAATCTTTAAGGGCAGAGACACATAGAAGAGCCAAGAAGATCTGAGATTGTAACTAAGTGGAATATAGGATTTTTATTAACAGAAAAAAAAATACGAACTCTGTTTTCAAATTGCATTGATATAAAGAAATTGCAGTGATTTTAGTACTTCCCTTATAAATTATTGACAGCTAATTATCAACAAGGAGTTTTTCCCTTTAAAAAATACGTTCACTTGTGACATTAGCTTAGAGTTTCTGTAATATCAACTTGTGGCCTCCTGCAAAGTAGCTCTCTTTTCTGGTAAAGCCCTTATTTCTTGTAACTTCTGGGATACAAACAAATTTAATAGATATAGCATATGCAAATATAAAAGACCACACAGTTCTGCAACAATATGCATGAAAATGAGAGGTGAAAAATTTCTAAATTAGAACCTCTCCATCAAAATTAACTCTTTTGTTAGTAAGATCTTCAGTTCATGCTAGAAAAGCTGTGGCATTCCTGTCACTTAATGCCCTCAAAGTAGGCTGTTCATTGCAACTATTATTATGCCAGTGAAGTCCAAAGTGACTGTGACTGTGTAATTCTCTTCATATTTTGTTGAAATACAATACTGACACATAGAGATGCAAACTCTCCATGTGCACTAAAAAAATATGGAAGGCTTAAGACTTAGATTTCTCTTTTGGAAAGAAATACATCAGAATAATGGAGATGTTTGAAAACTTGGAACAAGAGCAATCCTAAAATGGACTGCAATGGCACTTACTGCCTCTTCTGCTTTCATAGTGCATTTTCAAATAACCTTGAGCATGCTTACATTAGGGATTTTTGCATATATGCAGAAATGAGGCAATTTCTTACATCGGTATGGTATGTGCTGATTGCACACCTTTAAAACTCATCCAAAAATATGGTAAGGTTACTCCTCCAGTGCATGAGATGAAAAACAAATTAGCTATTAACTTAGCCTGTCACCTTTTATTCTTTATTTCTGTACAAACTAACATGACAGGGCTCACCACATGTGGGACCATGAATTTGCATTTCAGAACAAAAATAATAAACCATAACAGCCTTAAAGTATGCTGATGCAAACCAGTAAGGAATAAGATTAGTTCATTTGTAAGCTAAGCTATACTTCTAATTGTAATGCAAATTTGACCAAGGATATATAAAATAGGTACATTTAGATCATGTGAAAGTTAAAAAAAGAAATTAGACAACGGAAGTCAATAGGACCGTTGGAGAGGAACTTCTGTGCTCTCCAAGTTGTCTGTATTTTTATCAATTGTATACATCTTAATAAAATAATTATCATCTAAGTTAGCTTCCCCAGAAAGAGCACTTGCCTGTGAGAGTATCACAGCTACAATGTTATTACCACCTTGAATACATATGGTAATAAAATTTCAAGGAACTCGGTTGTTCTCCCTTTTTTGCCCCCATTCATGCCTTACATTATCAAACCAAAGAGGGAGACTCATTCTTATGCTAAATTGCAGTACATCTTCTCTCCCTGGTAAGAAATTAGAGTATTTGCCTTCTGTCATAATGACTGTCCCGTCCTGCAACTCCTCTGAGTCTGAACTCCAGTTTCTGGAGTGCCTCAGTCTCTGCACAGCTCTTGAAACCATGAAAGAGGTGATTCCTGTGTTATCCTCATGTATCTGACAGTGTAAGCCCAGAGGCAATGAAGATTCATGCCTGCCCTCAAAGTCTGCATCCTCTCCTGGGTCAGCTGTGCTACTTCAGTCAATCATAACGTCATTATTTTGGCAAATTTCTCAGTTACTTCCTTCCCCTGCTGCCACTTGCAACTTCAGTGAATTTGCTCCAGGGACAAAGAAGGCTACAAGAGCACAAATTTGAGTGGAGAGTAATACAACTGCATTGTCATCTCCTAGATGTGTGCTCTGAGCACAAGACTGTTCAGCTCTTTTTTTTACCTGCTCCATCTGTAGACCTCAAATCTCAGAGGACACATCTTCTGAGCAGCACAGGGCATAAATGGTGTTATATCCCACATTCTTCGGTGCCACTCATGGCATACCAAAAATTTATAGCATTTCTTGGTGGAAATTAGTAGATATGAGGCAATTCCAGGCACAAGCATATCCTGGCCTCATGGAAAAAATACATGTATAAATCTGTAAAAGAAAAAGGCAGAAAATGTCTTTCATTACAGATAAATAGTTAAAGGCATTTGAAATGTCAAATTTTACTTAAAATGTTTAAGTAATCATTAAGATAATCACTTTCCAAATTACTGCCACATGGTCCAGCACTCAGGATGGCAAGAAAATCAAGCAAACAAACCTGGATGTTATGTGAGCAGCAAAACTGCTTATTTTGGTTCCTTGTGCATAAGTTATTTTCATCAGCAGAAGATTTTTTTATGGTTTGAGTACTCATTGCTTTTGAGTAGATTTTCTTGAGTCTAATACATGGAAGGTTCATATTGCAATCTTTTCCTCAGTGGAAGGGAGAAAAAAATCCAAAACTATTAGCAGCAGGCAAGCATCTAATAAGTACACAATTAATCTGTAAAAGAACAACTTTTCTTTTTTCAGTTAGGTTGAAATTAGTCAATTCTATAGAGACAGGGCAGAGTGAAAAAACAGATAAAGAAGTACTCACACAAACATATGGATTGCTCATGTAAGCTTTATTTCCTTAGGAAGTCAGGATAAAACATTTCAGTGATTAATATATAAACAGCAATTGCTCATATCCTGCAGATTTTCAGGAAATAACTGAAATCTGCAAGCAAATTTAACTGAGTCCGCAGCAGATAAAATTAACTAAAAGATGGAGATATAATTGCCTGAGTCTGTACACAAAGTCAAGCTGAAAGATAAATGGCAGTTCCATTTTCCTGTTGACTTTTAAAGCAAATTAATTACCTGGGGTCATGGATTTTCTTTCAGAAACAGGAATGTGAATCTCAGAATCCAAGAGTTTGTAATAAGCAGAAAAGGAAACTGATTTCTCTAGAGAGATTACCATCCAGGCACAATATTCCTGGGCCAAATTTGCCCTTTTGAGGGATTGTTTCATGGAGGTGTGAAGTTCCTGCACAGTGCTGCACTAGACTAGGGTAACATTATTTACTTAAAACTCTGACACAGCTTTTTCCTAGGATACAGCTTTGGATGGAGTTTCCCGTTACATAAAGTTGATTGCTAAGAAAAAATATGATCATGCCGTAATCCTTACATAGTGCTCAGTCTCAAGACAATTCAGTTATTTAACTAATGTCCTCCAATAGCCATGGTGTGCAGTACAGCAGGAATGATAGTTATTTCCTGCAGAGGGAGAGTGAGGCTGTGGGTGATGCCCCTGCAGCAGCAGAAAGGGTGGAATTTGGGAGATGGTGGAGCCCATGGCAGCTGGGAGGGACAGCTGGACTGCAAAACTGGGTGGACTAGAAAAAACAGCTGCAACAGCAGAAAAATAGCAGGCAACAAACAGGATGTGAGGAGGAATTACAATAAAATAGTTGAAAGCATGTGAAGAGACCAGCAGGCCTGATACTGACAATGGCAGCCAGAACTGCTGGAATGCTGAGATCCACAACACATGCTCGCAGCAGTGCACCGTGGTGAATGGATTCTGGCCTGCCACACAGGACTGCTGTAGTGCAGCAGGAGCAGGTGCCAAAGAAAAGCAAACTGCTCGTTTCTGGTAGTTTAAGAGCTACCCAGGCTTGCAGTTTTATGTAGGGTCTGGTGGATGCCACTTAGCTGTTGCTCTGTCTTGAAGTTCTTCCCTGAGAGCCCTGAGAAACACACAGATGTACATCTGCAACCTCTGTATGCCACAGGTAGGGAGGCTCCCTTGTGAGAAACCAAAGCACAGGAACCTACCAGCAGTAGCTGAGACCTGGAATATCAATCTAGGGCCGGGCTAGGTAGGTCCTTCCTGATTTTTTTCAAATAATATAATTAGAAATGTGTCCTTCTTGAGAACAAAGGAACAAAACATAAGGACTGTAAGTCCAGAAACACTGTATTAGACAAGAGTTAAAAATCAGAGTACTGAAGTAAATATGGAACTGTGACAGTCCTAAATGGGTACAGAAAGCTCCAGCAATCATACAGCTCAGATGATAGAATGGATTTGGAAGGAAGAAGGAAAGGGCAGTATCAAGAGATAGACAGCAGCTGCAACATGAAGATGGAAATGATGGAGTTAGATGTGTCAAACAGCTTTACACATGGGAAGGGATAGAAGAAATTAGAATACAAAAAGGACAACACAGAAATAGGGAATGGGTAAGTGCAGAAGAGAGGGAGATTTGAAAATCTTAACCCCCATCTGAGAACATAAATTTATATTTTTAATCAGCTTTTTTTTTTTTTCCTGTCAGTTGAAAACTAATGAAACCTAGGCAAGCAATTAGCTTTAGGTAGACCACAGGACATCTGTAATATCCCTTTATGCCATCACTCTGTCACAGTGATGGAACATGATTTATGTGAAACATTTGCTGGAGAAATGCCATCAACATTAATAACATTATATAAACAGGAGAAAACAGCAGCTCCTGTGGCCTTCCTTCACTTCCTGTGCTAAGCAGCTCTGTAGTTGCAAAGGAGTTTTTTGAGCAATGTTGATTGTAATTCACAAATTGAATTTCTTACCTTGAGTTCACAGCTGGTGTTTAGTTCTTTTTCACTGTATTTGCATTCCAATAAACAGTCATTAATCCCTGTTTCCTTATCAGGAGCTGTTCTAATTAGGTTGTTCTAAAAGTTGAGTTAATCAATAGAGTTAATTCTTTGCATTTATAAACAACAGGAAGTCTTCTATTGTAAAAACAGTTTCTTTTTTATGGTCTGTTGGCTTATCACTTTTTAAATGTCAGCTTAAACTCAGTGCCATTGGTATGTCATGATAAACAGCACTTACACAAGCAATCCTACTGAAGTTGGTGTGGCTCATCATTTGACTATACAACATGAATTAATATGGGCAGAAATGAAAAATATGAGCTTCATCATTTGTCTAAAAAATACTAAAGAAGACTACAGGTAGATAAATAAGTTCCTGTTTTCTTTTCAATAGATAGTGAACATACTGAATTGTATTTTCACTTGTAGTTTACCTCACAATCCCCTGCCATCCCTTACTGTAAAATACTACAGTGAACAGTTTTTTGAGCAGGTCTCTATTTCTGTAAGAGACTCACAATAAACCATTACACATAAACAGGGAGAACTCATACCTTGAAGACAGCAGCTAGCCCCACTAGTACTTGTCATTCTGCTAGCATAGCCGAGTTTCATTTTCCTGTTTCACAAATAAGACACAGGGCACATGCCATTACTAACGGAAATGACTGAGACACAGCCCCAAGAGTTGTGTTCCTTGGTCCCCTTGGTCTGGGCACCATAACACACATAAAATACCCTGGCACAGTACGTCTCATTGAGAATTTTGCTAGCTATCCCCGAGATTGCAAAGATCAGAAGTCACAATGTCCCAGTGTCTGTGCTGTCCTGGGATTTTCGTCATGAAGCAAATGGTAGGGACTTGCCGTATGACAGTTTTTCAGTTGTGGTTCTAACAGTGCTGTCTTTGTTTACAGTATTGTTCTTAGACTTCAGCTGCATGAAATGTGCACCCAAACATGTCTACAACAATTTTTTTCTGTAAATATCACTAAAGCCCCAACTAAGCATAAAAAAAAGTGATGCCATCAATTCAGATTTCCCCTAGATTTTCTCCTAACGAATATAGGATGTCATTACTTTGCTGTGCTTTTGCATGGATTACATTCTCTTGCTGCATCAAACCCTTTCCCTTCAGTAAGTGCAGGCATTTACCTTCCCACAAAGGGTCAATCTTGTCTTTTACATACCAAACTGGGACCAAGAATTTCTCACAGAAAACTTTAAAAATACTGCTATGCCTACACTAGTGTGTCAGAAGTTGTACAGGAAAGTGATCTTTATGACCAATAATATAGAGGTTATTTATTCTACTAAGGCTAACTGAGCTGAATGACCATGTAAAATCTGTTCTCATTTCTATGTATGAGAGTAGCTGATATTTATGGTTTGGCAGTGCAGACTACATGGCTGATGATGGAGTGAGTAGGGAAAGTGACCACATTGATGCAGCACTTCTTTCACAAAGTTGAAAAGTTATTGAGAGTTTATTGTTACACCTTTTTCATTCTCCCCCATCTTGAATGACAAGAGAATTAAAACTCCTCAACTTGCTTGCTATACCGTGTGTATCCAACACATTACTACCATTGGTCTTCATAAAAGCTATATACAAAATGTATGCTTCACTTCCCAAAATTCAGTCATCTTTAACCATCTACTCACAATACATGAACTTCAAATATGAGAAAAGTACCACTTCCCATTGGTCCTGACCCTCAGAAACATCCCATGCAAGTTTTACTCATACTTGGCTTATGCACACATTTCCTTTTTGCTTGGATACATCTGGCACAGATAAAGAAATGGAAACAAAAAGCACGGTGGAGAGCAAACTTGATCTGCTACCACAATTCTTATGCTCCTACACTTAGACCTGGCGTCATGCAAGCCCCTACATTTTCTTTCCCCGGGCAAAAAATCTGGATAAATGCATCAGTCCATGCTTAAAGCAGTAAATAACAGCAATAAAAGTGATGAAAATGACTATTTGGGGGAATATGTGAAACTGTGAAAAACGCCAGCCCCGAACACGTAAAAGTGAATTACTGCAAGGAGTATTGTGACTGGATGGCAATCAATGCTGTCAGCCAATTTTGGTTTTGCACTCTGAACAGCAATTCTAAAGCGCACGTACTTTTCTCCCCTCCTAAGGCTGTGCTGAACGGAGCAGCTTTTTTACCTTCTGCCGTGAAAAGTCACTGACTAAAGCAATTTCATTAATTTTGCCGTTTCTTAGGCTTTTAATGAACTATTGTCGGCTGCGAGCATTTAAAACAACAACGGACAAACAAAAGCCTCAAGACTGGTCAAGAAGCTGCAAGTTTTCCCTTTCCGTTCGCCTGACTTGCGGCGCTGCGGTCACACCGGGGACGCTCCGGAGGCCGAAAGCTGCTCCCGGAGAAGAGTCCGCGGCTCCTGCGAGGAGCGAATGCCCCCAGGATCGCGGGAATGGCCGAACCGCGGACCAGCCTAACGACAATGCCTGGCGGGACGCGCAGTCTCCCACCGGCCCGCCCAGCACAGACTACGCTTCCCGTGAGGCCTCGCGGCGGAGCGCGGGCCGCGGTGCGCGTCAGCGGCGCGAGCAGCCAATCGCGGCGCGGCCGGGGCGAGCGCCG